>JARHVA010001487.1:0-337500 GCA_037957365.1 Torreya grandis | reverse complement strand
TAAAGAAGACGTGAAGGTGTGTGCCTAAGATCTAATGTTAAAAAAAACCAAAAGAAAGAAAATAATTGTGTAAATAAGATAACATATATGTTGAGTAAATGCAAAGAAGTCAAATTATAATAATAAAAGAGAACTATAATGTGAACAAGATATAAACAACAAGGCATCACACATTCTTATAATGAAACATAATTATCTAAACTAATCATATGATAATGTGAAGAATTATATGATATGACACAAATATGTTCTCACAAATGTTGATATATATCTCAACATATATCATTAACAACATCTGATAATTCCTATTGTAACTAAAATCTAACTCTAATCAGTCTTGTCTATCTTCATATAAAAGCATACAAGGACTTCTTGAGACATGATCTCTATGGAGTAAGTATAATCATGAGAAGAATGAGGAGGGAACAATGCCTCATATGATAGATAACTATTGTTAGGAACCTACAATGGTGTGTGTCTGATATCCTCTAAGTGACAAGAAGATTTTTGTTGAGGACAAGGCTAAGCCTTTGTTTAAGAATTACCCTAATAATTTTGTTGAGAAGGTAGAGGTGTAGGTCACTAAAAAAACATAAAAATCTTATTTGATTACTCTACAACTATCTATTTGATGTGTATCCCACTGATGCCAAAGGGAACAAACTTACCTATGGTTGGGGATATACTTTGGAGATATCTTAGGAGGTGGAAGTTTCTTATCACTATAAAATTGCATTGATTCAAGATGAAGCACATCAATGTATTATCAAATATGTTGGTAGTGTGTCAAAGTATGCATAGTCATGCCATGAAAACAACAAGTCCACCTAGGAGTCATTGACTATGGAGATATACTAACTATGGTAGGAACAAAGATCTATAGATATTATTATGCTAGGAATATCTGATATACTCAATAATCCTTGGCCTAATGACTAGATGTTTTGTGAAACTCATAATATTGTGCATATACCCATTGTCTAGGTTGATATTTGTTCTCATGCATGGGTAAGAACTCATCAAGTAGATCAAAATTAGATAAGCATCTAAAAATATAATCTTGAGTATCCTTTATAGTCATAAGAGATAGCCTTGGTGTGGTTCAGAGTAATGTGGTTTATATCTTGGGAGGAAGGATGATCAAAGAAAAATAAAATATAATGAACTAGTATGGTCTAATCATGTCCTAATAAAATAACATACTATGAAAAGTCATAGAGGTGAATAAGGTATAATGGGAAGAAGCTTTTACCTATGAACATTAATGGAAGAAATAATGTCAAGTGAAGTATAAGGAGAAATAACTACATTTACTAAATGAATAATATGTAAATGTGAAGTAGACTCATAAGAATGTTGTAAGGAATATTTATAATTAAGGACTTTTACATCCTTAGCTTTGGCATAGCCAATTAAGTATGGATTATCCAGAGAATAACTAATATCATAATTAGGTGTCTGAAGATTAACATGTAAAGCATAAATTACTCTATCCTCAAATATGTATGATGAATTGATTAGTTAGGCATGATTATTGACATAGGAATTTAATCATTTGACCTCTACTAAGATCAAGTTCATAATGAAGGAGGATATAATTGTGTGATATTTTTATATGGGAGATCTAATGTTTTTGTTAGGTTGTGGAGCTAAAAGCTTCACCAAGATGCAAACAGGAGAAGTTACGGAGATGCAGAGTTGCAGGGAGTTGCTGAATGCGTTGCATGGAAACCGACATCGGTTTGATCAACTGACATCGGTCAGATAGCAAAGAGGAAGCAACCGGCATCGGTTACTAGTCGGCCGACATCGGTCATGGAGGAGCCGACATCGGCAACCTGTGCGTGAACAGGCAGTTTACATGTTGATCCTGGAGAGTCTATTTTAAGACTGTTAGTTTGCATGTTGAAGGCTAGTCTTAGTCTTGAGTTACATGTCTAATTATTGTAATTAGGTTAGTCTAATTATTGTAAGCATGAGATCTATATATGGACTCATGGGCTGTATTGTAAACTTGTAGCTAGTGAGTAAGAGAGCAATAAGCTCCTTCAGAGAGAAGAGAGCAATGGTGTGTTCCTCTTAGTGCTACAGTACCAAGGTGGGTACTGGTTTGGAGAATCAGCAGGGTTCTTCATGTGTGTATGATCTTGGTCAGCATGTGTGCATGACTTTCTATAGGAGATCTACAATGGTGAGTAAGGTTTAGTTATTTGTAGGTAGCAGCAGAGAGCAGGAGATCTACTTGGAGTACGGTTGTGTACTTGGTGAACTGGCAGCGTGTTACTGACTGGTTGGAGAGGTGAACATCAATTCTATATTAGAGTTGATTGTTGTGACCAAGAGAGAGAGGGAAGAAGGTCTTGAGGTGTGGCGAACCTTTGAGGTGGAAGAAGAAGTGGCATCTTCTTTATTGTATATTCTTCTATATGATATTAATACAAGATAGTGTATTGTCTCTCAATTCCTATGTTGTTTCATATTTCTAGTTACTTTATATTTCTGGTTAAATTCCGTGATTAGTTGCTTATACAGAGTAATCATATTTGTGCTCCTATTGAGGGAGCAAGATCCTGACTAAGTAGGCATCGAAGCATGTTTATTGTTCTAGGTTCCCTTGACAAGTGGTATCAAAGCCTTGGTTGTAGGTTCAAAAGCTAATACCAACAAGTGGTATCAGAGCTTTTGGTTGGGTTGACTAACAGGTGGTTCAGATTTGGTAGTGTTTTTCGATTACAGGTCACTCATAGGGGTTTCAGATTGAGTGGGAGTATAGCAACGATAGAAGATAGTAAGCTACGAATGGAGAAACTGAATAACACGAATGGTTTGATTGATGGAAAGAAAGAGCAGGTAAAAAGATATCGTTGGTTGGTAGCAGATCAATAGGCATGAGCAGATGTTACAGGGGATGTTGCATAAGATGTTCTGGATAAAGTAGAATCTTGGTTTATAGATTCTTTTGCCTCTTTCCATGCAGCCCGAAATAGAGCATCTTTTCATGGGTATGTCTTTGGAGACTTTGGAGAGATTTATTTAGGGGTTGGAGAGCCTTGTCAGATTATTGATGAAGGGGAAGTGAAGCTAAAATTGTAGACGTATGACACACAGTGATTGAAGGAAGTCATGCAGGTACCAGTCTTGGAGATTAGTCTAATTTCTTCAAGAAATTTGGGTGATGAGAGATGCACTGTAACTCTCACATCGGATGCACTTGAATTAGATGGTGGTAAGAAAGTAGGTATCCTTTATCTATCTACTTATATTACTGATTCACCTTCTATTGCAGAGATGTGGCTTCATGGGCTTGGTCACATATGTAGAAGGAGAATGCAGGTTTTAAAGCGGAAGTCAGATGTCTTTGACAAGCTAAAGAACTGAAAAGCCCTGGTGTTCATGGAGGAGATGACGGACAGAGATCAGGTGAGGGAACTAAATTATTCTGAGCAGGGCTATGTTGACTTGAATAGGACTTTGATCCATGGAGAGCTCGTGGGTAAAAAGTTATCACTCATAGATGAACACAGGTATCAGCGTCGGTCATATAGTAACCGACATTGGCAGGAGGAAGACCGACGTCGGTCATAAAGAAATCAACGTCGACAGAAAGGGACATCGGTGTCAGCCAGGGAAACAACGTTGGCAGTCAGGGTCAATACAGGGAGTTGACATTGGTCGGGAGTAGACTGGGAGATGGCTGAGATCAGTCACTAGTACGGATGGTGGGCAGACAAATAAGTCTCAAATGCTCATGTCGAGGTCAGATAGCATAAGTGAACCTCATATTCATTGTTCACCTTCTTTATATTGCTTATTAATGGTCAAGAACTAGGAAGATGTGAAGAGGCAATGCAGGTAGAGTCCAGATACAGTGGGAGCTTGGCATGGATGAGGAGTGAGTCCTTAAAGAAGAACCAAATAGGATTTGTTGGTAGAGTTGTCAGCTGGAAGTAAGCACTGAGAGACGAAATGGATTCCCAAGTTAAAGAAGAGAGTGGATGGACACAAGAGATAGAAGGCTATGGCATATAGTCTTGAGGAAGCTACAGGACAGTGGTACAGGTTTGATAGGGGGATGACTAAGCATGGCTTTAGTCAATGTCAGTGTAACTATTGTGGTTTTGTCTTACTAGGTGGATGATGAGTCGCGACATTATCCAGTTACTGTATGTGGGTAATTTGCTAGCAGGTTTTTTACATACATGGATTTGTTGAGCTAAGGGTAAGGTTAGTTCAGAGGTGTGTCATGAAGAATTTAGAGCAGCAAAATTCTTTAGCATAGAGACATGGAGATTTTATCTCCAGTGGGAGCTGATGTGAAGACGGTGTTGGTGGGGTTCATGATGCAAGATGCAGAATCAGAAAGCACACCAAGGGCTGGACAGTTCAAGCTTAGCTTGAAATAGGGTTCAAAATCACATGAGGTCTAGTGTAGACTTGAGTTTTTCCAAATCAGTGGGAGTTGTCAGAAAGTATGGAGCCAATTCGGGGAAGGAGTACTGGAGGGCAGTTCGGTGGGACTAGCAGCAGGGATTCTTGTTATGCAGGGTCAAGTTCTTCACTACATGGATATGTAGGTTCAAATGTGGCAGGTTACTTGGGTGACAGGTGTAGCATCATAAGATGTGTGGTGGTTGGTCTTCAGGATTGATCTTGAAGAGGAATACAAGCCAGGGAATAATTTAGATGGTGTACAGGTATAGGTACAGGTGCAGCTATTCATCTCCAAGTGGGAGATTGTTAGGTTGTGGAGCTAAAAGCTTCACCATGATGCAAATAGGAGAAGTTATAGAGGATACAGAGTTACAGGGAGTTGATGAATGTGTTGCATGGAAACCAGTGTCAGTCTGATCAATCGATGTTGGTTAGATAGCAAAGAGGAAGCAACTTGCGTCAGTTACCAGTCGGCCGACATCGGTCATGGAGGAGCCGGCGTCGATAGCCTGTGCGTGAACAATTAGTTTGCATGTTGATCCCAGAGAGTCTATTTTAAGACTGTTAGTTTGCATGTTAAAGGCTAGTCTTAGTCTTGAGTTGCGTGTCTAATTATTGTAATTAGGTTAGTCTAATTATTGTAAGCATGAGATCTATATATGAACTCATGGGCTGTATTGTAAACTTATAGCTAGTGAGTAAGAGAGCAATAAGGTCCTTCAGAGAGAAGAGAGCAATGGTGTATTCTTCCTAGTGTTGTAGTACCAAGGTGGGTACTGGTTTGAAGAATTAGCAGGGTTCTTTGTGTGTGTATGATCTTGGTCAGCATGTGTGCATGACTTTCTATAGGAGATCTACAATGGTAAGGTTTAGTTATTTGCAAGTAGTAGCAGAGAGCAGGAGATCTACTTGGAGTATGGTTGTGTACTTGGTGAACTGGCAGCGTGTTACTGACTGGTTGGAGAGGTGAACATCAATTCTGTATTGGAGTTGATTGTTGTGACCAAGAGAGAGGGAAGAAGGTCTTGAGGTGTGGTGAACCTTTGAGGTGGAAGAAGAAGTGGCATCTTCTTTATTTTATATTCTTTTGTATGATATTAATACAAGATAGTGTATTGTCTCTCAATTCCTGTGTTGTTTCATATTTCTAGTTACTTTATATTTTTGGTTAAATTTCGTGATTAGTTGCTTATATAGAGTAATCATATTTGTGCTCCTATTGAGGGAGCAAGATCCTGACTAAGTAGGCATCGGAGCATGTTTATTATTCTAGGTTCCCTTGATAGTTTTGATCTTAGGATTGATATCATTGCACTTGTCATCATTACAATCTAAGAGATTATTTGGTACTTTACCCATAATTTTAGGGTATTCCTTATACCCTCATTTAGAATTAGTGAAATAATTAAATTATTAATATTCATGAAAGGGATTTCTAGGTAGAGGCTCAAAGGTAGGAATTTTAAAGACACCACATTCCTAAAATTATTCAAAATTCAAAGGGTTTGTATCTCCATGAGTTTTATATATGACACCATTGTGGGGAAACTTGACACACTGACATGGAGATGCGGTAATGTCTCTCATGCGATGCATCCATAGTTGAGAAAGTATAATGTTATCGTTAGTGGAAAGTTAAAAATCATGACCTTAACTTAAACCATTATGGGAGGGATTATGATGGGGAGCTAAACACAACCAAGAGGAGGAATTTATCTTTGATCATATCCTTGGTATGTGATTTGGGTACATTTAAGGTTGCATTAAAATTATCCAAGAGTATTAATAAAGTCAAGGGAAGTGATACTAGTACTTGAACCTTCATCAATAAAGTCACACTTTACTTTAATATCACCCACTTGGGCACTGATGAATAATGAAAGATCATCCAAAAGAACTAATATTTATTTAAGAATCATAAAATAAATATAAATTTAAGTGAAAGGGAAGCATCTAAAGTTTTGTCAACTTGTATGGACATATATGCATACTATTAAATAATGCTATGCTCAAACCTAGAAAAGGTGGCTTCTTACCCTAGAGGTGGAGGTTGTGTGATATTCATTTGGAATAAAAATGATTACGAAGATGAGGGGAAATACTCATGAGATCAAGAAAAGGAAACTGAAAGGGAAGTTGAGAGAGTTTTGTGATAGGATCCTACTCATCACATATTAAGGGGAATGAACTAAAATGATATACAGGTGCATAATGTTGAAATAAATCAACTAATTGAGGGAATTGAGTATACTTAAAATTAATATAAATAGAAATGTGATGTTTCTTCTCAATTGATGTTGTTTGGCCAAGGAGATCAAACTGCAGTGAGCTATTTGATGAAGTTTTCTTCATAGGCGATTTATGAACTTATTGTATTGAGATCATTGATGTAATAAAATGAAATTAGGAATAGTAACAAACTACTTAGATTGGTTGATGCACTTGGTTTAGATTTGGAAAGAGTTTAATGTGTTTATCTAGTCAAGGTAGTTAGTTTAGACCTTAGTGATTGTATTATACTTGATGCAATAATAATCAAGGAATGACATTAAATAAGCTATATTAGGATAGTTGATATAGTTGGAAAATGAATACCAGACTATATCAAGGTGGTTTATATAATTTTAACTGGTGATAAAGTGGGTGACTACAATAATATGGTCAATGTAATCATAGCATATGAGTTGGTGCTAACTTCTATATACTCAACATTCATACAAAGAGATCGATATGTGTCTTAAAGAGTTAAATATGTGTGAAAATTATTATAAGTAGAATATGGATAAGGATAAATATAAGTTACTACATATATCACTTTATTCATGTTGAACAAATTTTCATCATTGTTTAAAGAGTGAGGATCAACTATTGCTTCAAAAACATTAGTGGTTAATAGTTGGGTAGTATTATACTGATGATTTGGAAGTGGTATTTATAAATGAAAATGTGAAGATTACCCTGATTAATAGAATCATGCTTAACTTTGGAGTCATGGAATTTATCTACCTTGTCATAGGCTTATTGATGTTCACATATTATGGTTTCATAATTGAAATTAGGACCAATGATAAACTCAAGACTGAAGCTCCTAACTTGCCTACATGTTTCATTAGAATGCCCCCAAATTTCATGATACCAACAAAACTTTTATGAATCATACCAATGTTTGGTAGGGAGAGTAGGGTTAAGTTATATTATTGGAGGTTTAGGACTACATTTTTAGATTCACTCTAGGGAAAAAGGTTTATGAATATCAACATTGTTCACATATGATAATTAAGGGGGAAGAGGCTAAAAATAAATTTCATCAAAAGATTTGGAAAGCATCACTTTGTTTTAACCACCAAGAATAATAAAATTAATGGAATGTATAGAATCATAAGTGATTATAACACCATCATTGGTAGCATTTTTATTTTTATATATCATAAGAATACAAGATCCTCATGTAAGTTGGGAAGTCTCAAACTATCTTATGATGAAATATTGGTATTAAGCTTAATCAAGGTCTTTTTTCAAATATTTTGGAGAGAGAGTCCTAACTCTATATTGGAATTTAGGATTGAGTGAATAGTGAACACATTGAAGGGTTATCTTTTGACATGTTGTGTTTGACTTTGTTAGATAATGTTTTCCAATGCTTAATGAAAGCTTGGGTAGTTTCAAATTTTCCCTATTTACAATTAATGAAATGGGCTAAACTATTTTTAAGAAGATCATTATTTTGAAATTACTAAACCAAGGCATTATCTAAGTCTTTTAAGCTATAGATAATATTAGACTTAAGTTGATAATACCAATCTAGAGCATCATCTAAAAATATTTTGGCTATAGGTTTGGTAGTATCAAAGGTATTTATCTTAATCCAATATTTTTAAAGGATACCAAAAGATTTTTAATGCAAAGCATGATCAATAAATCTATTATAGGTAATGGTAGGAGTAATACCACCTATGTATATGTTTAAAATTTGAGGAATTAATAGTTAATTTTGAATATGCTTGATGAATTTATTAAGTAGGGCTTGAGGAATAAGATTACCTTGTGTATATCTTTTGTAGGGGGATTTGGATTTTTCACTCCCCATTGAGGTTGTTGAGGACAAATTTACAATTGTAAGAGTTGATTTTGCATTGCGTCATATGATTAGAATTGTATATTTGGAAGGTATCTATTTTATTCATGGATTGTAATAATATATGATTAGTATTGAGATATTTTTTATAACTAGAGGCAACTTGAGATGCACTATTGGTAGTATTAATAGGAGTATTGATATAGATAGTTTGAGTAGACCCACTAGAGGAAAGACTTGCCATGGTAGTGGCTATACCAAACATGGTATAATAAGAAGGAAGGGAAAAATTCATGTATTATCTTACCCCAAATACTCTAGAAATGGTATGTGTAGGTGAATGGGGACATCCTATGTGGGGTCCCATCATGAGGTTATAGATTACCGTATGATCCTTACCCCTATGTTGAGGGTTTTTCATTATTGAAGAGGATCATTTTGGTAGTATACTCAAGATAACTCTCATCCTTGATAATAGGAATGCATAGAGGATAGTTAAAATGATAAATAGGTTGGGAAGTAATGAGTGAATTATAATATTTAGTCTTGGTGGTCACACAAATATTTATTTTATCTTAGTTATCAATAATTTTAAAATGAGGTTTAGGAGATTTATGGGAAATACTCAATTCCATCATGTCATGTTGTGTTCTTTGTTTATAATCATAAAATATATACTGCATGATAGAAGGTTGAGTTATAAGTGGAATTGGGCTAGCCAAGTAAGATGGACTATAGAAAAAGTAACTATATCAGTTAACTCAAAGTAGGGAGATTAAAACTATATTGAGTAGGTCAATGTAGTTTAATGAACATGATGTTCTATGTTGAGGGGTTTTCATTAATGGAGAGGATTATTTTGGTACTATACTCAAGATAACTCTCATCCTTGATAATAGGAATGCATGGAGGATAGTTAAAATGATAAATAGGTTGGGAAGTAATGAGTGAATTATAATATTTAGTCTTGGTAGTCACACGAATATTTATTTTATCTTAGTTATCAATAATTTTAAAATGAGGTTTAGGAGATTTATGGGAACTACTCAATTCCATCATATCATGTTGTGTTCTTTGTTTAGAATCATAAAATATATACTGCATGATATAAGGTTGAGTTATAAGTGGAATTGGGCTAGCCAAGTAAGATGGACTATAGAAAAAGTAACTATATCAGTTAAATAAAAGTAGGGAGATTAAAAGTATATCGAGTAGTTCAATGTAGTTTAATGAACATGATGTTATATGTTGAGGGTTTTTCATTAATGAAGAGGATTATTTTGGTAGTATACTCAAGATATCTCTCATCCTTGATAATATGAATGCATGGAGGATAGTTAAAATGATAAATAGGTTGGGAAGTAGTGAGTGAATTATAATCTTTAGTCTTGGTAGTCACACAAATATTTATTTTATCTTAGCTATCAATTATTCTAAAATGAGGTTTAGGAGATTTATGGGAACTAATCAGTTCCATCATGTCATGTTGTGTTCTTTGTTTAGAATCATAAAATATATACTTCATGATAGAAGGTTGAGTTATAAGTGGAATTGGGCTATCCAAGTAAGATGGATTATAGAAAAAAAATAACTATATTAATTAACTCAAAGTAGGGAGATTAAAACTATATGAAGTAGTTCAATGTAGTTTAATGAACATGATGTTACAAAATAGACTGTATGAATTTTTTAGTTATAGTCTATAAGATAAGGTATGGAAAAAAATACTACAAATGAATTGGATTGAGGTGTTCGATATAGTCACACATTTAAGTGATGGGATACAAAATAGATTAGGCTGGTTGATATAGTCTGATCTGAGAGGATTTAAAATAATGAGAAATAAAATTATTTTATCTATTTGATATAATCTATAAGATAGAGGTGTGAAAATAGCCTAAAAATGAATTGTATCAACCTATTAGATATAATTATAAAGGAAAAGAAATATAATACAAAGATATAAACTGTATCAAGGTGTTTGATATAGTTAGGTATGTAAACACAAGAGACTAAATCAATTTAGTCAATTACTCTATCTACACAAGTAACTATATCAATGTTGTTTTATGTGGTTACAACACACGACACATAATTATATTGCTGATGGCCATTTGTAATTAAAATACAATAATAAGAAACAAATTAAAATTTGATTAATTTTTTTAACTATTTTAAAAAATAAATAAAATAAAGTAGATATACTAAAGGATTTGATTGATTTATAGGTTACTTAGGTAACTGAATCATCCCTTTGATAGTATAAGCCAAATATTTCAAAGAACTTATTATTGAGGAAATACCATGCCCATAACCCACTAAACTCACTTTTGAGGGTAAGTTGATAGTAACTTCTTGATGCTAACTTCTAGCTAGTGCTCTACAAAATCAACTATATGGATGGCTTCCTAAAGCTCAATAAAAAGGGAATCCTAGGTGTTTCAGACATACCATGAGGAATGTGAAAAATAAAGTCTATGTTTATATTTTTACTATGGCTATGAATATTTTGGTGATCCCCGTATACCATGATGTCTATAAATAATAGACAAATACTATAAACAATACATCATGTATCCCTTCATGACATTAACTAAGAGTTTAAAACATACGGAACATAATTTCCAAGTAAATACAAACAAATAGAAAATAAAGTTATAAAATCAATATCATTTTTTTCAACATTTAGTGAATTTAAATAAACAAGAAGTAAACTTGAAATGAAATGCGTGATTAAATTTTGAAATGAAAATTTAATTTCCTTGATTATGCTTGAAAAGTAAAATAAACAAAACTGTATCAGCACTTGCCAATGAAATTATACACACATTACATAATTGTATTGATTAGATCGATAAAATATGTGTAAAAACATTATAGGTATAGATCAATATAGTCTAGTTAAAATAATTTCAATACAAAACTAAATAAAATAGTTCGATACTGTTTAGATAGAATAAAAATGGTAAAATAGAACTATATTGAGTAGTTCAATATAGTTGTCTCGAATAAGGTTTAGATAGAAAATATGTAAATATAGAGCTATATCGAGTATATCAATATAGTTGACTAAAAGTTGGGTTTGATCAGAATTATATCTAGTTGTTTGATATAGTTTGATGTGGAAAAGTTGAGATATGAAGTTAAAACTTTGGTGCACTTACCAAAACAATTTGTTTAAAATATGATTGAATATAACCATTATACCTTATTCCATATAGTTCATTGGAAATAAATTTAGTAAAAAAAG
The DNA here is from genome assembly GCA_037957365.1 of Torreya grandis. Lineage (NCBI taxonomy): Eukaryota > Viridiplantae > Streptophyta > Pinopsida > Cupressales > Taxaceae > Torreya > Torreya grandis. The sequence continues at coordinate 325,744 of JARHVA010001487.1, read as the reverse complement.
GGTTAAGGTATAACTATATCAATTTATTTGATATAGTTTTATGAAAACATATATGAATATGAAACTATATCTGTTTTACTGAATTTGGAAAACTATATGGTTTAATTTCCTAAATATTAAAGGGGTTCAGATTAAGGGGAAAATAAATAAATAAATGTGTTTTTATTAACCTACTAATTTATTGAATCTAGAAGCAATTAATTGATTTCTAAAAATAGCAAACAATGGGATAAAGAGTAAAACTTAGCTGATTCTCAGTTGAGATGGAGAAGATAGAGGCTACAAATTGGTGATCTAGCTAGGTAGACTATCAAAAACAAGATTTAGAAGTCTATTTTCTCCCTAGATAAGAGCATTGGAAATGGGACACCTAGAGGTCTAGAATTATAGTCTAAGTTTTGGTGCTATATTCCTTAGTTTCAAAGCTTTTTGAAATTTTTGGGTTGTACTTATCTACTTTGAGAGACCCTATGCCTGAAATATTGAGTCTTGGTTATTCACAAAGCTCTGTGTGCAATTGATTTTGTCTTCAAGGATCCTAGTTCCTCTTCATTATTGATAGGTGATCTCAAATCCAATTGGAAAAAGGGGTTAGTGTATAATATGTGCTAAATGTGTGATCACACCTCGTGTGTGGGCATGCTACCTACATACCAATACTCTAAAGAGGGATCAAGGCCAATGTAGTTTTACCAATTTGAATGTATATTTTGTAATCCTATGTATGCAAGTCAAGTGTATGTGAATTTAGGCAAGTTTGAGATGACTCATGACTGGTGCAAGAGATTGAATAGGCTGGAAATAATAGTGGTTAGTTGTATGCAGAGAATAGGAAGATTTTCTTGAGTGTGATTTAGTATATTTATAGTTTGTGCCTTTGAATCATTGCCAACCCTTCTAAATGACCTTTGAATGGGATTTTATAGGGAAAATAGTGATCTTGGGTTAGATGAACTCACATTAGGATGACAAGGGAAAAAATAAAGATTTCAAAAAATTTGATTGTTTGAGGCTATTGTGGACTTAGACAATAGCATTGGAAAGTGGACACCCTAGGTCCCAACACTATAGTCCAACTTATGTTACTATTGTCTATGGGGAAAGGGACCTAGAGGGATAGATCTATGCCTAAGAGAGGAGTCTAAGATAGTAGGGGCTAAATCTAAAATGCTTCAAATGAATGGGAAATAGTGAAAACATGCCTAAGTGGGCTATGTAAGCAAGTAGGAGAGACCTATGGTTTAGGTGTCACAAGTCATGCTCAATTTGTATAAATTACATTATAGTATGACTACATTTGCCCCCCCCTTTATTATAAGTATGAAGAAAAGAGAAATACTAAGATAAAGAAAAAAAAAAGAAGCGTACCAGAACTTACCTATAAGGCTAAGCCCAAAGAGCTATGTGATGCTAGATTGTGCATAGTAAGAGCATGTTGTACTATGTAAGTATACAAAAAAGAAAGAAAAAGTAGATCAACTCTTATTAGATATGCTATATCTAAAATAAGAATGTAAAAATATAGGTAAAAATAGAAGAAGGAAGAGAAAGGAATGAATATACCTCATTGGGTACATGAACCAATACAAAACCTATTATGCTACTAGGTTGTGTTGGGTGATGCTAGAAGAATGCTAAACCAAGAGTTATATCGATGAATGAGATGAGTGATCAATCCCCAAGAAGTTGACTCAAGAATACAAAAGTAGGACCTTTGGCTCCATTATCACCATCTATGTTAAGTTAATGAATCATGCATGTACTAATTGATGTTACCATGTGTCCAATCCCTCTAAATAGGTGGCTCAAGAATATAAAAGCTAGCTAGTCCTTTGGCTCCATCATTGCCCCATGATGTGAATAAGAATGAGAAGAATATCAGTATACATGAATGTTATATGAGATGGTTCATGGAGCCCCTAAATGTGTTGTGATCTGATAATGGTGGCATGCATAGTTAAATGTGAATTGGAAACTAGGCCACTGTTGGCCACTTTGAAAGATAGAGATTGGACTTGTATAGAATCCCCTCTTAAAATTGGAATCAAGGCTTAGGAATCCACTTGAGAACTTGGGTATGTAGGAAGAAAACTTGTATGAAATTTTACTTGAAAGTGATGCCAACTACCTACAAATGGATTAAGGCATGAAACCACTAGGAATGTGCAAGAAAATACAATAAACATGTAAATAGACAAGGCCCATGTACCATACACATTTCCATCAATAACTAGTGTCTAGAACATAGATTTTTAACTAAAAGTCGCATCAACTAACATGTCTAAACTAAAAAATGGAAACCCTCATATTATGCATGATGCCCCCTATATCTAGATTTTCTGAGCAAAATAAGCTCTAAAAATTTCTGATTTTAGGACTAAACTATATTAGCAAAATTGTGACTAAACTCAGCTCTTTGCCTGATTTTATAAAAACTAAATATTTTGCTATTTGGAAAACAACACCAAAAACTAGACACATTGGGGTCCAATGTTATAGTCCCATTTTTAGCACTATTATCCAGAGCTAAAACTAATGACTAATATATATTCTTTGTTGTTTGCCTAGTCTAGTTTGCCTCTTCTAATTTCTAGATTCTAAACTATACTATTCTAAAACTACTTTTTTGACTGTTAGAAGCTCTCATCTTTATGACAAAACTCTTATTTATCACCCCCTCTTTTAAGGGTAGGAATGAAGACCCTATAATGACTTCCCTTAGAAGAAGAATCCTTGTAAGTGTGTTAAGCTATGAAAACATTTGATATAACATTGGTATACATTATCTCAAGATATAGCAAAAGTTGTAGAGATAGATTGTTAGATCCACAGGGGTATGCCTAGATAGATATAACAATGTAATAGCATGTTCATAAGAGTAAACTAAATTTTGAAATGTTAGTTGTTAGTGGCATGAAGGGATGGAGCATGATGTCCATCATGACATACAAGAATCAAGGTAAATGCATGATTAGAATCATGGCATTACACACAAAGATAAACAATCAAGTAATAAGCATACAAAGCAAGAAGCAAAAAACATGCAAGAGTGGCCAAGTGGCCAAATAAGCACACAAGGCATATTCAAATTCCACATACACACACAATGGGAACAAGTAAAGATTGGCACAAAGGCCACAAGCACATGAAAGGCACACAAAAAGGACATTAGCAAGTGTCCAAAGTCACACACATATAGAAAGGAGTAAACATGCAAAGTGATGAAAATATAAACATGCATCTAACTATGGAAATCAATAAGTAATATTATACAAGATATGCAATACGAGACTAATCTATATGCTATAAAATATAGAAGTGTGATATATGCTAATGGATGTCGATGTGATATGTGTGTAATAATGTAAGGAATTTACTACAAAAATATGTCTAGAGTGTGTAGTATAAGAATGACATAAACAAGATGGTGTAGTCATGTAGAGTATGCCACTAGTGGGTAGATGTATCAATATGTAGCTGGAATGTAGAAGTAGGATGCCCCCTCGATGGGTGGAATGAAGCAATCAAGGATTTGGATATACTGCACACACTCAAAGAAGATCAAGCGAAGCATGGTAATATAGATAAATCGATAAACAATAGCATATAACAATATAAAGTATGTCTAGCATAGTGGTTAGCAATATAAAACATAGATGATGCCTATAATTGACATGTTTTTGTATTTTTGAAATATTATATTTATATATATATATATATATATATATATTTTAAAATATTTGAGCTATGTACAATCAAGCAAAGGAAACTATGTATAATCAATGCTAGAAATAAAATTATATACAAATATCACATCATAATATAAGAGACTAGGTTGGGGGTGGGAAGGGATCCCAAGATGGAAGATGCTAAGGATAAAAATGGAGAAAAGGATTTCAACCATCATCAAATGCATCGAGATCATCATCATATGCTATAAGCAGTGTGTTCATGTTGTTATCAAATCAAAGATGAATTCAGGGTTTCTCTAGTTGTGGAGATGATGCTTCTACTCTTGGTCATTTAGTCCTATTGGTAAGTGATTTCATTAGAAGTGGTGTTGTGATCTGAATAATACCTTGATCTTATAGTTTATCTAATCACTATTTTAAAGTTGTATATGATTTAGTATCATGGCTGATGATCTTATGAAAAAATTAAAATGGGTTACCTTCCTTTTATGATAATCTATTGATAGATTTGTGTCATACTATAGGAAGCTTGATTAATTTATGATCAACATCTATAGTAAAATTTGTGGTCAATGTTGTGTACTACCTACTTAGATCCATATGAATATCTTTTTATTCATAGAAGTAACCATTTTAATTGTACGTGTCCAACGATATGTCTATGGTCATGAATATGGAGTATATCCTAAGAATGTGTCATGAGATGCTAAGAGTGATGTAGGATTCTTAATAAGTGCTCTAGAATCATCTCAATATTCTCCTGGGCCAATCGGTGTAAAGTTCAATCCATAGATAATTATATATGAGTGTGGGTGTTGTATCATCATTGTCTAAAGTATCCTAGGACTCTATATGAACATCATGTACATAAGGTAACTTTGAATTTACCGCAAGGATAACTATGAAATAGGAGTCTCAGTAACTATAGTAGGAGAAGATGACAATGTTGTAAGAGTATCTGTATTGACTGAAGCAGTTATATCTATGGGAATAATTGACACTGCTGAAACTACTATTGGTGATGGCATAAGTGTAATAGGTGTAGTTACTATGACTACTAGAGTGACTAGAGCTATTATAACTAGCTGAGCATCTAGAGCTAGAGATATATCTAGAATTGGAGGAATGTGAGATTTTTTCATCTCTCCCACCTCATATGTATGTATTTTATCAAGAGGAATATGATGAAGTGGTGAATGCATGATAAGACAAGGTGTCTCATCTAAAAAAATGGTCAAATCTAACTTTATAACTCAATAATATATGAATGGTTAATTATCTACTAGATATGTGTAAAGATATCCGTCATGAATTAACTTGACACATCGGTGTAGAGTTGAAGGAATAACTTACATATCATATATCCATGGTTATCCAGGTAAAATATTATAATGGAGAGGACTAAGCATAACTTGAAACTAGGTAGTAAGGGTTTTGGGCCATACCATGATATCCAAAGCAATGGTGCCCAATGTTTGTCATGGTATGTCATTAAACCCTTTAATAGTGTTATATAACTTATGCATAGATGCCATATCTAAACCCATACCCTATAAGAATGTGATATTGTCTATATTTATACTGATACCACTATCAACTAAAACTCTCTTTACTGCACTAGTTTTAATTTGAATTTGTATGAATCGTGGTAAATTTTGATCAATATCTACCTAAGATGGCGTGTCCTCTTTATCAAAAGAAATGGCATCTTTGATAGTTTTTAGTGTGTTAACCACTGATGCAAAATAAAAAGGCTCAAATTTAGCTGGCATGAAAGTCTGAGTTAGTACCTAATAGAGAATGTCCTTAAACACATTGGCTTTTTGGAGCAATTCTAACATTGAAATTTTTGCTAGAGTATTACGTAACTAATCTAAATATCATATGCCTTATTTGAATCTATTTGTGTAAGGGGCCCAAGTCAGGGATGGGATGGAATAGGTGGGTTATAGGGTTCTTGAGTGGGTGGAAGAGGGATAATGACACATTGTGTAATAGCTCTAACCATATTATCCATCATCCATATAGGATTAGTAGTGTGTGTGAGAGGAGAATACAGATCATTGACAGGGTGAATATTTGGGATAACAACATGATGAGTAACAACTCTAACCACATTATCCATTATTTTTATAAGATTAGTAGTGTGTGTAGGATAACGTAGATAATTGATAGGGTGAGGAGGTGGGATAATGGCATGTTGAGTAACAACTATAACTGCATTATCCATTATCTATATAGGATTAGTAGTGTGTATGGGAGGAGAGTATAGATAATTGATAGGGAGAGGAGGTGGGATAATGACACATCAAGTAACATATCTAACCACATTATCCACTATCTATATAGGATTAGTAGTGTGTGTAGGAGGAGAGCATAGCTAATCGATAGGGTGAGGAGGTAGAGGGATGAAAGGTGCTAGCTAGGATCTCTGATAATGGGTAGTGACTTGTGGGATGATGAAATCAACCATGCAATAGTAGTTAGCATGGAAGACAGGTTCTAAGGGAGGTGGGACTAGAGGGGTCTTAATACATGTAAAGATAGTTTCCTAGATATCATTCTATACTATAAAAAGTAAACATGCAAAGCAAAGAATGAAAATTTGTACTAAAATATGATAGAATTTTTCATTCATGTACATGATAGGGCCCATTATGGTTTCTTTATTATTTACAAGAAATATAATAAGCATGTGTAAATAAGTGAGCATCATTTTTTCAATTTAGCTATGGGTGTAAGGTGATACCTCAAGAAGCAATAGGACTTAGTGTATGCAACTAGGGATTTTTCAAAAATATTATTTGTAAAATACTATGAACTTTTGAATTTGAAATTGATTTTCTAAACTAAGTATGCAAGATAAAATTTATAAAGTTATGAGAAATTACTTTCTTGAATGGGATCTAGTAGATGCAACTAGGGTTTTGAGACAAATAAGTTTTTTAGAATTACTATGAATTTTTGAATTTTGAAGTGATTTTTTGATTTTAATATTCAATCAAAATTTTCAAAAAATAAGTGGAATATTACTTGAAAATTACTGGGATTTAGTTGATGTATTTGGGACTTTGAAATAATTTTTTTCAAAATTAATGTAATCATTTGAAAAAATTGTTATAAATTTGTAGATTTGAGCTTGAAAAATTTAGAAAAAAATCTAAAAAGATTTCTAAAATTAACAATATATATTTTCTAGTGGTTTGAAAGTGTTTGTATGCAAATAGAACCTAGTATGTGCAAACTAGGGTTTAAGTGAATTATTGAAAAAATATTTCAATTAATTTGTAGTTTTTAGATTTTTAAATTCAAGAAAAATCAAGAAAATATTGTCAAAAGTCATAAATAATTAGCCCTAGGGTTTCTAGGGTTTTTGTGAAAAAATTCAAAGTAAGTCAGGTTCACTAAATATTTAACTGAATTTGGGAAACTATAGGGTTTAATTTCCTAAATAGGAAAGGGGTTTGGATTAAGCAAAAAATTAGTAAATAAATATGCCGTAGTTAACATACTAATTTATAGAATTTGGAAGTGCTTAATTGATTTCTAAAAATAGCTAACAAGGGGATAAAGAGTAAAACTTAGCTAATTCTAGGCTGAGATGGAGGGCATAGAGGCTATAAATTGCAGATCTAGCTAGGCAGACTATCATAAATAAGATCCAAAAGTCTATTTTCTCCCTAGATAAGAGTGATAAAAATGGAACACCTAGAGGTCGAGCACTATAGTCCTTAGTGTCTAAGATTTATAAGCTTTTTAGGTTTAGTTGGTCTACTCTGAGAGACCCTATGCCTAAAATATCAAGTCCTAATTATTCATGAAGATTCATGTGTAATTGATTTTATCTTAAAGGATCCTAATTCCTCTTCATGCTTGATAGGTGATCTTGAATCTAACTAGAAAAAGGGGTTAGTGTGTAATATGCACTAAATGTGTGATCATACCCCATATGTGAGCATGCTTCCTACATATCAATACTCTGAAAAGGGATCAAAGCCAATGTAGTTCTTCTAATTTGAATTTATATTGTGTAATCTTGTGTATGCAAATTTGGGAAAGCTTGAGATGACTCATGACTGTTGTAGGAGCTTGGATAGGCTAGAAATAACAATGGTTGGCTATATGCAGAGAATAGGAAGATTTTTTTGAGTGTGCTTTAGTATATTTCTAGGTTGTGCCTTTGAATCATTGACAACATTTCTAAATGACCATTGAATCGGATTTTATATGGAAACTAGTGATCCTAGATTATATGAACTCACATTAGGCTTACAAGGGAAAAGATAAGGATTCAAGAAAATATAACCATTTGTAGCTATTGCAGACTTGGACAACAACATTGGAAAGTGGACACCATGGGTCATAGCTTTATAGTCCAAATTATGGTGCTATTGTCTAGGGGGAAAGGGAACCTAAGGATATATCTTGCCTAATAGAGGATTTTAGTATAATAGGGGCTGAATCTAGAAGGCTTTAGATGATTGGGAAAGAGTGAAAACATGCCTAAGTGGGATGTGTAAGTAAGTAGGAGAGACCTATGGTTTAGGTGTCACAAGTCATACTCAACTTATACAAATTGCATTTTAGTATGACTAAAGTATCACACTAGTTGAAATAATTTATTTAAAATAAAGAAAACATAGTTGTATTGATATGTTCAGTATGATTGGCTGAATAAGTGAAGGCAATGGTTAGATTTATGTCGGGTTCACCATAATTTATGCAATGAGATAGGATAAAATTTTAAGTATTCTATATTAAGACCCAGACTCAAAGAAGATAAATTAAAGAGAAACCATTCATTCTTAATGAATATGGATATGACTGAATGGATTCAAAAACATGAAAAGAGGAGAACTTAAAACAAGATGTCAATAGAAATGGTTCCAAATCATATAGGCAATCAAGACAGTGTAATATATCTAGCTAGTTCTCTTGTTCTTGTGTGTGTGTGTGTGTGTGTGTGTGTGTGTGTGTGTGTGTGTGTGTGTGTGTGTGTGTGTGTGTGTATCATAATCAATTAATGTAAGTATGTGAGAAGGTTTAAAAACATAAAAAAAATGGGTAAGGAACCGTGGTTGGAAAATGGAGGCCTAGGTTACCTAAGATGGATAGATGTAAATTTCAAAAAATCCTATATCCACACTAATTATTAAGTATAGATAAATTTTAAACAAGGAGATATAAATTCATTAACCAAGAAACTATGTAACTTATATCTATCAAATGAAATAACTAGGTTTAGAATATACTTATCGTGAACAAGACCTATCGAGCCTCAATATACCCATTGGCTAATGTTTATTTGAAAGATATTATTTTGGTTTTAAGGATATCAAAGGCTACATCAATATATAGACTAAAAGGGCTCATTCTATTGCATCCAAGACTCCACAAGACAAGCTTTCCTTTATGACAAGATCTAAACAATAACTCCTCGAAATGTAAACTTAGGGTAGAAGTGTGAGCAATGGAAATTCAAAATGAATGTTCTTATTTATTGGATTAGAATGATAACTTGTATTTATAGTTGTGAATTATCTTAATCCCTCTCGAAGATTAATCTAAAATTATCAATCAATTCAATTTGGTTCTAAAGGGGATGAATAACCTTAAAATATGTTAGTTAGGATAACCTAGTTATAAATCTTGTGCTAGATAATTTGTAACTACATCGATCTGATAAATGTATTTGGGAAAGGATGAATGATGATTAAAAATCCATCAAATAAGACAATATAGTAGGGACTTATAGGTCCTGATATAACTAGAGGATGTAATATGGAAGGAGATAGCTTAGGGGATCAAATATGAGGTAATTAGAATGAATATATGGATGATAGATAAGAAATAAAATATCTTAAAAATCATTAATAACATTCCCACCCATTTCCTAATTCACCTTTTAAGGCATTCACCTATGGATATTGAAACTTGATAAGTTTCTCCAAGAGAGAAAGCATTAGACAATGACAAAGTTTAAAAATATTATGTGTATACATAATGTTATAAAAAAATGGATCAAGAGATAGAGAATGAAGGCTTGTGAAATAATGAGAACAAACATCACCTATAATATTACCAAAAAATTAGACGTGGAAAATAAATGTAGAAATAAAAAACATTAGAAGGTTGCAACCCCAAGGGAGAGCTAGGATTTACATAAGAAAGATTCATAGTCTAGGTTCACCAAATGTTTTAGTATTTTTTGAAAATAAGGATTAAAAATAAAGAGAATCCAAATCAAGCAAGCAATAAGCTACTATGAAAGGTAGGATAATTAAATTAATTTGGATTCTACTTCTGATAAGATATATTGAATCTAACAATATGTTAAATATGAAAAGTGTAACATTCAAAGTTATGATAAAAAAATATGAAGGAGAAGATTAACTTAGATAATGTGTAGACAAATTTAAGTAGTGCAGGTGCAAAAGTAGATTGTTTGAAGATATATATCCCATTATTAGTTTCTATATATTTTTCCCATCTAGACACGTGTGTCACCCTATAGACACTATCATCAATGCTAGTTTCCTGATTTACCACTAGTATTTGGTATAAAATATTTATTGTTTTTTAATAAATTCACTTGCATATATTTGGGCTAAATTTTTCCTTGAATATTCTCTAATTTTATCATGTGCATAAGTTCTTGATATAAGTCTTTTGATCATAACCCTATATCCTCTAATTAAGGCATGCTACCTTGAAAAAATGGGGACTAGTGGGATCAAGTGAAGTCACAATGACCTCAAATACCCCTTTATTATTGAGAATTATATACATAACCATATACTCTTAAGAGAGCCTAAAATTTATGTAATAATCCCCCTTATGTGGGCTTGTGTGTGAATAATGGTGTAATGTGTTATATGCAAATGCATGTAGTGATTGATCTTGTAACATGAAAAATACCACTCATGGGTTGTTATTTAAATGATTTAGAATTGTGATAAAAATGATCATATGACTTATTTTTAAATAATTAATAATAGGGTCATATAAATTAGTTATGCGAATAATTTACTGAGCTTGAATATGTGCTTGTTTGTTAATTGATAAATGAATAATGAGTAGGCTTTGTTTTGTATTTATACCACACCTTTTGAAAATAATCTCATGGAGGGTTGACTAAGAGAAATAGGCTAACCTGTACATATCTAAATATATACATAATTGGGTTTTAATAGGTCACATGCACTAGAATTGGATCTAGGACACTAGCATCAATGCTAATGTCTAGGTCTAAATGGTATTGTCCTGGAGAAAAGATAAATTTTAAAGAATTGTAATTGATAGTGAAGGATATATATTAGGATTTAAGAATAATTTTGGATACAAGTGATTTAGGTAATATGAATATCAATGTTAGAACATAAATTTAGGCACAATGAGATGAAGAATGTGAGCCTTTCAGTACTAGGAAAGACAAAAACTAAAGGGTAGATCCTTGAGTGATATTTATCAATTGTGAAATAATAGTTTATCATGCAAAATCTAGATTTGAGTATCTAAAATATTGTACCTTTCATCCATGATAGAGTATCCTTAAATTATTTAATATAGTCATTTACCATGGTCCTCCCATTGATGTAATCACCTGCTAGCATTTTCCAGATGTCAAATATTTCAAGAACACAAAAACAAAACATTCAAAATATTCAAAAAAAAAAAATGTTAGGACCCAATCATGACACTATTAATATATTAATTTATTTAAAAATGTTATTTATCATATATTTGGTAGATGGCATATTCTCTTCATACACATGCATTTCATGATATATGAGTATGATGTAAGACACATAGGTTACGCATGGACATACAAAGTTTTGAATTTCTGCTAAAACATGTTATTCCATAATGATACTAGGGGCATATTATTCCATAATTTATACTAAAACATGTTATATATTTCTATTACCTTTTATATGTTGCTCTATCTATATCACTTACACAAGTCTTACTATTTTTTCATATTTTACACAGTGATACATGGATATGTTATATTATTATAATGTTACATTAATACATATGGATAGTGTATGATGTTATTTACTTTTTCTATGATCAATTTTTTTTTTACTCTCTTGCATGATAGGATAATTTGATATTGTATATTTTGTGAGGCCCTTTGGCCTTGTCTATGAGATATTTATGTCTATTGTGTGTATCCCTTGGCCTTATAGTGATGAGAAATATTTATGTCCCTTATTTGAGACATCTTTATGTCCTTTGTGTGTGTCCTTTTGTTAGGAATAGCCTAACATTAGTGCTCACATTATATTTTTTTGTAATAATATTATTAATATGAGTTGTCAACTTATTTAATAATAATAATATAGGTAGAATAATATAATTATGTGTGTGAGTGATTTGTGAGAATAAATAACGTAAAGAGATAGGTGTGTGTCAGAGAATAAAGGAATGCTAGAGAGATATTATGAGATAAGGATGGGATATCTAAGGGATTCAAGATGAATTTTGAATCCATGAATGTATGAGTACTATTATGGATTCAATCTGCACCCTTAGATAGGGTTCTTCAGGCCCTTTCCAATTGAGCCATAATATTGGGACAACCCCAGGATATGGGTAACCTATGGTGGGGTTGAATCTTTGAATAAGGCCAGATTTATCTTGATGCTCACTTAAAACTAATGTTTGCATAGGGAAAAGGGTTAGAGAAAGGGATAAGGGCTCTTAAGAAGTCTAAAAGGTGATGCACCAAATACATATGGACACTCACATGACTTTGAACCCACACTAGATTAACATAAGACAATTATAGCTCATACAACCTCACAATATTACTAATTGTATATGTATTTCATAGAAGAGGTTTAGATATAAAAATAATATAGACCTACAATAGCTTGAAAACACCTTAAAAGAGGTGATTAGAAAGATAATGAACTAGGAATATTCTCCTTCATGAATTCATCATGTACAAGCATACTAAGCACTAATTAAAGGCAAGAGATAGGAAAAGATTTAATATTATTTATTCAAGAGGTAGTTCTTAAAATATTTTGATAGGGTTTATCCTTATCAAATGATCACCCTTTTACAAGAGTCTTAATGAGTATCCTTATTTTTTAGAAAGATGAAAATTTTAAAATTTGAGAACCCCCATAATGGGAAAGAGACTAGGATATATAGCAGAAGGGAGAGAGAGAAAAAATGTGGGAGCATGCTATCAGAGAGGGAACACACCACCCAAGATCATTAATTTATCTTGAACTACCACCTTTTACTTAAATGCTCTACTGCCCTCTTGATCAATCAGGACACTACTCATGGCTTACCAAGTGGAAAAGTCCCAATAGGGTTTGAGGACACATTAAATGCTCATAGATATAAGTACTAACCATTAGATCATTTTCTTTGCTCCTTCACCTCATTTACCACTGAAGACAAAACTTTCATGCTCAAAGATCTGATAAAAACATGGCTTCTCCTACTTTAGGTATCTACCTATCAAAAATATGGCCATGTTGAAGGATGAGGAGCCTATTCAATAATCACATACATCTACCCTTGATCAAATCTAGACCAAATATTTTCTATAAATAGAAAACCAATCTCCTTTATTAGTTTTCCTATAGCCACATATATCGATGTAGACCTATAGACTACATAACTTTGCTCTTTATCTCTATTATGTCTATAAGACCTATTTTTTCCTTTGATTATCTATAAAAATTGAGGACTCATCATATATAGGTATCCTTTAAATAATGATGAACATAGTCACAAAAGGAACTCTGTATGCCATGAATCTTTGAACCAAATATCTATATTTAGCTTCAATGGTGCCCTTTTATCATTGATCACCTTGATTGTATCATCATGGCTGCTCCATGGTGTTTGATCAAGATTTAATGGTGGTGTGTTCCCTTTGAAAATCTTGACCTAGTTCAACCTTGGTCATGTTTTTTATCTCCATGAGGTCCCTTAGCTTCTCAACATTTAATTTCATTGGTCATCAATACTAGTTTGGGCCAATTAGATTGTGCCAAACTATATTCATTCTTATTAGTCTCATGGACTCTTGCTGACTCCTGACTTCTCTCACACTATAGGATCAAACTATACAAGTGAACTCTAGCCTTTGATTTCCTACTATGAATATCCTTTGACATGCTGACCTACTTGTGTGTTGTAGATCTTTGATGTACAATTGAATGCAAGCCCTTGATCTTGTTAGGACCCTCTATTTGAACTAAATGGCTCATTCATGATGTCTAACATTGCCATTTACTTGCCCATATTTGATGTCTACACAAATGTATTTAACATACACCTGACCATCTTAGTATTTTTCAACCCCAATGGATATTTTCCATGGCCTAAACTTGATGTCTGCATGCCCATCAATTGATGTTCACATGATTGTCATTGACATCTGTGTGACTGTCAATATTTTGGACCCTAATAGATAAATGTTGAAATTTATTTTGACATTCACACGAATGTTAATTGATGGGCGCATATACTTCATTGACATTTGTGTGAATATAAATATTTTTGACCCTAATAGATAAATGTTGAGCTTTATTTTGACATCCACATAAATTTTATGTTCTATAGGTTGAACTTTGAATGCTTATGACTTGAGTTAGAGAACTTTCCAAGGCATAAAATTTGTAGGATATGATCTTGGCATGAAGGAATCTATGTCATTGTAATATTTTGGCTTGTGGGGTATTCCTAGGTGCATTAATTAAATACATAGCTAGACTAATCTATTCATTTATATATGATGTTCTTGTGACAGTCTAACTCCTTAAACTTTCTAAATTCATCCTTTGATCATCTTTTTGAGGTTGTGATGAATTTATAAGGTTTGTTCATCCTGGTTGGTGTTCTTTCTTGCTATGACCACCATGAAAACCTACTCAGACCCTCCATTTTCAATTTTGGACTCACTTTTAAGCCTTTGATCCACTCATTCTATCCATAACTTTTATCATATAGTTAAACTAGGATGAAGCTTGGTATGTGCGCTAAAAATGGCCAAAAAGTACAAACACCTATAAAATGTAATTTATATCATTGCATTGATATCCTAAATATCTTATCAAATAAGAAGAATATTATTTTCTTCATTTAAAGTTTTATTCAATGTTGATTGTGAGTAAATCTAAACCAAAAATATTATCTGGTATTAGAGAAGCATAATGAGATCCTAAGAATTATAAGGGATAGATATTATTATTTTTATTTTCCCTAAGTAATGGTATTTGAAAAAATACAAAGATATTATATTAATGCAATATGATGTGTTAGATTCTTGAAGGGGTTGTTCATTATACTACCCCAAAGAATGTTATTATGAGAAGTCTTCATTGTGATAGCCAACCAAACCCATGGGAGCCAAGTATTGGAGTCTATAGATCATCATACATTAAATGTAGGTAGGCATTAGAATGGATATTGATATGGACTCAAATATTTATGAATATATCATACTCTCTTGGAATTGTAATTTTACCAATTTAAGTCAAAAATCTATTATGGCCTATACACCTGACACTCTTCTTGCATGGAACATCATGTAGTGATTAAATACATTATGTGTATGCAATCTTGAAGATATATTTTATGTTTTGTCCTAAGAGTTAGATCTATGTATTATGTGCAATTCTATGATGTATTTAGTTTTGATAATACTTGATCTTGTTATTTAAAATATCAAACATGAATGTGAGTAGTTGAAATGTTGACTAAGTTCCTCTTCTCAGCTATGGATATATCTCAACCTATGAGCTTCCCTAAACTTTGATATAAAGCTTATCCATGCAATTTATTTGGATTCATACACATTGTACCATTTTATCCCTCCTCACCACATCATATGCAGTCACCAATCCAATAATCCACCTCATATCTCCATAATTTTCTCTCACCAATTTGCCATTTATGAACAATTTATCTCAAACCTTCCAAACCTTTCATCATACATGGCACTAGTAGGTATTAATTTTAGGTTGTGAAATATTAATTTTTATATATTTGGTCAAAATAGTTTTTTTAATTTTGGTAGTAAATAAAGTCACTTTTTAGATTTGTATTATGATGTTAATTTTATAAATAAAAAAAGGAGGGGTCTTTACATCTTATCATCAAAGTCATTTATAATTAGAATAAATTAGTATATTCATATGGTCTTGTAAACACCAAAAATCTACACCTGATGGTTTTGAATGTCACAAATCCCTTAGACCACCTCCAGACCCCCTTGGACCTAACCTTGACCATTTGAACACAAACCAGACCTAACCCAAGTCAAATTGACATACTAGCTAAACCCACATTTTTAACTCAAATTGAACTTGAACTTTGATCATTAATGGTCACCCTAACCGTTAATAGTCACATTGACCATTGATGGTCAAGTTTCCACCCTCTAAACCACCTAAACACTAACATCACTTTGACTTGTTTTTCTATAATTAGATTTTCTAATTCATGTGTGAGCCCATGCATGTCGAAGTTAAAATTAGATATCAAGTTAGACTTCTTATTAGCATATTCTTGCACCTCTCCTTCCTTCCTATAAGAAGAGAGGGGTAGGAGGTAAATAGGGGTATATAACTATAAAGAGCTTTTGTATCCAAAGTTTCTTTTATAGGTGTTCTTCCATTGATCTAGTGATCCATCCATCATGATAGAGAGCTAAAGTTCTATCATATATCAACAAACAACCAAGTACCTTTACTTTACTAAAATTACACTAGACTCCATCAATTAGTCTATTAACAATCCTCACCAACCATTCATCTAATCAACCACCAACAAGTTAATTATATGTTTTTAATTATTCAGTCACTTTGTTTGTATTTTTAAATCAACCTAGCCCAAGACAATATCTCAGAATCCCATTATGTAACCCCATCTAGAAAACCTTTTATTACCTAGACCCAACCCATAATAACCACTAACAATCACCTTGATCATTGATGGTTTGTTCCAACTGCTGATAGTCACCCCAACTACTAATGACCACATCAACTGTCAATGGTCATCTCAACTATCGATGGTCACCTCAACCGTTGATGGTCACTATGGCACAAAATAATAAAAATATATTTTCACCCACTTACCTTCAATTGAATCTAACTTTCTTTATCTCTATCTATTTATAGATCCCCAACCTATTTTTTGAGCCATACCTGACTTATTTAGCATTAATATTGACCCACTTATTACTATAATTAGTTAACTTTGTCAAATTATTTATCAAGAATTTATTGTACCTAATTTTAGTATCTTCTATGATTTATGCAATCAATTTATCTTTTGATTTCTAAAATTAATTTTTTCAAAAAGTGTGGATTGACAACCCCTAAGGAAGATCTTGATTATAGGATCTAGCTAGCGCTAGGCAATCCACATAGCTATTTATCTAACTAGCCATTGCTTTAGTGTTGTCTTATTTGTAGGTCATTCTTCCCAAGATAAAAAAGAGCTCTCTACAATCATCTAATTAAATGTGTGCAAAAAAAAAAGGTTTTTCTACCACACCCATATCTAGTTTCTTTCTTCTTCCTTTCTTACAATACAAGCTAAAATTCTCTGAAACATTCTAGCATGCCCGATGGGACCCTTGAGTCTTTTCTTGGGATTATAGTTGCATCTAGGTGATTTCTTCCTTATTATCTCTCTACTCATAAAATGAAATAAAAATTTCATTTTTGGCTTAAAATTAACTTCATACATTAGTTAAATTAAAGAAAAGTAATTCAATCATATCATCACTTGTATCACACACACAAACCAAACCACCTACATCAATAAAACATCAAAAAAACTTGACATAAATCCCAATTAGAATTTCATCACCTAATGAGAACCTTAGCCTTTCCTAGTGATCCTACTTGGAGGTCATTACCAAGGGGAGAAGTAACTTATCTCTCTAGTTGAGTATAAACTCTAGAAATTGGTATATACTAGATAAGTGCCCGATACCCTTATCACTAAGGTGTGTGAAGTGAGGGGGTAGGCCCCAATACCAAGCCACATATTGATTTACATATAGATCCTTTTTGAGAGCCTAAACAACCTAAAACCATCCATATATTTCTTTTCTAGTAGTTATTCTATCAACCCAAGTGGAGTCACACAATTTCTTACAAAGCTTAAGGCATAAGCCAAAAGAGAGACTAAAAATAACTTTAGGACTTCACGTATGTACTTTTAGTGTGTGTTTGATTTATTTTCTCATTTTTTTGTCTTCTCTCTATTTGAGTGGTGGGATAATTTTTATATTCTCTCTCCTTTATCTTGAATGGTTCTAACTTGCCAACAATGATAGAAATTAGCAAAATAGAACCCATCACTAATCTAATCAACGTCTTCTACATCCTCATCCATGGATTATGTCTCTAAACCAAAAAACTCTCCTCATCCTTTAGGAAGTCCTTTACCTTAGGTAGTTCCCTAAGGAGATACAAACTTTACCACCTTCTTAGATAACAACCTATGGCCCTTCAACATTATCTCAACACCTTACCTCACCTTACCCCTACTTTGATTCCACCTATGAAACCACCTTATGGCATGCCTTCCCACCTTATGGGGAACACTTCCATTACCAAAATCACCACCTAACCATTGACTACCCAAGCATCTTCATCCACCAATAATCACTTTTATACTACTATGAAAAACCAACCTACCTAGCTTATCAACACCCTCATGCCTTCCACCCACACCAATAACTCTTCTAACCTAAGAATAACCCAACCATTAACCACCTTCCACTCACCATGGGAGTACCTACTAATAGAATTTACAACCTTCCTTTGGCTATACCCAATCCATTAGTCACTAGTCCACTTCAAAATATTTTGGTATCTATACCTTCCACCTTACCACCAATCAGTACAAAGGTCACCTCCTTTTCTTTAGCTACAAACCTAACCATAGGCCCTACCCAACCCACATTAACCTCTCAATAGGTACCCATTACACCAAAATTGAGCTACATCCATAACCCACATGGGTATGTACCTCTACCCACTACCCAATCACTTACATCCACCTACCCCTATAAGGCATCCACCCAACCACCTATGTCCACATATCAGTATGTGGTAACTCCTCAACCTACTACCAATTATCAATATGTCACCCAACCACCACACTAATATGCACCTCAAAAATTTATGGTCACATAACTCCAAATAGATTTGATGAAAATGCTTATGGATAAAATGACTACAAATTATGTCCATCTCTAGTGCTCACAACATTTTATCATATGACCTGATTTTTAATGAACCCATTCACCCATATGTCCTTATCAAACCATATCCTCCTCAGTGAGAGATCCTAATTTTTTCTAAATTTCAATGTAAGGAGGACCCCCAATATAACCTTTGGGCATTTAGGAATTCATGCTATTTTATTTCCTACGATTATTCCCTCCTCCTCTAGACCTTCCCTATGTCTTTATCTAGCCCAACACTAGACTGGTATAGTGTCATAACTAAACATTCTCTCTTCTCTTATACCTAGTTAGCCAAAACTTTCTTGAATCATTTTTTGATAAAAATCTCTAATAAAGTTTCCATCACTAACCTTTACTCTATCCAATAATTTGATAATATGTCTATTGCTAATTTTGTAGCTCATTGGAGGAGCCTAATCAATCAACTTTCCTTATCTTTACTACAACCCAAATTGATAATTTTTTTTATTGGGCATGTGCCAAGAACATCACTTCTACATTGTGTGTTCAAAGCAACAAAACCTTTGACGAGGCTTTTAGCATGGTGCACACCTAGAAAATAGAGCCATTGATGAAGGGAAGTTAAATTCAGAAAATAAAATCTCTACCTTCAAATCTAATGAGGCATCTTCCTCTAAACTAAGTAACCAAACCAACACCAATACCAAAATCAAGGGAACAATGAATGTGGTTGTCATTAAGACCACTCTTCCACCATCTATCAATCAACCAAACTCTTCTAACCCTCAAATCAAAACACAAAGAACCAAAACCAAAACAATCAGAAGAAATTTACTCTACTTGGGGAAGCTAATGCTTCAGTCCTAAAGAAGTTGCTGAAAGTAAATGTCATATAGATTCCTCCTATCAAACTCCCTTAACATTTTGATTCTTCTCATCTT
Organism: Torreya grandis; assembly: GCA_037957365.1. Lineage (NCBI taxonomy): Eukaryota > Viridiplantae > Streptophyta > Pinopsida > Cupressales > Taxaceae > Torreya > Torreya grandis. The sequence continues at coordinate 305,909 of JARHVA010001487.1, read as the reverse complement.
GCACCTAGTTGATCTAATGAGAATGACCTATGTGCTTTCCATTGAGTTGTGGGGCATGATGTTAGTCGGTGTAATACCTTAAAAAATGTTTTCCAAACCCTCATTGACAAGGGGGAACTTGTGTTGGACAAACCCAATGCACCTCCAAACCAAGTCTTTGACATTTTCAAATAGCCTTTTCCCAATCATGCACCTACCAAAAATGAGAGCAATAAAGTTGAGTCTTCTCATGATTCCCATACCATCAATATGGTTCTTGACACACTCATTTTTGAGGAACCTACCACCCAATCTACCTATTCTTAGCCCTATCCACTTATTGAGATATTAAAATTACCTTCTCTTCCTTTGGAGACCCAAACCATAGAATTAAATTTTTTACCTCCTCCACTTATTAAGGTAGTAGAGTCATTAATCCCTCCTTTAACTGACATACTAGAATAAGCAACCATCACCACTTTGCCTCTTCCCTCAACCATCAAATAATTCAATTCCCCTTTGGAGGTCATGCTTAAGGAAGAAGCCACCATATCTACATCTCCCATAGAGTAACCACCCATCTAAACCTTACATCCTTTGATTGAGAAAAAGGATGAGGTTGGCATTCCCCTTTCTCGACATATGGGTTTATCTTTTGAGTCCACTACCCAGGGAACAAGACCAGTCTATAAACCATTCTCTAGACTAGTTAGGATTGGAATTTGTCTCCAAACCTGACACAAATTGAGCCACCTTTTGGAAAAAATTAGAGATCCTTTACATCACCAAATAAGAACCTCCAACCACATATTTGATGGACCAACCCACCACTTCTATTATCAAACCCGCTGTCATATCAATCAAGCCAATAAAAACCTCTACCAACCTGACCATTTCTCAACCATCTAAATCTTAAATAACTAAATCATCCTTTATCACTTTAACCAAACCAAACAAATACCTTAGAATCTTCCCTAGGTAGATCCTTAATCACCCATCCTTGAAACTAGAGCTAACCTCACTAGACCCACCAACCAAACACCAAACCAAATCAACAAAGGAGGCAAATCACCAAAAGGCCAAACTTCTACCTCACTCAACCTTGCCATCTATTTTGGGGTCTCATCCCTCTACTTTGATTAGGAAATCAACTATCTTAACTAAAACCCAACCACTGCCTTCGGTTACGCCATCACTCTTGCTTTCTAACATGCCCATCTTTATCGTGTCATCAAAAATCAAACTAGCTACCCTAAAAACTTCTACCTCTATCTTACCAAATTCCTTACCTCAACCAAAATCATCAATAAAGAACACCACCTTACCCAAGACCTCTACCACCAAGCCTATTTCTAAAATAAATTTCAAGGCTAAAACCTCTAAACCCTTGCCACCTTTAGCTGAGTCTTGCACAACTATTTTCCAAATGTTATTACAAGATTCTTGGTTGGACTTACCTCTTATCAGACCATTTGACCCCTTGGTAAAAAACTAGTTTGGTATAATTATTTCCAAGTATGCTCCTATCATAAGACACCTAAGCATGACATAGAGAACTACAAATCTCTCTAATCCATAATCCATCAGTTATATGATACAAATGATCTATTATCAGATGAGCCTCCCATGAGCCCGCTACAATTCCAAAAAATAATAACCAATACCCAATGCCTACATACTCCCCCACTCCCACCTTAGAGTGACAAAGAACCAAACCAATCTCATAACCTAACCCTTCCCTGTATCCATACTATCCATGTGGTCAATCAATCACATGCTAAAAAAAGGATAAGGGGAAGGCTAAAGTGTCCATCCCATGGACATACCCATTTTCCACCTCCCAACTAGGTCAAATTCAAGCATCTTCACCTTCAATAAAACCCAAGGTATATATCTTTGGTACCTCTCAATTTAACCCCTATGAATCAATTAGAATAGTGGTTCTCAAATAACTTCACTAAACCCTAGTAAAAATGAGCATGTACGAATTGATTTCTACATCATCTCATCATCATCAAGTAATGATAGAGGCATTAAAATCAATAAAGGTCCAACTTAAAGACCCTCAACCTCTAGCATCCTTTATTGGTGATCTCTAAATTTGCAACCTTATCACCTTCAAGGATTCAAAAATACCTTCTTTCTATCTTGATGACCCAGATCCCCATATTTTCATCACTACCTACATCAACTAAGCCTACATAAAATGGGTTATGATTGATGGAGGGGATAATATTAACCTCATATACTCCCATGCCTATGATCAACTTAGACTACTAAACAATGTCATGTCTAAAACCTTAACCATCCTCTGATCCTTCAATAACACCATGGTCACTACTTTGGGAACTATTTTTATTCATATCCATTTGGGACTCTACACACTCCCAGATCTCTTCTATGTAGTGTAAGGCAAATTTTAGTACAATGTTTTTCTAAGATGACCTTGGATCTACTCCATGGGATGTGTACCCTCTACCCTTCATTTTTGCATCAAACTTGAACATGAAGGTTAGTTTGTCACTATACAAGCTGACCTAAGTCCCTTTTCATCATGAAACATGAATTATCAACCCAACAACATCATCTTACCTCCATATAGCGCACCCTCATTAATCAAAGACAAGACCTCAACCACAAAAAAATGAAGTCATATCTTCTTCTCCTAATGAGGCATCTACTAGCTCATCAATTCCCTTTAATCAAATCTCTACCATAGACCATTTAGAATCAACATTATAATGTATTTAACTTTGGCAATATAACCTCTTGACCCTTGACACCTTCCTTACTCCCCATGAGTATAGGTAACTTAACAACCAACCTAGGTATGACCCCAATATTAGAGCCATTATTCCCCTTAGACCTTCAAATTGTCAAACCCATTTCATCTATGGGGGACTTGATAAATCTCTCAACACTTTTACCACCTCATTTTCACCTCTAGTTTCTCCCACTTAGATAAACTTGAGTTTGTGAAGACATACGTCTACAAGTGTGCTTGGAAAGGATTTGGTCTTGGATGATATGAGCATGACCCACATGAGTTGATTTTAATTGAGATCTGAAAACCTCATGAGAAACATGGCCTCTAATTCATTCTACCCATAAATAAAACCAAACTACCTTCCATCACTGTTATTGAAGAAGATATCCCTTCCTCACCAACTTATTCTCCACTTAAGTGTGAGAATGATGACATCATCCCACCTAACTTTTTTTTCATTAACATGATCAGTCTCAGACCCTTAACTTATTAAAAGGATGGGGCAACTATAACCATCCCTATGACCCATCCTAAGATGATAAGAGATGACTCTCCTACCATTAATACTATTCAGTGTCAAGATGATGATTCTATTCTCACCTATTTTGGTGTACCAAATTATTCTATCCACAAATCTCCACCTCTTAAAACTTTGACCATGTTGAAATAATCAATTGTGGATATCAACATGGGCACTCAAAACAACCCCCACATTGTCAAAATTGGCTAATCACTAAATTTCAAGGAACTTCAAGACTTCCCTTCTTTCCTACAAGACTGCAGCATAGTAGTTTCTTGGTCTTACAATGACATGTCAAGAATTGTTCCCTCCATCACTACCCATAACATAGTCACCAACCATGATGCCAAACCCATCAAGTAGAAAATTCAATGAATGCACCCTCACATAGCCATTCTCATCAAAGAATAGATTCATTGTCTCCTATCTATCAATTTATTTCAACCAATTGAATAAACCCAATGGGTCTCAAACATCATGCCTATCACCAAAACCATAGGAGGACTACACATTTGTGTGGAATTTCATGACCTCAACCTTGCTTTCCTAAAAGATGACTTTCTTCTACAAAGCATTGACTAGCAAATTGATCTTAAAACTAGCCATGAGATGTTATCTCTCATGGATGGATTCTCAAGTTACAATCAGATCCTAATTGCTCTTGAAGAATAACACAAAAATACTTTTATCACCCCATGGGGGAATTTTTTCTAGAGGCTCTTGCCTTTTGGACTTAAGAACACTGGTGTAACCTAGTAGCACACTATGACATACATCTTCCATGACCTTAGCCATAAAATAATTGAGGACTATGTAGATGATCTTTTTAGGAAATCCAAATATCATAAGGATCATTTGGCTATTCTCAAGATTATCTTTGAGTGACTCATCCATTACCACATCTACCTTAACCCTAATAAGTGAATTTTTTGGGTCTTGTCAAGAAAACTCCTTGTCTTTATCATTTACCTTCATAGAATTGAAGTTGATCTAGCCAAAATCAAATGCATCCTTAATATGCTTCCTCCAATCAATCTCAAGCAACTCCATATTTTATAAGGAAATCTCTAATCCATTCATCACTTTATATCTCAACTCTTAGACCAATGCCAACCTTTCCATCACCTCTTGAAGAAGGATGTATTTTTAAAGTGGAATGATGATTGTAAAAAGTCCTTTGATTCACTCAAAAGGCACCTTTTATCACCACCTATCCTCACCCCTCCCAAATATGATCAACCCTTCTACCTTTATATCTCCACCATTGACTACTCCCTAGGAGAAATGCTTGCTAATCAAGATGAACAACATAAAGAACAAGTTGTCTACTACATTAGCCACAAGCTTGTAAAGTAAGAGACTTGGTATACCCATACTAAGAAACTTTACTTATATTTAATCTTCATGGCCACCAAACTTGCCACTACCTTCTCAACCACAAAACCTATGTCATAACAAATATCTACTCACTCAAGTATATGCACTTCAAGCCATGCCAAAACTAATGTATGGCCAAGTGGATCATGTTTTGAGTTGAGTTTGACATTGAGTTTCTTCATTAGAATTTAATTAAAGGGAAAGTCATTTCCAATCAATTAGTTGATGCACCATTATAAGACAATCAACCTCCTCCTCTTGAATTTCATGATGAGTCCATCATGACCCTCTCTCAAGTAGACTTCCCCTATAAAGTAACCATGTTATTTAATAGATCAAAGTGTCAACATGGTGGGAGAGCTGATATTATCCTTATTCCCATTCATGATGAACCTCTTCCTTTGTCCTTCAAGATAGATTTCAAATGTACCAATAATATGACTAAATACAAAACCCTAGTCAAAAGTCTTCAAACTGCATTAGCTTAGGAGTCAAAATAATCAACATCTTTGGTGACTCTTAACTTATGGTTAATAAAATAAATGGATTTTACCAATGTAAGAATGATTTTTTACAATAGTAAAAATAACTAGTTGATCAATTCTTAACATCATTTAAACATTACCTTATCCAAACCACCCCATAATATATGAACATGTTTGTAGACACCATGGCTTCCCTCAACGCTTAGATCCCATTTTAATCCTCTAAATATAAACTATATATTATTATCCATAGACTTACCCAACCCTCTTATGTCACATGATATTATCCCACCATCTTCAGTGTGGGGGAGACCCAACCTGCCCTTTGGTATCAATAGACCTTCAACTATCTTAACTTGACCATCATTCCTTCTAGTCTTTATAAGAATTCTCAAAGAGTGTTTATCTAGAGTACCTCATGTTATACCATACTAGGGGGAATTATTTATAAATGTTTCTTTGATGGTTTCCTCTTTCGTTACCTACATAGTCATGAAACCTCTCATTCTATCAGAGAAATGCATGATGGGATCTATGGGGTACACTTTAGTGGCCTCATCATGGCTAAACACATCTTTCACCTTAGTTATCACTAGCCTACCCTTAACCAAGACTACTATGATTATGTGAAAAGGTGTGTTAAGTGCTAAAAACATGCCAATCTACATCACCCACCTAGCCATAGTATTTATGTATCCATAGATTTCTATTCTTTCTCACAATGGGGTCTGAACCTTTTTGGTGAAATTAACCCCCATTCTTCATAGTGACATCATTCTATCATCACTATGACTGAGTACTTTACTAAATGGGTAGAGGTTATTCCTCTTGTCTCAACCAAAGATAGAAAACTTATCAACTTTATTACTCATCACATTATCTATCATTTTGGTGTTCTTCATAAAATTATCACTGGTAATAGCAAATATTTTAAAAACAAGCAAGTACAAGGTACTTATGATGCATTCGACATCAAGATTAGTTTTTCATCACCTTATCATCCTCAAGAGAATAGATATGTAGAATCCTCTAACAAAATTGTTAACAACATGCTAGCAAAAATGGTCAATCCATCTAGTTGGGATTGGCATTTACACATCCCCTTCACATTATAATCATATCATACTATCATCTAAACCCCTATGAGTGGCACCCATTATCTCTTGTGTTTGGTGTGGAGGCTATCTTACCTCTCAAAGTTGAAATGCCTTCACTTCACATATCCCTAAATGATATCATTTTTGAATATGATTATCATCAACATCATTTAGCCTAGCTTGAGCTAATTGTTAAGCATCATTTAGTCACCCTTAACCATCTTCATGTTTATCAAGAATGAATCAAACAATCTTATAAAAAACACCTTAAAGTGTGAGAATTCAATATCAGAGACCTTGTTCTAAAGGAAAATCAACATGTTACCAATATAGAGAAAATTAAGTGGGGAAAATTTGCTTTTAATTGGATTGGACATTATATCATGACACACAAGTATGGGTTAGGAACTTACCAATTGTCCTCTCTCGAAGGTAACCTAGATCCTGAGCCCATCAATGTTTCACATCTACATCCTTTCTTTTGTTAAAAAGGATCAAACTCACCTTTTTTTAACTTAAGCTCATCCCTTGATTTCAAATCACATTCATCTCCATATTTTAGGGGCAATGAATTAAAACTTAATCATGTGATTATTTATCATAATCATGACCTAATATTAAACTAAGAGTACCAAAACTCTACCCATGGCATGATTCTCATGGTACTTTCTACCAATTTTACATGATAAATTCTCATGATCATTGACACCTAAACCTCTTTACACCTAATTAACCTTATTTTTCTTTTAGTTTTGCCTTCATAAAGGTCAACCTTTAAGCTTATATAAGCAGGTCTATGTTAATAAAAAATCTAATAAGAGAAGTAAAGTCATAAATAAAAACAACCATGGGTCATTCTTAGCTTTCATAGACTCCTCTTTTGAAGGACAACTGCTCAAAACATATCATAATAGCTAAAAGTAAGGTAGACTACTCCATTAAAGGATAGCTATCAAAGGCATTAATAAAAGCACACAAACTCAGACCACTCCTTTGAAGTATGGATGGGTAAAGCATTTGTCAAAGAATATTAATTTATGGGAAGCTTCTTACATTGATCAGCTTCCCCAACCCTCCCAAGCAAAAATAAAATAAGAAAAAGACCCATTATCAAGCATCAAAAAAATAAAAATAATTTTGAAATATACAATTGAGTCCCATAAGTGAGCTAATTTTGAAATATGCAATTGACTCTTATAATTACACTTCCCACATCAATCAATCTACGCCTTATGTGGTATAGACTTATGTATACTGACTCTTTGGTAACTTCTATAAGAGGCATGCTAGTCTCATAATAAGGTTCCATTTTCATCCATCTCCCCTTTACACACTATCATCAAGGTATTTTGAGCTGACTTGACATCATGTACACAAGACACCTTTCTAACCAACTAATGAACACTAATGCAAAGCATTCAAAAGGCTTATGTTCCTTAAGCCAATCCAAATTTGGTTTTTGTTTTAGTCCTTTCTAAATAAGAAGCATCATCCCCTCTTCTTATCCTCTCATAATTGGTTGATACATTCACTTGGACATTTTTTTCTTGATTATTTTCTTTTTCACATCTAGTTTTGTTATTCAACTTACTCTATGTATTTTACCTTAATCACAATGACCATAATAATAACCATATAACTTCATATCATCATCATAACATGAACAAAAACTGACATCATTAGCATACACCATGTCAATGACCATAATCATAACCATCAACATCATATTAACATCATACCATCCATGACTAATAAAGCAATAAACCATTTTCACCACATGTCTAAAACTAAATAAGGAAGTGTATACTCATTAAATTTTAACATGAACACATACCATCATAAACATAAATATCATAATCATCATCAACATAAATAAAAAACCATCATATCCCTAGTTAGGTGAGTCCATATTAGCATCCATATCTATGTCGTAACCATAATCCATAACATCATCAATGACTAATATCAAGATCAACACCATTAATAATTAAAAAATATGCAAATATCATGAATCTATAATCATAAATAACCACACGATCATCATGTATACAATAATTATACATGTATCTATCTCAAAATATACATCTCACCACATCAACTCATAGGCTAGTATCCAAATGATATACAATAAAATATAAACCATATCATGACTATGCCTATGGGGTATCAATGCCTCCTAGTGTCTATCCTCTTAAGGTCCCTACCTATCCTCCCATATATGTAGCCCACTGAGCTAGTGTTGCCATGCTAGTACCACCTTCCAAACTATCTCTATACTCACCCCATCAGGGCTCATTAGGCCAATATCTTAAGACTATGGCTTCATAATAATAGAGATCTTCCATTGTGGCTATATACCATGTCATGGGGATATTACCCAATGGTCTTATAAGTTCTATAACTCCTCCTCTAACCTATATCAATGAGTCTCTTTCCTAGGTAACCAAGGCTAGTGTAGATGTAGCATAGTCCCTCTCACCTATAACTATGGCCACATGACCCTGTGCTACTACAAAGTAACACTATAGTACTAACACAAACCTTATGCCATGGATAATATTATTTGTGCTTGATCTCTCTCCATAGTCATTACCTATAAATCTAGGGTATACCCTTATACCTATGCCCATTAACCTATACTAGCTGGATTGACATCCATCATCTACCTATCACCATTGTCACCCCTAAAATTAGCCACTGCATATAATTCTTGGTACCATGTTGGGTACCCATCTATAAAACTTGCATCATCTATCTTGGCTCTAGCTGACAACTCCCCATGATCAAGAAAAACTTCTACGAGTTATGGATTTAAAACTATAAGCTCTACATCTTTCTACCTATATCTTTAGAATAGACCCAAGATATCTTGCACTAAGCCAAATTATCACCAAACCCTATTAAAATGGATGAGCTTTATCTCACCATACCTCATGACAAAGATACACCTATAGCTCTATAGGGATAGTGTATGTCATCTATATCCAATCCACTTTTAAAACCTGATGTAGGGTCTCCAAATCACATCACTAAAAGACAAAGAATCTAGTGCACCTTGAAACTAATCAACGTTGTGAACCCTTACACCTAGTCTTGAAAGGGAAAAATCATTTATCCACTACATGACTCGAACTATGAACTCCATTTGTGCATCTCCCTCCCATGGTAGCCCTAGTGGCCTTAACACCTAGATGTGCTCATAATCCTAAAAGTGTAGAAAAAAACCTACACTAATACCATACCTCATGTGAGCTCTAAACCCCCACATCTCCCTGTATATTTGGACTAGTAACATAGGTACCCAACTAAACATTGTGTGACCTAGTATCATCTCAATTAAAACCTATATCAATAGATAGGGGCCTCCCACTACTTGAGTCTAGTATAATAAATCATGAGACTACCATTGTCATCATGGTTATCAGTCTCCTATCATCTCTTGCCCTTTGATATAGTGAAGTGTATCTAAAACCTTTAGTGTGCTACCTAGTAAAATTATGGTCATATCTATACAATAGTTATATGAGTTCATCTTTCTCCTCTCTCAATATGATAAATTGTCTCACCTTGAGTGGGTAGTCATGTAATCTTATTCATATCCTTAGGTAAGATCATCATCTCACTAGTGGGTAGTCATGTAATCTTATTCATATCCTTAGGTAAGATCATCATCTCACTAATGGGTAGTAGGAAGGTGTTAGTGGTCTAATCCCATCTCTCAATGAGGGCCACTATCATTGTAACATCATATAACACATGCTAGTAATGTAACATCACACCAAGCCCCACCTACTCCATGTGCAGCCAATTAACAACAATAAGAGATTGGTAAATCTTAGCAAAGATCTGAGGCACCCAATCTTGTATCTAAATCTGCTCCCATGCCTAAAAAGTTTGATAGTAAATAAACTTAGTTTGCTATACTATTTTATCCTATAAACTTATCCTCCTACAACCTATAATTATGGATTATTTCCAAGACCAAACCTTTACCCTATCTTATTTTTACCCTAATCCATCAAACTTTTTCTTACAACACTTAACCCTTACCCTTAAAAACATTCACCTTCACACTCAATAAAGTACCAAACACTTTCAAAACTATCAAACACTATAATATTAATAAAACATTTCCTACCCATATCAACCATCGATGGTCATGATGACCACTGATAATTAGATGGAAAACTTACATCAATTATTGACCATTGATGATTGATATTGATCATCAATAGTTGGGTATGACCATTGATGATCACTATGTGTGACCATTAGTGGAATACCTAAACCCTACCCACCCAAAAAACTAGCAAAACATCAAAATCAGCCAATAAATTCCTACCTAATATTGCCTCTAGCCTCCCCTAACTAACCTACCCTAACCAATTTTGAACTTCACCTACAAATTTAGCCAAAACTATCAATCCCTAAAACCTAGGTCAACATCTAACCAAACCCAACAAAACAATCAACAAACCGCTGACCTTCTCTGCCTACCTTGGCTATCCATAACATCACCTTGTTACTATCCATTTTTACCCAAACTAGCACATATTTTATGACAACCTTACCTTAGTCCTTTTAACTACACTGATAATACTTGTCATGATGAAACTTTTTACACTTGAGCTACCATGTGCATACCAACCCAACTTGTGTCTTCTTAAGAGCACTTCCTACCTTGAATACCTATGACTACACTAGACCAATTTGTGTTTTTCCTAGGAGTACTTCCTACCTTGGATATCCATGAAAACATAGACATTCCCTAAGAGACTTGAGTTTATGATGTTCTCAACCACCATGCTTAAATGTAGTCATGCAGACCACTTTTCACTTGTCCTTATAACACAACCTTAATTTTTACCAACTATAGTAACCTAGTCCATGTAAGATCTTAAATAACACAATTTTATCACACTTTATGCACATGTTTGAACTTCAATGCCCAACCTATCACCCACATTTAATCATCACCTTCACAACTTATCAAACTCATACCTGATTCTATTTTACCTCATCACTTCCTATTTTGAAGGAAAACACCTCCTCCCTTACTCAGGGCAACTAAACCTTTGACCCATAATCCATTTTTGTTTTGCAGCTTGTTGATACAAACTTCATAACAAAAAGGGGTAAAATATAGACATCAAAAATTTACACGTAATAGTTTCAAAAGTCAAAACTCCCCTAAACCACCTCAAGACCCATTTGGGCCTAACCTTGGTCATTAAACAACAAACTAGACCTAGCCTAAGATTAACCTACTAGCTAAATCCACCTTTTTAACTCAACTTGACTTTGACCCTTGATTATTGATAATCACCCTAACCATTGACGGTCACCCTGATCAATGATGATTTGGTTTCCACAGTATAAACCACCTGGACACCAATGCCACTCTAACTTAATTTTCTATAACTAGATTGTCTAATTCATGTGTGAGCTTATGCATGTTTAAGTTACAATTAGATATCAAGTTGGACCTCTTATTAATGTGTTATCGCACCTTTCCTTATTTTCTATAAAAAGAGAGGAGTAGGAGGTAAATAGGGATCCACAACTATTAAGAGATTTTGTATCTAGAGTTTATTTTGTAGATGTTCTAGTGATCTAATGATCTAGCCATCATGATAGAGAGCTCAAGTGCTACCATTAATTGACATATATCCAAGTACCATTACTATGTCAAAATTGTGCTAGATTCCATCAATGAGTCTATCAACAATCCTCACCAACCATTCATCTGATCAACCACCAATAAGCTAAGTATTTATTTTTAATTATTTAGTCACTTTGTATTTCACAATCAACCTATCCCAATCTAATCTCTCAAAATACCATTCTATAACCCTATCTAAATAGCCTTTTATTACCTAGACCCAACCTATATTAACCACTGACAGTCATCCTAACTGCTGATAGTCTATCCTAACCGCTGACGGTCACCCTAACCATAGATGGTCACTATGGAAAAAAATAACAAGTTATTTTCATCAACTTACCCTCAACTGAATCCAACTTTCTTTATCTCTATTTCTTCACAAAGTCCCAACCTATTTTTTGAGCCACACCCAACCTATTTAGCATTAGTATTGACCTATTTATTGCTATAATTAGTCAAATTTATCAAATTATTTATACAATATTTTTTATACTTAATTTTAGTATCTTCTATGATTTATGAAATTACTTTATATTTTGATTTTTGAAGTTAATTATTTCAAAAATCAAGGATTGATAGCCCCCAAGGAAGTTCTTACTTCTAGGATCTAGCTAGTGCTAGGCAATCCACCTATCTATCTATCTATTTTAGTGCTATCTTATCTATCTAATCAATTTTTGAGTCAATGAGTGAATTTTTTGTGAGATATTATTTTGTCAAAATAATATAGTGAGTTTTTTGTGTCAAATTACTTATTTAGTGTCAAGTATATCAATAGAGTCTAGAGTCATTTTTCTGTTAAAAGAGTCATTACCTATGGTCATTTTATCAAAAGTCATATTTTGTAAAGGATGCATTATCAATGGAAACTGGTGTCTTGTTTCAATTCTAAGGTCATAATAGATAAAATGAGAAAAATGAAGAGAAAAATAAAAATAAAGAAGAATAAAATGAAAATAACTTCAAAATATATATATTTAAAATGTTAAAATAAGTGCATCCAAATGTTGATATTTATAGAAAAGGTATGTGTACAATGAATTCCTTAATTAATAAAATCTTTGAGAGATTGGCTCAAGAGGCATACATGCTTTCTCATCACAACAATAAGCCAGCTATCACATCCAGAGAAATATAGATAGTTGTACGCCATGTCTTGCCATAAGAACTTACTAGACATGTTGTTTTTGAAGGTACCAAAGCTATCACCAACCTTTATAACTCTTAAGTAAACAACTTTACTTACTAGAGGATGGAATAAATGGAGGCTAGACGTTTTAGATCCTCTTGTTAGTCACCAAAAATGGAGATCAGATGATTTGATGACATATTTTATGTGGCATGTTTTTTCATATTTTATGTGGTGTGATTTGAAATAAGAATAGAAGTCTATATTTTTTCAGGTATTGTAATAAGTGATCAATATTTATTTTGTAATCCCCTTGAAGTAAAGATAGTGATGAGGAATAAAAGAGTGTGGTAGCATCATGTGTTGTTGGTTTTTGGTTAATCATGTGTAAAACCATCTTATTTATTTGTAGGTTATTGGTAAATTAAGTGTAAAACCATTTTTTATTTGTAGGTTATTGGTAAACCAAGTGTAAAACCATTTTTTGTTTGTAGGTTGGTGGTAAACTAAGTATGAAACCATATGATGTTTTTAGGTTGGTGGTTAGCCAAGTAAAAAACCATCATTCGAGTTTGGTGAGAGTTGCAGTAGAGGATAATGTCTTCCCAATGTTTTCACTAAATGGGGGAATGCTAGGTAGAATAATATAATTATGTGTGAGAATAAATCATCTAGAGAGATAGGTGTGTGAGAGAATAAAGGGATGCTAGAGAGATATTAAGAGATAGGGATGAGATACCTAAGGGATTCAAGATGAATTTTGACTTTATGATTATAGGAGTACAACAAACTATAAAATTTAATCTATATCATTGTATTCATATCCTTAATATATTATCAAATAAGAGTAATATTATTTTCTTCATGTAAAGTTTTATTTGGTGTTGATTGTGAGTAAATATAAACCATAAATATTAAGCTTAACATTGATTGTTGAAACATATTCCTATCCCTTGTATGTGGCCATAGGCCTTATGTGTGAAAGTAAAAATTGATATTAGTGCACTTGTTGAGCTTCCTCATATTAAATGGTTCTATGATCCATATCATACTCTTTTACTACATAATATTATACAATGATCTTATTATTGTGTGCTTCATTCTCTCTCTCTCTCTCTCTCTCTCTCTCTCTCTCTCTCTCTCTCTCTCTCTCTCTCTCTCTCTCTCTCTCTCTCTCTCTCTCTCTCTCTCTCTCTCTCTCTCACACACACACACACACACACACACACACACACACACACACACACACACACACACACACATTACACTTGTATGCCAAAATTGAATATTATAGGTACATTCCTTAATTGACATATACATTATTATGCTAACATATTATCCACATGTTCACATAATATTACATGATGTTATAGTTATATATGACATAGTAAAATTAAATAATATTTTGAGATGAGTGACTTATAAGACACATCCCTCACCTCAAAATGGGGAATTATAGTTAGATTTTCATAGAGACATAATCCTTAATGAGGATAAAATAGATAAGAGTACATATTTCATAAATTCATAGAGGTTTATATATAAATTGGTTTACTTAAATGACAAATATTGGCACATTTTTATATATTATTACATACTTGGTTGCATATGCATGGACAAATGAACACAATTTATAGTAAAAACATTTAGAGGTTCCCACTTCCACATAAATTTGAGATACAAGTTCTCAAATTTAGCATATAGATGCATAACATTCTATATCAGTTGGTATATATCCAGGGGTTAAAATACTGGCTCATACACATATATACACACTTTTAGATTCATGAAGCATTATGTTGGTTCATGCACATATACAATAGTATAGTTTACCATTGAATTCAAAATGATTCTCAATCCACTTTAAACTTATCAAATCTACGGTCATGATGGATGAATGAACATTTTTCATTCTCTTTTGATCATGCATTTTATTCTATATTGAGAAAAATTGAGTCAACTTGAGTGAAACTATATAAGCAAACATAAATTAATGATCGGGGAATGAAAAATGTTCATTCCCTTTCAATAATGCATATTTTTTACATGGATTGAGCATGATAAAACTAGAGTGAAAATATATAATTAAATTTATAAGTTATATGTAGTGGTTGATTTTGTTTATTTTAACAAACCCATAATGTGGTTCCCTTTTGTTTTACTACATAGTTATCTGGATTAGTACATTGATTTATTCTCCCCACATTCATAAGGGTTGAGGAAAGTCATTTAAAATATCCATGTGTTTTATCAAATAAGCACATAATTTATCCAATGATTTATTAATCAAGAATTATCTCCAACAAGTTTTAAGGATAACATGGTTTTCACCAATACACGTGTACTCATTCCTTTCTCCTTAATTTTTTAGTTTTAGATTAAAAATATCAATATATGAACATTGAATACACATGTTGGTTATTAGTTTTGTTATTGAAAGACCTGAAAAATTAGATTTTCATACAAAATACAAAGAGTGTTGTACACACTCAAGTACATATTTTCATTTTACTCTAGAAATTACATTACTAGAATAAAAGGGAGGCATTTTTAGAAACTAAAATATGGTATTAAGTAATTGTCGATGACAATCTTGAACACATTTATCATGTATGATTTGAGTGCACAAACATGGTCTTAATATTCCATTCTCTCACACTTACATGTTATCTTATGAGTTTGAGACTTTTATTATACTTTTATAAACCTAAAAGAACATCATTATCTATTTCAAACCTACTAATATCCTACATAAATATATCTAAACTTTAAATTTAGTCTACCTATACACAAGTTGGTTCCCTCTAATTTGATTTATATCTGTAGTTGATATAGATCCAATTTGGTCATTATCGACCCTCTCCTAGCCAACACTAATTTTAAAATCAAAACTTTTCTTAGGGTTGACTCATCTTCTTATACTGTTGGTGGCATGAGAAATTACCCAATTGGACTCATGTGTGTGTGTCTATATATATATATGTATGTATAAGGTCTAATTTGAACATGACATGATACTTATCTAGTACACATCTATACACTATTACACATTGATAAAACCTACCCTATTATTCCTAAATTGTGAATTTATAAATAGGAGCAGTCATAAGCCAAGTATAAAACATTCCAAATTTAGGTCAAAGCAAGTATTTTCAAGTAGAAAATCCAAATAAATAGCTTCATACATATAGAAAATTAGCCTAATTTCATAATCACATTAGGTGGGAGAACTATATGTGGCTTGATTCACCTCTTCAAAAAATTAGATACATAGGTAGTGTTTAATCATCAAACATGGGTGATTGGGATGAACTCAACCCATTATAGTTTCTTACTTGTTATAGCTCTCACAAACACACCTAGGGTTTCAAAGTGTTTGAGGATGATTTTTGGAGTTGTGTGAATAATTATGGTTAAACATTACACCTATAAATATTTTATATACAAATTAAGGTGACCATATAATCACTAAGCTATATTTTATAGACACCTAAAAGTGGCCACCAATAACCTCCACTAGACTTTTAACTAATTTCCATAAAAATGCATAATTTGGGATAAACACACTAAAAATTGTGAACCTATCATATACAAGCACTAATTTTAGCCAATGTATCCCTAAATGGGGTAATGCATTTTATGAAACAACTAACTTTGATCAAGATCATTTTGAGTTAAAATGACATTTTCGTACCTGGGTGCTCTAGATTGATTTTTTATACCAAATTTATTTCACAAGAAATGTGCCCTTGTTATTTTGTTTTGGAAACATCCTAAATGAGATAATTAATCTAACGCATCTAAAATCAACTTCTAATTCCAATCCAATCAAATTTTGAGCTAATAATATGACATTTTGACCAATTTTATTAATTTATGCACCAATTTCCAAGATTTACACCAAAATTAATAAATCATGTTTAAGGATAATTAATTTGAATCATAATACTAATTAATAATTTCATGTAACTTGTTGAATATTTATTTTTGTAAATTGATTATGAGTTTTTGCATTATCAAGTGACATCATTTCTTGGGAAGGCATCTCTAGGCTATAAATGCATAAAATATCTAATTAAGCCCTCCCATGCAACTTTAATACCTCTCTATCCTAAATATTTATGAAGGAATTTATTGATTTTAGCCTCCAAAATTGAACGACTTTTCAGCCACACATCTTCATCTTGAAATAGATGGTTCATGTTCATTCTGATCATTGCAAAAATCTATAAATACAAGGCCTCACAACCATAATTTTAAGCTCTTTCAAGCCAAATTTATCATGCTCAAATTATTTCAAAAGGCATTTATGTAGTGTTATCATGCCCAATTATTGAGCCAATCCAAAGCCATCATAAGCCAAAGGTGCCAAGGAGAAAATGACATAGCCAAGCCTCCTTTGATGAAGACTCATTTAACACAAGCCAATCAAACCACTTCAACAAGCCATTTGGATAATCCAAGCAAGGTGAAAGATCATTTATCTTTTGCATTCTAGTTATTTTTTCCATTTAGTTTTGTTCACTAAGCTTTTCTTTTGATCTAGGCTTGAGATGTTAGCTATTAGTGTGTTATTTTGGATTTTGATTTCATACACTAATACTATACTAATCTCCCCTTATTACAATATTATGTTCACAAATGGCATGCCATGTGGTACCTAGCCCCATAAATTTGATCAAGTAGCTCTTACAAGCAACCTAATAACCATTTTCATGTAGAATCTTGGAGTTTGAGGCCAAAGAGAGTGAAAATTTTGATCAAAAAGACATTTTTTTGAAATTCATGATTTTATCACTGTGGAGTTATGATGTCCTCTGGACCATAATACCACAATTGACATAGTCACCATTTTTTTTCTAGTCATGATATTACATTTTAATTATGTTTTTGAACTAACAGTTTCTTTGTTTACAAGTTAAGTTGCAATATTATAATACCACTACTCGATAGTAGTGATATTACAATACCACAATTTCACAAGTTGTGATATTTTAATACCATGACTTGACAGTCATGATATTACAATACCATGATTTCACTTATTATGATATTATTAATCTGAGTCATGGTATTATAGTTAAATAGCTAGTAGTTAGCTTAAATTGTTATGGTTAAGAGATAATCTCTCAACTCTCTAAGTTATGGGTTTTCTCTATTAGTTGTGATATTGTTTGTTAGAGTAGTGATATTATTAATTTTTATTGACTAACCCATGAGTTATGATATTGTGTTAACTAGTCATAGTTTTTCTAAGTTGTGGTATTGGACTATGGAGTCACGTGATTGCATTGTGTGAACCTGAGAGTTCAATTTTCAAAGTTACTTGTTTTATTTGAAAAATTAATTCAAGGCTAAATAAAATTTTGACCATTTTATTGTAGGGCCTACTTAAAAAGTGATCAAAACAAGTTTAATCTTGTCTTTTTAACCTCTTTTTAGGTGCTTAAAAAGGATTAGGAACCTTAATTTGGTGCTTAAGGAAACACTTATATGTTTATTTGAATGTTTTTGTGTTTTTTATTAAATTTTTTTACTTCTTAAGACCAAGGAGCCAAAGAACAACACCAAACCTTTCATTTAGTGCTTTAAAATTAAACTCACTTCAAAAAAAATTTCAAGTTGTTTATCATTATTTGCTTAGTTAGTTTTGTTTGAGCGAAAAAGAAGTTTTGCATGTATGTTCTCCCCCCATATCATATATGGAACTTTTGGGATCAAAAGCACCATTTTTATTACAAATTAAGCTAGTCCAAAGGCATAAAAGAGATGTTGTGAAGGATCTCCCCAAGACTCTCATGGCTTGGGTAATCTAGAAACAACCTTAAAGATTTTTTACTTAGTTTTTATTTCATTGCATCTTGGCTTGTGAGGGGGACTTTATTATCTCCCATAAGTTCTATAGGGAAGCTTTGATATGGGGCATCATCTCCCAACATTGTCTTTTAACCCTCTCCAAAATGAGGGAAGGTATATAAATTAGGATCCCCTAACTAGGATGATGGTTTTGGTGGTTAAAACCATATTTATTAGTAGACGCTAATTTGAAGATGTTTGATCATGTTAGACATCACACTACACTGAGCAAGTGATAAATGTAGTGGTTTCAAAAAGGGCAAGACTTTTTTACAATAAGCCATATGATGTAGACCCAAATGATGTGTGCTTCTTTTGTATGCTAACATGAAATTCATATGAATTTGATCCATCTAGACATTTTAAAACTTGTTAGTTTAGTTAAACCCACTTTGTTATACCTTATCAATTTAGGGTTTAAGATGATTATTTAGTTGATTTTTCTTTATCTTCGATTACTTGGTCTTGTTTAGAGTAAAAAATGTTTGTTAAAAAAAGGTTACATAATCAAATAAATTTTCCACCACATTTATTGAACAAGGAAGAATTATGTTGCCCAAGTGAAAATCATCTTCTTCCTTACTCAAAAAAAATTCTCATTAATTTTTTGTCATATCTTCCATTTTGGCATAGTTATGCTACCCATTTGAGTTTATACAATTTTACCAATTTTCTTGAGTCCTTAATTGATAATTTAAATTTTGAATTGCATCTTTATAAGTTCATAAGGTTGATGTGTTAAGTGGGTTTGTCATTTGCACTAAACTTAAAGGGGACTTGGGTTCAATTTCTAATTTGAATTGATGGCCATTTTTAGACTCATAATCATTATAATTATTTGGTAGGATTCAAGTCATCTTGCATATTACTCATGATTTGAGTCATATGATACATTTTGTACTACCCATCTTATTTAATGATTTGTCTTGAGTCCATTTTATGCAACACTTTTGCCTTAGAGATTTGTCAAGCTTTGTGTGTGTGTGTCCTTTGAGTTGAGGAGAGTAGTGTTATGCTACCGAAATCATGTTAAATAATTTTATCTTAGAGTCTTGAAGTAAGAATTTGTCATACCTTTTGAGAATTTTAGCATTGTTATGCTAATCAAATTATTTTAAAAATTGATTTATAGGCCTATTTTTATAGAGTCCAAGTTTTCCAAAATTTTAACTATTTCACAATATATTTTTGTGAGTCTTTGTCTAGTGCATTTACACCGATCATTTTTGTCTGGCTCATTGGTCAAAAGAGTATATTTTTGTACCATTATTTTGGAGAAAATAAACTATCTCCAAGTGCCTTTTGTTTTATACCTCATACTTATTAATCAAGTTTATGTCTAAGAGTCAAATGACTAGTTTTTGTTATAAGTATTTCAAATCTGTTAGATTAAATATCTCATCTTTATTTAAAGTCCAGATTTTGACATCATTTGGCCAAAATTTCTAGCACATATCTTTGTTTGAGACTAGATTTTGATGCCGCATTTGGCCAAAATACCTAACAACTTTTATTTTTCTTAGATTAGACTTGTTTGAAACACTTTAACCCTAGAATCTAGCATTTTTTTTGGGTCCATTTACTTGACGTTTTTGTGTGAGACATGTAATGTTGGACACTTGATGTTATCTTATTTTATAATAAATAATTACATTAATCTTTTTAGATATACATATCCATCTTTTAGACTAGGTTAGATCAAGTTTGATCCTATTTTTAGACATCACTTTTTAAGGGTATGTAGAACTCTATTCCTTTTGGTCACAAAACATTTAATATGGATTCAAAAATGTCTTCTTATACTTATAGTGGTCTCATGTACAATCTAGGATTTAGTAATGTAGTCACATAATAATAAATGGTTCAAAACCCCTATGCAAATAATGTTGCTTATGAGATGGATCCTTATCCATATTATAACACTCAAATAGGGGCATAAAACCAAGATGCATTAGCTCATTATCTGATTAACATGCCTCCATACTCAGAGCAAGATCATGAGATAATAAAGCAATAACTAGTTGTAGTACCTACAGTTGAAGAACCATTTCATCAATAATCATACTATGTTACTACACCATCAACATATGATCCTTATTTATTTGAAAGTCACTTATTAGAAAACAAATATGAGATTTTGGTTAGAGATATAGAAGTAGGGGCTAAGTTTCCATTAGAATTCCCCCATGAGAATTTTCCAATTCTAGTAAGAATGCCTCATAACACACTTTATAGTTAATAGGATTCTTATAGAAACCCTTTAGTTCTAGTCTAAATGACATATTAGGACCCTAGTATAAATATCAAAATAAAGGATCTCATGGAGGATCACTTTGTATAGATGTAGATAGCATACCAAATGTACATAAACCTAAAACATAATTTTAATCAAATGACCATGTCAAATAGGCCTCTTATTGACTTGGTTCCTTCAACAAGAGTGCTAATAGAATTGATGGGTCAATAAAATTAGGGTGTAGACCCATTTATGCAAAACACTTTGGTTGACAACTTGTTTCATATGCCAACCATCAAAAAAGTGTCTTCTACTTCTACACAGAGTACTGATCAAAACATAGTGGATAATATACAAGCGATATCTAATCCAAACCAAAGTGGTATAAGTACACAAATAACTAGTCCAAAAACAAGTGTACCTTTATTTAACACTATGAGTGGCTATCCAAATCAAGGAGTAGGAGTTTATACGTTCCAACCTCAACCAACTACTAACACTAATCCTCAACCAGCTGTTTCTTTAAGCACTCAACTAACATGATTAGGTAGCCAGCTAATGACTAATGTCATGCCTCAGCAACAAAATATGATGAATCATACTCTTCTATAATAGGTAATGAGTTGTGTTACATAAGAAAATGTATAATAAAACATACTAAATTAGAAAATCTAGAATATATTGTCACCTCAATATGGGCAACCAATGTTCCATCTCACTAGGTAGCAATAAACATACCTCTTTCCTCACATACCAATATACCAATTCAAATACAAATGATGTTTAATCAACAACATATGAATATTAGTTATAAATAAATTCCAAATATTCAACATGAATTTACTTCCCAATTAGGATTCATATAGTAAAGAGATTCTAATGTTCATCAAGTACTAATTAGGAAACCTTTGCCTTTTGTGTAGAATGTGCCACTAGTTCAAAGACAGGGTCTTGGTTCACAAGTCCCCCTCAAAAATAAGGTTCTATTATTTGGCAACATGTTCATATTAAACCTCAATAGGCATAGTATATCCATATTCATCCATACTAACCTTAAAATCCCTAAAATAAAGCCCATATATTCAATCTAAACTAGAATATAGTACCATAGTACATGTAATATCAATAATCAAACCCTATTCCATGTATGCATATTCTTGGTACATTCCCTAACCAATCCAACAAAGCCCATCAAATAACTCCATCACACCCTGGCTAAAGTACTCCACTTGTGACCACTCAACCATCTACCTAGGCCAATATTCCATCTCAAACCAATGTTCCCACTAGTTTCCTAGCCCAAGAACTGCAATAGATGAAGGATGTGATTTCTACCATCTAAGATGGGAAAAAAACCAAAATTTTTAAGTTGGATGACATGTGTTATTATCCATTTAACATGGAGTACTTACTTATACCATTTCCTCTAGGATATGAACTACGAAAATTTGATAAATACAAGGGGAAAGTTGATCTTAAGGTTCATTGTATTGAGTTCTTTGTTGCATGCCAGCTAATGACATATAATGACATATACCTTTTATTATTTTTCCAAAGGATTATATCATGACAAGGCTTAGAATGGTTTTTAAAGTTACCTAAGAATTTTGTATCAGATTTTGATGATTTTTCAAACAAGTTTGTGCAACACTTATCATATAATCTTGAGAATGAGGTTTCCTTGGTTGACTTGACATAAGCAAATTAAAAGGCTGGTGAGAGTTTATCAATTTATCTACAATGATGGAGAGCCCTTGAAATCTAATTCACCCACAATTTACTAGATAAATAATTAGTCATTATGTTTACCAAAAAATTGCATAGTGAGATATATTATCATCTAGAATTGCAGTATGTACATACCTTTAAAGATATCATTGACAAAGGTTTGTTGATCAAGTGAGCCCTTATTAAAAAAGGGATCATCAATCTTACTTCATCAAATCAAAATCAATGTACCAATTAAGGAAATGGCCAAAACCAACATCAAGTCTAAGTACAAATGTGACAACTGACATAGGCCAATAATAATGATAGACCAAAAAAACTCAACCATAACAAGAATGTTGTTGGAAATAGAGTAACAAAATTGTGACATGTCAAAATGGTGCAAATACCATCTGATTAGCCCACAAAACATATGTAAATTACACTTAAACCATAAAATTTTCAATAAACATAGCAAGCACAACAACTTAGGCCTACATAACAAATGCAATAAGCTTTGCAATTACATGCCCCTCCTCTAAGGAGAATAATGCCTACTCATCATGTTTTCAGTGAGCTTGGAGAACCTATCAAATTAATATTTCACAAACTTGCCACCACTAATATGATTATATGGCCTATATTGAAACATTATCTTTAGGGCATTCCTTATCCTGATTAGTACCACCAAAATGAATTTTGTGAATATCATTAGGTTAATGAGAATAATTTGTGCAATTGTGTGTAAATCAAACATTTGATACAAAATGTGTTAGATAACAGGAAAATAACATTGGATGGTGGTGCTTCCACTTCCAATCAAAACCTTGAAATCTTTCAAAGCCCTTTTCCATAGCATAACAACCAAACACACTAGTAACAACACCAATAAAGGCTAGTACAACACCAATAGTAATAGTTTCCACAACCAAGGCCAAACCAATAGAATCACCAATAATAAAACCAATAGAATCCAAATAATAGACATAACCAAGGTTAAAATGGCAACAACAATAGACCTACCATGTAGTTACACATGATTACAATAGGGTTGTAGGCCATATTGTAGGAGGTCACATTAACACCATTTCCATCAATCTGAGACCAAATACTAGTCAATTAAGACCTTTTTAAAACAAAACTAGTCCAACAACTCACATTGATAATCCTTCTTTGACTTGGGATTACATATAGGTGTATCAACAAGTAGGTATTACTAATTTTGGACCCTACACCGATAAATCATCATTGCTTCATAACCATGCATAAGTACACTAGAAATTGAGACTTATCCTATCTAGTCCCCCACTAATACCATCATTTGTTAGCAATCATGATCCTATGTTTAATCTTGATTATTAAATCACAACTAAAAGGTTAAAGATTACCATCCTAGGCCCACATCCATCTGCCATTTCACCCATCACCCAACCAACTATTATACCTTAGAGAAAGACATTTAACATTGACCAAGAAATGAAGTTTGACATTTTGGAACAATTACAAAAGATGCCAACATAGTCCCCATTTTAAATTTTTTGTGTACATCATTAATATACAATTTTTTTTGAATGAGTTTCTCAGCCAATCTACTATTTTAAGTGACATATCCCCTAATAAATTATAAGCTTTAGTTGGACACCTATCTCCAACCCAATAAGTCACTTTCAACCAAAGTAATATGTCATCCCTTGACCCACTACATAATAATCCATTGTACATTGAAGTTTACATAAAGTGGCACAAAGTAAAACATGTCCTTATAGATAATGGATCAATTCTAAACATAGTGTCTCTAAAGCTCATCAAGATTCTTGGGTAAGCGATGGTATACTTTCAAGCATAAATTATAACCATGAAAGCCTATGACAATGAAAAATGAGAATCACAAGGCACCATCTATTTACCAATTATGTTTGGGTCCTTAACCCATGATAGACTTTAGCATGTGATAGATCTTGATTTCTCATACAATATGATTTTAGGTAGACCTTAGTTGCATGAAATTCATGCCATCCCATCAATGTTGTACCAATATATCAAGTTCTCCCACTTAGGAATGGAAATTTGTATACCAAGAGATTTGCATCTAGACAAGCATTAAAAATACCTAGAGGCCAAGTTCAAGAGCTATAATTATCATTTCAACATGAATTTAATGGCCAAATAGGATAAGGTGAAGGCAATACTCTTTGATTTGCCAGAGGATAATTACATTGATCCTAATAACCTTGATTCCTTTTCCCACATGCCACCTCCTAAGCCATATAGTCATTATACCATCTCACCTAATGGCCCATGAGAGTATTTGACCCATGATACCTTTTAGATTGTGAGCCTTCCATAGAACCTAAAGTCCTTTGGAAGACCTAAAGCCAAGCCACTTCATCCAAAATGGAAAAGGTAAAAAATATAGTCTAGGACCTATCACCTTTTTACCAGCATCTGGTTTAGAATAGGACCCTCTCAAAGGATATGAATCATGTTTATAAAATGACAAATAGGTTGATTTTTATGAGAATGAAAAGTTTCATATTCTGAATAGGATCATGAAGAATCAAGACTATGAAGGAGGAGGCATTAGACCAAATCAACAAGGAACACTTGAGATAATTTCTTTGACCATATATAATGGTCCTTATAGACTTAGATTTAAACCACGTGTGGGTAACCCCATATACCTTAATCATGCTCCATCACCATCGACTAGTGATGATGATGTTAGAATAAAATTAGAGTCTAATCATATCCTTTTTGATGACCTAGCCAATACCAACCTATTTAACCCTCATTCTGTTTGTACCCTTAGACTAGTGATTCATCATAACCCACTACCATTATATTATACCCAATTGATGGATTGGGACCAAAAATAATCCAATGTGTCAATTGATGAGTTTCAAAATGATGAGGCTTTTTATGATTTTTTGGGCCTTAGAGACAATGTTCCATTGGGGGACCATAAATCAGGGTTCTTAATCAAGTTGGATCCTGAAGCCTATTTTTGAGAGTAGATAAACACCCTTAGATAAAAGCAAATAATTAAAACATTGAGGTCCCAAGGAGAAAAACTCTTTGAAGCACTTTTTTACCAGGTAAAATGTAAAGAAAAAGGCTAGTTTAGTGGTGAAAACTTGATTTAGGTGCCATTAGCTGGGGCTGTTCAACCTTATTCAAACATAGCTCAGGAGACCACCAATGACAAACTTGTTTATGAGTCTAAGTTCAATTTTAAAGAACAACAAGGTTTTTATCAAAAAATTTAAGAGTTTATAATAGTTTTTATTACATGGCCAAACCTCCCATTAGGGGACTCTATTTCATCATGCCTAGGAGAACTCAAAGAGCTAGTCTTAACATGGGACTCTAATATTGTAAATCAGTTCAAATTATTGCCCACTATCCTTGAAGATGTTTTAACCCTTCTAGTGAAGGACATAATAGAGGTGAACATTAGATCCCCAAATGACCCAAAGTGGATCAAGATAGGTGCATCCCTTACTGAGAATGAATTTGAAGTCTTTATAGACCTTTGGAGGGAATTGATTGACATATTTACATGGGTATATTTTGACATGCCATGTTTGGACCTCACCTTGGTTTTTCACCACCTCATGGTAAATATTTATGCCAAACTAATAAATGTTTTTTGTAAAAGATGCATCCTTGCATTGTTTTATTAGTGAATAAAGATATGGAAAATTTCATGGAACTAGGATGTATTTGATCGAGTGACTATTTAGAGTAGATCTCCAATGTTGTGCCAATTAGTGAAAATCTAGAAGGAAATAGAATCTATACTAATTTTTGAGATATAAAAAAATATTTCCAAAAGGATGATTTTCCATTGAAAAACATTGACATGATAGTTGAATCCATAGTGGTTTATGAGATGCTTTCATTAATGGAAAAATTTCTAGGGTACAACCAATTTAGGATAAAACTAGAAGACCAACACAAAACAACATTCACCACTCCATGGGGAACACTCTATTATCAAGTTATACCATTTGATCTTAAAAACATAGGGGCCTCCTATCAAAGATCCATGACCATCATATTTCATGATATGATGGATGAAATTATTGAATAGTATATCGATGACATTATTAGCAAATCAAAGAATAGGGTTGATCATCTAACATTGCTATATAAAAGATTTGGAATACTAAATGAGTACAAAGATAGACTTAATCCTAAAAATTGTGTCTTTGGAGTCACTTCAAGAAAATTTCTTAGATTCATTGTGTCTTGTTGAGGCATTGATTTCAATCCAACCAAATTCCAATCCATAACATAAATGCCACCATCAACTAATTTGAAGTAACTCTACAGTTTATAAGGTAAGATCTAGTCTATCTGATGATTTATATCATAGTTGACCAATAAATGCAATCCTTTATGAATCTTCTAAATAAGGGAGTCACATTTAACTAGGATGATCACTCCTAAAAAATATTTTAGTATATAAAGGACTATCTAGCAAATCTACTTGTTTTGTTACCTCCTATGCTGAAAAAGTCATTATTGATGTATCTATCTACTACTAATAATGCCCTGTGGGAAATTTTGGCTCAACACAATGATGATATAAAATAACATTCCATGTACTAATTAAGTCATACATTGGTCATGTATGAATATAATTATACACCCATTGAAAAATCCTAGTTAACTGTGGTCTTTGTAGCTTAAAAACTATGCCATTACATGTTAAACAATAAGACCATATTTATTTCAAAAGTAGATCCATTCAAGTATCTACTATATAAAACAAATTAAAAAGGTTGCATGACCAAATGGATCATGATTCTCAGTGAGTTTGACATCAAGTATGTCAATGAAAAAGCATTAAGGGGAAAGTTTTTGAAAATCAGCTTGCTAAAGCACCCCTTGCTGATACAAAGATAATCACATTATAATTTCATGATGAATCCATAATGACCATCATTGACACACCTTTTAAGGAGAAACACTGGAATCTATAGTTTGATGGATCATTTACAACACATGGATTGGGGGTAGGCCCTTTATTTATTACACGACAGGGGGATCTAATCCTTAAATCATTTAGGATTAGCTTTCTTTGTACCAACAACATGGTTGAATATGAAGAACTTATTACAGGAATTCAACAAATAGTATAATGTAACATATCTCATCTCAAGGTTTATGGTAAGTCTTAGTTAATCATCAACTAGGTTACAAACCACTTTCAAACCAAAGGTGACAAGTTGGTGCTATATAAGTCCATGGTTGACACTCTCAAATGATGGATTATTAATGCCCAATTTGAATATATACCTAGGGTATGTAACAAAACTATAGATGCTATGGATACTATTGGATATCTGATTTTTGAAATAGACATGGGTAAAGAGTATCAATTCCTTGTTGATAATTTTTGAGCACCAGCTCATGAACCTTAACCATCATGATGATTTGTGATATTGTTAGTCTTAGCTCTATCTGGTAATTAGACCTTTACAACTACATCCATGACCAAATTATATAACTAGCCTATCCTAAAATCAATCTAAAGTTTTCATCCACCAAACCACTTATTATACCTTAATCAAATCAACCCTTTACAACCATAGTTTTTATGGAACTCTACTTCATTGTTTAACTTCAATAGAATCTACACTAGTGTTATGGGAAGTTTATGAAGGAGTATGTGGAGCCCACACCAATGGGGTAGTACTATTTAAAAATTTCTTGTGTACTAGTTATAATTGGCCCATGATGGACATAGATGCAACTACATATGTGAAAAAGTGTGATAATTGTCAATGACATGCCAATCTAATTCATGCCTTAGTCAAGACTCTAAAACCAATGTTGGTACCATGGCCATTTTCTACATGGAGACTCAAACTCATTAGGAAGATCAATCCCACCTCATCCAATATACATAAACATATCCTTACCACTACTAAATATTTAATTAAGTGGGTCAAAGATATACCCCTCACTTACATGACTAGAAAGCAAATTCTAAGACCATTTTCAACCATCTCATTTGCCACTATCATATTCTTTCTGAAATTATATATGGTAATGGAGGATCATTTAATAAAAAGGATGTTGAAAAGTTATGTGCTAAATACAACTTCACACAACACTTTTCTACTTCATATTACCCTCAAGGTAACGGCTTGGTCGAAGCATCAAATAAAACTATTATCAACATTCTCAAAAATATTATCAATGATGTTGATCATGACTGGCACCATCAAATATCCATGCCCTCTGGGCATACCATACCAATTATTGTACACCCACAAGAGACACTCCATATTAACTTGTTTATGGTACTAAGACCATTCTTCCCATTGAGGTCAAGTTGTATTCTCTACACATCTATTCTAAGCATGTCTTAGATGACAATGACTATCGAGTAACTCATCTGCAAGATCTAGAGTTACTTGATGATAAATGCATGGATGCAGTAAATAATCTCCAAGCCTATCAAAACTGACTTTGAGGCCACTACAATCAACATGTGAAACATAGTTAATTTAAACTTGGTGATCTCGTCCTTAAGTAAAACCAAAGAATACCATGATCTAAAAAAAGCATAAAGTTAAGTTCAAACCCAATTAGGTTGGTCCTTTCATCATTATAGAAAACTATGGAACAAGAGCATACATGCTTGCCAAAATAGATGAAAATGAACTTGATGAGATGATGAACATTATCTACCTCAAGCACTACTACACTTGAGTGACTTGGTGTATTGTCTATAGGGACCATTTCAAGTTATGCCATATCATCAATATTCTTCTTTTTACTATACCATTTTATCATCCTATCATCCTACCAAACTATCACTTTTTCCTATCACATATCTATTCTACCATAGCTTCCCCAATAATCAAGTTGTTTTATCCCTCCCTACCTAGCATATTGGCCTTGGTTCTATTACATTTGGTTCCATCATCATTTTTAGAAAGAGGATTTAGATCAGTTTCAACAATTATTTCAAGAATTATAATTAAAGGTCATATTTTAAAGTAGTATGACAGAAGTTTTGGTAGTTGAATCCTTCATTTATTATTCCATTCTCTATACTAAGTGTGCCTATTTATAATTGCTTATGGGAAAATTAGTGTCCCATCAGTCTTGTTACTAATTATAACCACCTATGGGAAAATTAGTATCACTGATCTATGTCATTGTAACCTAGTTATAACCACCTATGGGAAAACTAGGGGCAACATTCATTTATCATGCCTTGATGTACCACCTTTCCATTCTTATGCCTTTATACCAACTTTGCCTATTCATTTGAATTGGCTACTACACTAGTCAGATTCCTCATTTATAAGGTAAAACTATAGTGATTTGAGGTCCCATCCTGGGACTACGTAAGCAATGAACGATACTTGTTGAGGTTAGTTCAGTCACCCTTTGACCATGCTCTTGCCATTTTATGGGCAACCTAAGACATATTCTCACCATTTTATGAGCATCTTAAGCCATGCTCTCACCATTTTTCAAGAAAATTAAGCCATGCTCTTTCCATTTTATGAGCAACCTAAACAATGCTCTCACCATTTTGTGAGAAAACTAAGCCATGCTCTCACCATTTTATAAGAAACATCAACCATGCTCTTACCATTTTCCAAACATTGTAAGCAAATTATCTCACCATTTTGCAATCTTGGACCATTTAGTGTCTTATCATTCTTGACTCAGTTAAGATAATTGAAAATTCTAAAAACATTTGTAAAATCATTAGAAAAACCAAAAACATTGACCACTTCTTTGCCTTAAGGATTCTAGGAACCCTTCCTAAGTCACAATCAAACCACTTATCACTTAGTTTCCCCATCCTTTTTGGCCTTTTGTCCCACACACTTGCCATTTTGCAAGACCATCCTATTCTTCTATCACATCCATTGTGTTTGTTTTTCATCAGCTATCATTTTATCCCCATTTCTTGGAAGAACTACATTCATCCTAAAATTTTTGTTAGATATTACATCCATGGAGCTATGTAGGCAACACCTACTTCCCTAACACATATAGAGATAAATCAACCACCCCCTTCCTTTTATTCTATTTCCCCATATCTTATTGGTTGTTAAGTTATCACCTAATTTCTATGGGTAATGTTTGTCGCATTGTGACTAACTATTATTTGTTTTTTTCTTTGCTTGTTTATTTATTGTTTGTGTACCTCTTTGTTTCCTTTCAAAACTATTGCCTTGATTTAGTCTATGTGTATTCATTGGGTGATTCCTTGTGCACTTATACTTGAATCCATCCATATTCATGTATTTACATTGTTATCATGGTTTTTATCATTAGTGCATTATTTTCCCTTTAATATTAGATTATGGAAGTCAGTCCTTATGAATATTTTGGCTCAGTCCTCTTACCATCAAGTGTTACAGCAAAAATAAACTTCAAAAATTCTATTCAACAATGGTAGTATCAACATTTCCTCAGTACCGACATTAGTAACATCCCAATAATTCCCAAATAGAGTAATTAATAATGAAAAAATTTCAACCTTTATTAGTTCATATGCGTATCTCCCTACTAGCAGATTGTTGTAATTCATCATTACCCTCTATGTCAAGTTATTATCATCATCATTATCCATTAAATCATGTTTTCTATAATTAAGGTCCAATGATTATAACCACCTATGGGCAAATCATTGTACACGTCCCACCTACATTTCTTAATGATTATAACTAGCTTTGGGTAAATCATTATTTTCTCACCAAATTTACTTTATTTTACCCAAATAGGGGCATGCTATTATCTTTTTTGTCTATTTTAACTAGGGAAACTCCATCTTCTTAATGACTATAACTTCCTTTGAGAAAATCATTGTGTTATCATACCATGTTGCCACTATTGGGGTATAATGCTTATAACCACCTTTAAACAAACCATTGTACACCATCTCACTTGTATTATCAATGATTTTGACTACATTTTTAGAATCATTATGTTCTCACCCCATCATCTTCATATGTTTGGTTCCCTCATCTCGCTTCTTTCTTTTGAGGGATCATTTGTCGACCTACTTGTGTCAACTATTCCCTCAAGGGAGCATCATATTGTTCATCCATTTCCATTGAAGTTGTAGGCATGAAATACATTTCTATTCTTTGAGAACATGTTACTATGCCTATAGCTTACAATTCCTTCCCAAACAAGGGAAAATTGTAGACACCTAAAAGTGGCCACCAATATTCTCTAGTTAGGCTTTTGACTAATTTCTATCAAAATGTACAATTTGGGATAAAAACATTAAAACATGCTAAAAGAAGTGAACCTGTCATATACAAGTGATAATTTTGGCCAATGTATCCCTAAATGGGGAAATTTATTATATGACATAACTAAGTTTGATCAGATTATTTTGAGTCAAAATGACATTTTCACACCTAGGTGCTCTGGATTGCTCTTTTCTACCAAAATTATTGCATGAGACATGTGCCCTTGTTATTTTTTGTCAGAAACATCCTAATGGGATAAAGAATCCAACACATCTAACATTGACTTCCAATTCTAATCCATTCAGATTTTGAGCCAATAATATGACATTTTGACTAATTTGATTAATTTGTGCACCAATTGCCATGATTTGCACCAAAATTTATAAATCATGTTTAAGGCTAAATAATTTGAATCATGAGCCTAATTAATAATTCCATAAATTTTTTTGAATATTTATTTTTGGAAATTTATTATGATTTTTTACATCATCAAGTGACATCATTTGTTGGGAAGGCATCCCTAGGCCATAAATGCATAAAATATCTAATTAAGCCCTCCCATGCCTCTTTAATTCCTCTATTTCCCAAATATTTATGAGGTCATTTATTAATTTTATCTTCAAAAATTGAATAGATTCTTAGCCACACATGTTCATCTTAAGATGGATGATTTAGGTTCAATTTAATCATTTGCAAAAATATATAAATAAAAGGCTTCACAATCATAATTTTAAGCTCTTTCAAGCCAAATTTATCATGCTCAAATTATTTCAAAAGCCATCGATGTAGTGTTATCATGCCCAATTGTTGAGCTAAGCCAAATCCATCACAAGCCAAAGGTTCTAAGTAGAAAAGGAGATATTTAAGCCTCCTTTGATGAAGACTCATTGAGCACAATCCAAAAAATCCTCTTCAACAAGCCATTTAGAGCATCCAAGGAAGGTGAAAGATAATTTATCTTTTGCATTCTAGTTGTGTTTTCCATTTAGTTTTGTTCACTAAGCTCTCCTTTTGATCTATGCTTAAGGTATTAGCTATTAGTGTGTTATTTTGGATTTTTATTTCATACAATAATACTATACTAATCTCCCCTTATTGTAATCCTATGTTCACATATTTTAGTAGAGGTCACTACCAACCAACATAATTCAATATTGATAGTCAATACTAACCTAACCTTTCATAGATAAAAACACAATTCCTAAACCAAACAAATCAAAATCTTGCTTTAATCCATTTTCCACTACTTGAACACTTTAAAATTCAAATAGTCAACCATAAAATCTAAGTACTCACCCCCTTTTTTACTTACTATATTAAATATATGCCATTTCAAATCATTGGAATTGGTTTCAATATTTTACATTCAAATGTATACTTAAATGCCATATCTATCAATCTAAATTATTCTTCTAATTTTTATCCTATTACGGTTTCTAAATCCAAATTTGGTAAAAAAATATTATATTTTTAATCCTATTTTTTAGATACAATTTATGTTTTTGGATACATAAGTGTAAACCTTGTTATAAGGTTTTTTACAATCAATATTTTTGGTATCTACCTTTGCAAATGGAATCACATATATTATATTGAAATCTATTTCCATGTACTTATTTCTAATCCCATATATAACTTTGAGATGTGATATCATTTTACCTTATTCATTTAGCTATAGTTTCATCAATGAATGATGAAGTATCACATAATTTATGCATATCCTTTATAAGATTCACACATGAATTAGGGATTGTCCATTCCTTACTAATTATGATGATGAGTGTATCAAACCAATGACCCATTTTATATTATATCCATTAAATATTTGTATATAAGAGGTGTTTACTTTTTTTCTCTACACATGGGATTTATTCCAAACCAAATAGAAAATTGGTGCTTTTAGAGGTGTATATATAAGTTGAATCATTTTTCATTTAATCATTTTTTTCCAATATGAATGTTCCTGACTTTAGGTGAGCTTATTGATTCCAAATTTTACCTCTTCACACATGTATTAGCATGTTTTTATTATTATTTATTTAGGGATAAATAGTTTTTGCAAAAACAAACAAAAATATAACATAAAGTAGTTCTATGTTATGACAAAAAATTATGCTAATCAGATATATGATATGCCTAAAATAGAAGATGGAAGTATGAAAAATAATTTTACAAGAAATGAAATATAATATGAGGAAAAGGATGATGAAAACACACACACTTGAACATTGTTCTATAAACCCTTATCTACAAATAGGGTCTATAAGTTATCTAAGACTAAACACTTCAATATGGACATGCATAGTGAAAATGATAGAATCAACATATTAAAAAATATGTATTGTACATAATAGTAAGGCTACTAATTGAAAACCTATGATGTTATCATTTTTTTACCCTACCACAATTTATATACTCTATTGATTTTTAGGTTTTGATTTTCTTATAAAAATATGCACAAGCCGACTACAAGTGGGATGTGTTTTCTTCATTTAATTGGTTGATGAAATTTTAGTTTTGTCTTCTCTTATATTTTTGAATTAGTTCTCCATAGAGGCTGAAAGAGGAATAAAATAAGTATAATCTTAGATTTCTTGGGAAACCTCACAGGGAGTTGTAGCTACATATCCTGTATGCATGGAATCAAATCTAACATAGTTCTCATGCGAGTGTAATCCTAATAATTTAATAGATAAGGATTTAAATTCTCTCCATAGGAAATAAAGTGTAACTACATGATGATTGTCCTATTCCTTATTTTGATAAAATATGCAAATAAAACATTTGATCTTATTTATAAATGTCAGATCCTAAATATAAAAATATAGAGTGTGTGGGTGTGGAATTTAATCCTATTGATACTTGTTATTGAAATTCCTATATGAGGATTTACATATTAAAAATTATTGAATTTGAATTAGGAACTTATGGGCATGCATGTAGACTAATAAAAGGTGAAATAACTTAAAACCATGTGTCCAAACATCAAATTATGGAAAAGTACGGTTAAAGGGCCTAGAAAAAGGGAGTTAATCAGTAGGCTTCTCATTTTGAATGGGACACAATTATAGGACCACCAATTATGACCTAAAAAAATAAAATGTAAATGTTGAAGAGATGAAGAACATAGTGGTCTCCATACAAAAATAAATAAATCACAAAGAGAATGTATAGGAAAGAGAATAACACATGACAACACAAAGAATAATAGAGGGTGAAAAACAAAATGAAAGTGATAATAAGACCCTAATTCAAAACAATGATCCAAATTCACAAAAAAACAATAAGTTTTTCAATAATAAGCCTTGTACCAAGATTAGGTATCTACATAATGGCCAACTTTGATGTGTGTATGTGATGCATGCATGATTCAAGGTAAAATAATAATTGAAACATGCATAAAATTACCTATGGAAGGAAAGATGAAATGTATGGATTTTTACGCAGAATATACCAAAACCTTGATGTATGAAAACCTAATAAACCCATAAGTAATGGATAATTCCAACATGTACAAAATGTCATGGAAAATTATTGTGAATATATGAAATAGAATATTAAATTAAAATGAAAATACAAACTAATACACCTCATGTTATGCAACTCATGTTATCATTTCTAGTAATTGAAAATAAATATTCTTGGGTGCTATAAATTTCAAATTAAGATTTATTAACTAAACTTTGATACTTGATCATGAACATAGATATTTGTCAATTCTTAATACTTATTCATCATTTCCTAGTTCTTATTTTTTCCTTAATTGTTTACTCCAAATTGAAAGTTCTGATGTGTGAAATATATAGATATACACCTTTATTTTTAGGTGAGATATTATAAACATGCTCTCAAAAATCACTCATTAAAAGAGAGATTCATTTGAAATTCTAGTTAGCATGTAATATATCCAAAGTTGTTAGAATCTTTAAAAAATTATTTTAAACACATTATATTGCCCGATCCATACATATTTCCTGTGACACTTACACTTATTATTTGTGCATTTTCACAACATGTACAATTATCATACTCCATTTTAATTCATAGTCCTATGCAACACACTCACACATTATTGTATTCCCTCATACCTTTCTTTCCCTTGCTTGAATGCCCATGTAACACACTCATGCTTTCGCATAGTCCTGTGTGCCCACACCTACTTCTCTCCAATGCATTCTCATGTTAGCTTCATTTAATTACATGGATGTCTAAGTATCACTTTTTATCCTGGAGCATGTCAGTTATCCAGTTGGCTAGGTTGTCTCCATGTACTTATAAGGTCAATCATTACCAAACAAGGAAACTAAAATGCCTTGTAACCAATAAAAATTACAAATGATTATTTGTAATATATGTATAAATATGTATCATATGCATCCAACCATGGTTTAATTACATACATAGTCATAATGATAGATAACTTGTTATGTGTATCTACTCTATGATACATGAATTTTATCATTAACCTATTCACTCTCATTGCATATAAGTTCTATTTCTTCATGAATTTAATCTTATTAATATGAGTTTTATCTAAAATATAATTTTCCATCATGCACTTACTCCTGGGCCCCCATAACATGGATAATTGGTATTAGAGCATAGCTTATTTTTATGCCTGTAAACATGTGAGTGCAATAAGAAAAATAAGGTATATTAGTCATTTCTATTTTAGAGTATCCATAAGAATGCCATATTAAATTTAACATGGCTAATTTTTTATAAGTAACCTCATTCAGCCCAAATAATTAAAAGGCCCATTTATGTTGCACTAAAGGCACATCACACTAAATTTTCTAGACAATTTAGTGAGTTGATGATGCAACTCAACATAATGCCTTCAAATCCTCCATAGTTTTATCAATAATAGTTTAAACAAAAAATCCAATTCAAAGTGTAATTTAATATTGACATTCATTTTTCAAAGATAAAATTGATGCAAGAACATTGAATGCCTAGATTTGACATCTCAAATCATGCTTCTTAGTCAGTCATTTCAATTATATTGAGAAGATCACCTTCATAGTGTTGAATATGTTCATTATAATTTTTAATTAGTGGGATAATTTTAGTGCATATCATGCATAATATTTTACTCAAAATTAGTTACATAAGACCTTTGTTAATACACTAAAGGAGGAGTACTATCCTCTCTATCACTTTGAAGATGAATACATCAAGTTCTAAAAATTACACCAATGTAAGGAGTAGTTGGTGAAGAATAAACCAACATATACCATGACTAATGTAAGTGTGAAACATAAGGTGCTAAAGTAAAACAAAAAAATATCACCTTATATCCATGTGAATATTGGATTATTGACTTTGACATTCTGAGGCAAGCCAATCACAAAACTACCAAATTCAACACCAAGGAAAAATGAATTAACATCTCACCTATTTATCTAATGCTACATACAAGATTTATCCCTCATAAAACTCCTCAATATAGCCTTATATATATAAGTAGAGAAATTATCACAAAGGAGGGAAGCCTAATAAGATTAAAAAAACTTAAAGGAAAATATGTTGGAAGGATGATGATTGAGGGGCAAGGGGTGAATCAATCTTCAAAAAATTTCAATCAATTACATCCATGCATATAAAAAATATGAAAGCAACACAATGATCTATAAATGTATTAATAACCAATCATATGAGCATGAAACAAGATAACACATCACATATGTGGAAAACCCTCATGGGGAATAAAACCCACTAAAACAAAGCCTGGACAAACTGTCTTATATGATAATGTATAAAATTTAGTTGAGAACCAACTGAATATGGAACACAAATACCAAATTTATTAAATACCCACTTAAATTTAGCAAGCATCCACTTTATAGGAGGCTAAAACCCCTTATGACTACGAACCAACTTAGTCAGAGGACACTTTTACAAGTACCAACCTATAAGGTAGCTCCAACTCCATCTTGATCAAGAACCAACTCAACCAAGCACAATTCTACAAGAACCAACCTATAAGGAAGCTTCAACTCCCTCTTTAACCAAGCACCAACTCAGTCAACCACACTTATTTATTCTACTCTTCCACTCAGTGCTCTATCTGATCTATTCACTATCATACATCAATATGTTAAAGGTAAATTACTAAGGGGGTGAATTAGTGAGCTCAAATATTTCAATATCAATTTCAATCCTTTTAAACTATTTAAACAATCACCATATATCAACTTGATCAAGTAACATTAACAAAAGAGCTCATTCATTCAATGCATACACAGATCAAACACATAACACATAGTTCCTATGGGAAATATTCATGGAGAATAAAACACATTCTCAAGCCTAAAAATCATGGACTAATTATCCTATAATAAATTACAAACATGAGATTTGTTAACTCATTTAAACCAACAAACCTTGATCATATCCTCCTGACCAAAGGACTTCAGTGAAACACTTCTTTCATAAGGAGTAACTACCGCTAAAGAATATCAACTTATTTAGACCCTCCTTTGATGTTAACACCTCCACATTAGAACTAATGTATTCAATACCTAATGATGGATCTTTTATTATCTAACCCTTACACAAACTCTCTCTCTATCTCATACATGCCGCTCACATATGCATGCCATAATCTCTCTCCTTCTTCACTCAAATTTTTTTCATATGCATACTTAGACCTATTTTCATATCTTATTACTATAAGATAACTATTTGGACATCAAAAATATGACCTACAAGTCATACACATAGTCCTCAATCTGATCTACTTATTAACTCATCAACTGGGCAATCTACCTCTCC
This sequence comes from Torreya grandis, assembly GCA_037957365.1. NCBI lineage: Eukaryota > Viridiplantae > Streptophyta > Pinopsida > Cupressales > Taxaceae > Torreya > Torreya grandis. The sequence goes on along the minus strand of JARHVA010001487.1, from coordinate 267,072 downwards.
TTCACTCCATAATTCTCACATGCACACCTTGCATAAGTCTTCTCACACATCTAGAAACCAACACATTTGGTTTCACAATTTAGATATCTATCATTATTATCAAGAGAAAAATATATCTTATCAATTAAAACACATGCCTTCACCCTTAAGTCATCTTACATAGGTCATAATTAAGTATAACTTTCTTTCAAATAGGCCTAAGTCACCTTTTAGGTCTTATAGAGTCCCATTCACCTCTTTGACACTTATCCAATCAAAATAAGAACATTAGAACACTTTTAAACTCACTAAAACATGCCACATGATTGAAAGGTCCTCATTAAGTGCTAACAACCATCAAAGTATCCTTTTGCTTAAGCATAATTTTCTCAAATAACATTTTGTTCACACATACAACATGAATGAATACATAACCAACTTATAAACATTTGTTCATACTACATATGATTATTAAAACTTTCATAATTAACACAAATGTCCTCATATAGTATTAAACACTACCAAATATCTAATTTATCATGACATATCGAAACAACATTAGAATGACTTCAAATATCCTTCTTGGGTTACTTGCATAGCATGTACAAACACATAATAAACTTTGAACATTAATATATTTTATTGTACACATAATTGGACCTTAAAATTAATATTTATAGATGAATCATGGAGTCCACTACAAATTTTATTTTTACACCATTATTAAATTCTACTTAGATCAAAATTTATGTCTCAAAAACTAGACATCGGTGTTTCCTTAATTAAATTCAAATATTCAAATGCAAATGGTCATAGTTAAATCTTAGTCACTATGATCACATCTCTTACCCTCATAAATTTATATTAAACATGAACCATCAAAATTATTATATAAATATTTAAATTTAACATAGAGTGTGCCAATGCCAAATGTTAAACCTTGAACATGTTGACCTCATCTCGTGCACTCTTGCAATATTGAATCAATGCGCACCATTGATATTTATGGATTAGTCAGGTCTTTATCTTATGTTACTCACATTTAAATCCTATTCAGAACCCCTATGATCATGACACTTATCACCCTCTCATTCATTTTGATCACTTATACTATTAAACATCATGCACTTCTTACCATCTCACTCAACATGCACCACTAGATCAAAACTATACGATCATCTGCACTTCATTAAATATAAGAAGAAGCTCAATATTTATCTCTATTAACCAATGAAAACTTTAACCTCTTTGAATTTATTTGCACCATGTATCTTCACTATACTATTTCCTATGAGCCATTATATATTCATTTGGTCCTGATCTTTAACATCATGTAAAATAGACTATGGGGACCATTGCTATCTACTTGGAAGGCCAAATTTTCACCTCCATATCTTTTACCTTACTCGTATGTTATAAAATTTGGACAATATGATCTCCTCACATAGGATAATACAACCATGTGCCAAAATAATCATAAAACCTTCACATGTGTGAGACATAAAGAGATTAGAATGCTCACTCATACTTTTCTTCCATAGAGCCAACTATGTCAAAAACTTATATGGGAGGCCAACTTTGAACATACATATTTTTTTGTCACACTTTAGGTCTTGACCTAAAATTTAGCAAAAATCAACTAGGCACAAAATTGAAAAAACCAATATGATAATATTCTCCTTAAACATTCACATGTGCAAGATATGCCTATATAAATATGCTTACTTGGCTCTTCATGCCACATTGAAAATTTGGCTAAATATGGAAAAACACTATCAAAATACCTAAGAGCCCAAATTTACACACATATGTTTAGATGTGCTTCATCACATGACTTTATAATTTTCACATAGAAACTAGGGACTAATTTAATTACAACAATATGACCAAATCCCCCTGACTCATCCATATGTGGTAATTATGATGTCATCAAACTATCTACTCATATTTTCTACTATTGGACCCAAAATGTCTAGATGAGAATAATAATGAACTAGGTGAATTCTAATTATGAAAAAAATCTCTCCAAAGCATATAAAAAATCTTATAGGACCCCTTACACATGCTTAATACTTCATACTCATTGTTGAAAATATCTAACCATGCCAAAATTAAAGATCAACCAAGCCAACTTCAAGCACAATAGGATAAGTATATTGCACATTTTATAATTATCAGTTAGGATATCAAATAACTTCATGCACTCACTAGGAAACCTTCATGACATCATGATGACATCATTGATAACTCTCTAACAATCTCCCCCTTTATCATTGATGTTAACAAACATCATATAGTTTACCTTCCTTCTTTCTCTTCAAACACTCTCACAATAGGAATTTTCTCCCTCTTTAACACAATGGTAAAGTGGTCAACAACTGATTATAATAACTTAAAAAGATTATCAATAGGAAATTACCATCTTATAAAGATGATAAAAACTCCCCCTTACCTTGAGCCTACGTTTTATTGCCTTGACAACATTCTTCTTGCTCCATGCTAACACTCTCTTCAACTAAGCACTAAATTTAATGAATAAAGAACACACAAACATATTGAAATCTGATGAAACATATCAAGAAACATATGAGAGGGACCCCCTAATATTTTTGAGAAATTGCATATTTTGAGCATCTTTAGATCTCTACACACCATGAAGAACCACCATGTAGGCTTACTATCCTTATCTCTCAAACCACCTCAAGGACCACCAAGATAACTTCATGACACTCACAAAATAGGAAACATGTACTAATCCAACATAATAACTCACTTTGAAATACTCATGCCTTTCTCTTTTGAAGAATCTTGAACAAAAAACACTCTTCTTACTAAACCTATCTAGTCTCCTTATAACCCTACCTAGAAATTATAGAGCTCATAAATTTTAGTAGACAAACCATCAATACCTTAAAATTAATATCTATATAACTCTCATATGCCCACTCAATCACACCAATTTTCATCACCTAGCTCATCTTATGAAACATACTTCCTTCACAAACAAACTTATCAATTAAGCCTCTAAATTGACAAATACTTAAATAACTTGAGAACCAAAAAACTTGAGATCTCAGTGAAGCATGATTTGAAAACCCATTTGTCCCATTCAACCATTTAAGAAGCTTCAAACCTCATGATTTAGACAAATGACTATCTAGTCTCTCACTTTATCTTGCTTTAAGATGTTCTACTTTGAAATGGATTACTAGTTATTTTTTCACCCTATAGTTCTATAGTTCTTATGATTTATAGTCTATTATCATGCTATTTAAGACTTGTTAAGCCTTATTCACTTATATATCCTCCAAATTCTAACTGATTGCATTCACAAGTTTGTTTTCTAAACATACATAGGGTAATAGCCTTTCTTTTGTGTATTTCTCAACATATGGATCTATACAGAAGAATCTTGTCAAATAATTGATCATCAGAGTTACCATCTTTCCTAGTTTTCCTTTATATAAAATTCTTACTCTAAAACCTATTTTTATACGCTCATATTACTCCTTTTAAAGTCTTTTTTATGTTTAATTAGACCTTCCTTGCATACAATTACCTACAGTGTTCTGAAATGGTATGAAAATATATAGAATTAAATAATAAACACCCAAATATATTAACATACATGCATACCTCTCTATATAAAAATTTTCAATGGATTTAATTGGCTAAAATGACTCAAGAATCAAATGGAAACTTGAGACCCTAAATTAGAGCCTATTATTACAGTCAGAACATGAGACCTTTCTTTTTGCTCTAGCATGCCCTCAATTCAATTTCAAGATTTTCTAATCATTATTTATGGTCTATGGTACTTATACACATCCTTTCCGAGCATTTGATTCACAATTTCTCACTTTTGTTCATTGGTTTCATGTCTTTCTTGGTTTTTTTCTGTGCACAGTCTTGTTTACAATCACCCAAGATCATCTAAATGCTATCAATCAATTAAAAAACTCTCTAAAATGCCTATAACATATGATTTAGGTTTAATTATCTTATAACTACAATTACAACCTTAAATTCTTCCTGACCAATCCCCTGTTCATGCTTTTATCCATGTTTTTGGCCTTTCAAGATGCACAATCAACTTCTATAGATACTTTCTTGAAAGTTCTGAGAGCTCAAGTGGAATCACAATTTGAATGATGGTAATAAGTGGGATAAAAGATTTATAATTTTCTTTAAAATCAATCCAACTCTTTTGGGAATTTTGTTATCTCACTTCTCTACATATTATCAATTCACAATTTGTGTATGCTATCCTACAAACTAGTTTAGTGCTCACAACCACAATAATTATAAATGAATACTATAAACTATTAAAACAAAATAAAAAAATGTATACTAAACTCACCAATTCATTCTAATCATATAAATAATACATGTTTAAATCTTCTTTTCCATATGCATTTTGATCACCATCCACTAATTTGGCAACATGCAAGAAATATAGGGTTACAGGTTGTTTCCTCAAAATTTTGGGCTATTTCCATTCATATTCTCTTGGGATTAGAATCCTCTTCTTTTAATATAAATGAATAACTATCTTGAAAACTAAAATTATTATGTTTTGTGACAAAACTAACTTTTTAAAATACTTTTAATGGTTACCACAATCAAGAAAACTCCTTGTATAGAAAGCCAAGGTAGATTTTACAAACATAGTAACTCAAGGCCCATGATAAGGACCTTTAGTGTCATTATTGATAACTCTTAACTATTTTACATCTTTCAAAAATTATGAACAACCATTTGACCAAAAATAATTTGTCAAAATAACACAAAACTAGTCATCCACATGGGATGCTCCCACATCACCTCATCTCATAAGATAAACCAATTTTATAGCAAAGCCCAAAACCCTAGAATCTCAAAACAAATAGAATTAATAAACCTCCTTATATTCAATGTTCACCTATAAAACTTATTGTACACCTAGAGAGAACCATTAAACACTTCTAGACCAATTTTTTAGCTTTCACATCTTTGGGAAAACATACACACTATAACCCATTTTAGGACCTACATACTGTTGACCAAATTTGACTTTTAGATCAAATTAGAGCACCTCTAGGTAAAAAATTGACTTTATAGGTCTATAGGGGGTAAAATATCTTGTTATGCAGTGAATTATAGGTTAATTAATGTCAAATAATGTTATGTTATCTTTGGTCAATTAGTTTTAATGTCCTTATATAATTTTTGGTTCATTTAAGGGGTCAAAATAGTGCATTTAATGCTTTGTATAGGTTTTTTAGGAAATGTGCAAGTGTTAAAACATTATATCATGACCCATGTGTCATTGTAATTATTAGATAACTGACACTACTAAAAATATGGTAGGTTATTTAGAGAAAAGTTAGTTTTCTTAAAGAAAAGGAAGAAAGTGGAAATTGTACAACCTCTTTGGGAAGTGTGCCACTTAGAAAAGGTGGAAATGTGACTCTTAATCTTCCCTACACTCATATCCACATTTTTTTGATATAGAGATGTCATTGCTTGCTCAGAACCATTTTTCTTCCTTTTCACCTTTCTAAACACATAAAAGTGACTTTTAGGTTTGTAATTGGTACAACTAGTAGAAATACTTTTAGGTAGAATGATTTTCATAGAAATAAGTTTGATAATGATCAATTTTGATTTATGAACATTCATTTGAAGTTGACTGTGTAAATCTACCTATCAATCTGTGTACCCTTTATATTTTACATTAGTTTGAAGAAGTTCATACAATATACTTATTGAGATTGCTTCCAAAGTATGTTTAGTTCCTTATCTAATGCTCCCCACACTTGATTTCATGTTTCATGAGGTTTTGATATGATAATTATCTCAATTTTTAGAAGATATAATATTCTAAGTTATGGGTAGTTCTCACCATTTCCAAGAGTTTCATGATTTGTCAATAGATTTACAAGGTTATTTTAGATGCATATACATGTTTTCAAAAGTATTCTTGACCCCCTTTTCACCTTTCATCCACGTTTCCTTGATTCTCATGGTTTCAAGCCCATTCATCACACCAACCAGTCATTCTAGAGATCCCTGTCTGCTCTTTCCACATGTTGCAAGTGATTTTTCCATGTTGAAAAGGATAGATTGGAATTGGTTTCAAGATTAAAATAATGGGAATCATGTATTTTAATATTATGGTTTTGGAAGATTTTCCCCTAACACATTCTTGCTCCTTCCATGTCCTTCCTATTTAATTTGCTCAAAACACCCACCTACAAGTGGTTGAGCAAGGGATTAAAGAGTTATACGGAGGGTTGGAACAATGTGACACCTCTTTGAGGTCTTAAGATAGCAAGAAAGCCTTGGAAGACTCATAAGAAGTGTCTAAATAAAAAAATAGGTTTTAAACCAACTCAAGGAAATAAAGGACTGAATTTTAGGCCTATAATCCCTAAAAGAATAAAATAGAGGCCCATGAGATTTTTTAAGATGGTATATGACATGGTGAAAAAATTATTAAGACATCTAACCTAATGAATCATAGATTTATTATATGGGACAAGACTTATACAAAACATGAGGGTCAAAAGGTCAATGTAAGATGATATTTGAAGCCCTAAAGTTGCCTAAGAAACCACTAAAAATAATGAGGATTATCCTACAAGTCTGAGACTAAATAGGGACCTTTTTCATTCAAGTTTCAAAGAAAGAATATGCATATATAAAGATGGATCCAAATGACCCAAATGAACATTAATGGATAAAACATTATCAAAAAGAGACATACGCTATGTTTAGACCCCTTTTGCACCATTTCAATTTGTATACACAAAAATGTATCTATAGCCATGATGATTGACTAGGTTGGAAGTGAGAAATGAGGTGAGGTTTCTAGGTGTTGTTGTGGTTCAAAAACTAATAAATGAGTTCCATCATGGTATATTGACCATAGAGGCTTGAATAAAGACTCCAAACATTGCATAGAAAACCTCATTCACATAAAAGTGCATGTATAATAGATGACACAGGTAGGGGCAAGTTGAGTTTCTCAGTCTAAGAGAGAGAACATAAATGAATCTAATATGAGTATGGAGTTTATGTGACATAAATAGGGTTCATGGAGAATCTCTCCCTAATCATGACTAGTTATAAATGAGCTAAATACCCTACATACAGGGTAAAAAGGGAATAGTCTAGTAAGACAAGAACTAAATTTTAGGGTAAAAGGTGCATTAGTATGGTTAATGGGAACTAAATATTTATTTGGATAGTGAATGATCACTTCAAGGTATATTTTAGTGGCATCATGAGACTTTCCCAAAAGGAAAACAAAACCTATATAGGGTCCTAAGACTTTATACATAGTTACAATAGGGTTTAAAATAATGAAGGTCAAGTGAGACATGGATCATCTAGGGAAGAGGGAAAATATTAACATTAGTGTAAGATGTTCATAATATGCCAATAGGTGTATTAAAAATCCTAAGACCCTGATATGATGCTCAAGTACTTTCTCTAATTAGCAAAAGGACAATAGTCTGTACAAAGGGCTAGAAGACCTCTTTATCCAATAGGAGAATATGAAGAATTCAAATGGGGAAGATGTTTTAAGGTGAATTAAAATATTAATTATCATTATTTAGATATGAGTAATATGTTTGGCAGGCCTAAGAGTATTGGAGTTACCCTTGAGAAGGGGAGTATGAATGAAACAATCCTTTTGAAGCCCTTTTTTAGGTACCTAAATGACGGAGTGTGACCTTGAAATTTAGTATAAAACCTAATTATGACATGATAAAACTTTAAAAATATTCATTTTTCCTTAGAAAAAAGAGTAACACCACTCTATTCTATCTCAGAGGTAGAGCACTCTTAAGGAGTAAACAAGCCCTAACAATTTTAGAGAAAGTGATGAAAGAATGGGTTGAGACCTATATAGACACTCCAAAATGGTTTTAAAGTTGAGGTACATCCATAAAAATATGGAGAACCAAGAATATAAAGGTGAAAACAACTAGGTGCTCTAAGCCTCCAAGGTTGTAGTCATGACTCTTGGGCAAGGTTTTGGCCTAGAGCTCAAACAATAGGTCAATTTCACTTTAAAACCTAGGAGTGTTTTCTAACCTATTGGAGCATGTGTATGGGATATATATATATATATATATATATATATATATATATATCCCATACACATGCTCCATATGTGTGTGTGTGTGTGTGTGTGTGTGTGTGTGTGTGTGTGTGTGTGTGTTTAAACCATTAGTAAGCAAGTAAAATTATCAAAGGCCATGTTGAGCTCAAGAATGCAAGGCAAACCTACTAAAAAATATTAAGCCTAATGACCAAATGGGGGTCTATTACATTATCACACGAGTTTAATTATTCTAGCATATAGAGACATGTTTTTGAGAACCTAAAAGATGTGTTTAATACTTTGGAAAGAAAAGAGGTTGCAGGGGAACCCAATTTAGGTTTGAAACCAACTCAAGCTTGTAAGAAGGAGAGAGACAAGCATGATAGGCCATATTTTGAAGCTCATATCTTTCATGAGGATTTTTATGGAGGAAAAATAAGCTTGGATGAGTTAAATAATGTCATAAAAAACCATTTTGTGAAATTAGTCTAATACTCTAATGTCAGGGTTTTATGAAATAAGATTAAGGGTTAAAACATACCTAAAATCCTCATAAACCCTCATCTAGGACCCAATGGATAAAATGAGCTTGGAAAGATAGTTTAATGGAATAGTTTTCCTAAAAAAATGATTTAATGTTGAATAATACTCATCAATATCCATCACATGAAAAATAGTTGTATGGACTTGTACGAATGGGGGTAGAAATAGGCTATTTTTGACCATTTTTTGTGTTGTGCAAGATACATGAGGATTTAAGAGATGAAAAAAAGTTTGGAGATAATATTGATACTTTTAATAAATATTAATATCCATTTAATTCCATAAAAAAACTTATAAGTGCCTCAACTAGGTGATTCAACTCAGCCAATCAAATCTAGCATATTGGACAAGCTAGTGAAGAAGATGGAAAACTTTAAATGAGCTCATTTTAAGGTGTCCTTGATGATTATAAGGGAATGTAGGGTCTTGAAATGTTTCATTCACTTCCTAACATGGGTTTTCATGAGAAAATGAAGGCATTTTAGAGGCCAAGTGTGTAGGGTGCATGAAAGGGCCATTTTATGGATAATAGATGGTGGTGGCTCACTTTCAGAGGTTTTTAGAGGACCAAGCATGTTACCAATGAATGGAGAGGAATGTTTTAATTATCTACCATACATTACAATCATCATAATTTTTCTTGATCAGTTATGGGACATTCAAATAGAGGCAATCATGAAGGCAAATTTTTAATACAAAATAGGGAGTTTTATGCCACCTTTCATGAAGTTTATGACTTGAATTGAAACTTGTAGCTCCTAAAATTGCATTTTTAATCACATATAATATTAAAATTCACAATTAATTCTTATATCAGCTTGAAAAGTGTCTTTTTGACCCTTTAACTTCCCTCTTCTTATCTCTCTTAAGTTCTATAAGAACTAGCCATTTTGGCATTATATTGGATGCTCCACCTGAGTATGCTAAAGACCTGATCATTTTTATACATTTTTATCAATAAAATGACTAAGTTTTACCTCTTATATGAACATTCATAGTGTGATTTACTTTAATGTTAAATTTTCTTAGTGAAGACTATGTATTCCTTAGCAAGTTGTCACATTCTCTCACCTATCTCTAGCTTATTCTTGCAAGGCATGTGATGTGTTCTAGGAAATGTAAAATTTTAAGTGAGTTACTATATTCATTAGTTAAATTAAAGGCATCTTGTCTGGTCCTCCTATATTTTCATATTTATCCATAACCGCACAATGTAACATTGATGCAAGAAGACATAAATTAGAGAGTGTATGTTTAGTTTGTCCTTTGATTTCAAGTGTAATATGCATATAATTGGATGTCATCAGTAAATTTAGTGTATCAAATCAATTAGATTATATTTATTTTATTTATCCTTCTTCTTTTTCAATCCCCAAAATTAGTAGTAGTTACAATCCTAAGTGGTACATCAAGGGAGCTATCCCTATCTAGAGATTCACCTCATTCCTTAGACTATAAATAAGCCTAGAGGTGATTCCATTGTTCCACTTGGATGAGGAGATATTTTAAATCTCCTAAAAAGGTGAAAATACAAGTGCAAATAGTTTTTGGCATGCCTAGTGAGACTCTTGTTCCAAGATATTGAGAAAATTTTGGTATTGTCTCTCAATAATCAGCCTTTAGAGGCATCTTTTAATGTATCAATGGTGACTCTGAAGACATATCATTTATTCAAATATCCCAAGTTATCCTTTGAATATATATGGTAACATGTTTTCTTTGTGTTCTTGTTTTCAATGAAGATCTATGGTTGACTTTGGTGTTGATTTCATGTTTACACAAGTTGGTGAGACATTTCAAGCTTGTACCATTCCCTATCAATATGAACAAGTCCTTGGTAAATCTTGTCATGACCCTTAATAGCCCAAATATGACTTTAATTAGACTTAATATGATCATATACAGCCCATACATGATTCTTACTAGTCTTATAGCTAACCTTTTCCATGTCTTGCTCCTAGTCAACCTAACCACTCCTTAAGCCAACCCATTTCCACCTTTAAGAAGACACTCTTGGAATATGAGAGATATATGTTGGAGCTTGATACTTTTATGAGATGTGGCCAAAATATTCTTATTAATTCTATCTATAAATATATAAATGAATTAGAGTTAGTCAAGAGGGAGTGGGCACGTATTGAGAGAGATAATTGGCAAAGCCTCACAAGTGAGATGCTAGATGTGAATGGTTTAGTCTCTTCCTTAGAGGATAGGCTAGAAGTTAATGAAAGGAAGCTTCACCAAAACTATCAAACTTATTTTAAACTTCTAAAAATTTGGTATCAATACTATAAGGTTCCCACTCATGAATCCAATCAACCTTATCAAGGCCATCCTTTTCTGAATCAAGCAGAGGAAAGAGTTTAGAAGAATAACATTATGTTTAAAGCAAAACTTGATAGGAAAATTGAGTTGGAAAATATGCATATGAAATATTCCATGTTGGAATCAAAATAATTGGATTTAAAACCCTCATTTTCCTCTCTCATTGTATCCACACCACCTTAAAAAGAGACCTCTAATCCTAATATCCCATGTTAGAATAAGATAGTGGAGTCATGGGGAAAGAAAGGGGATAAAAGTCTTGACAAAGAATGTGAAATTAAAGAGAAGATTGATCTTATAAAAAAATCTCCCACCCTTCCTCAAGAAGATAAATCAAATATTAAGATCCTAAGTTGGAGAAAAATAGTAGAGTCATGGGCCAAGAAAGAAGATAAAATCATTGTCAAAGAGTGTGACGTGGAGAATAGAGTTAATCCTTTGTAATTTCCTCCCACCCTTCCTCAAAAAGTATTTTGTATTCCATGGCAGCCCTCATGTATAACTCAACCTCATGATGTTTCATATGAGCTTTATGAAATACTTTTCCAAGAGGATCTAGTTAATAAAATTGAAGAGTTAGAGTCAAAGATGAAGTTGCCAAGTCAAGGTGTGAGGGAAGGTTTAAACCCACAAAAAGATTCTATGCCTAAACACACCCGATTTTACCTCCTTCAAGAGAGTTCCCAAGTTGAGTAAAATGTGAATGAAGTAGATGTTAAGTGCAAGGAAGAAATTCAAGTTGCCTCAACCCAAGATCTACCTTCCCTTCCTCAAGAGCTCCAAAAAGAATATCTTACTTTTCATTCTTAGCCTAATTTTGAACTCTATATTCCACCTCCACCAACTAGTTATTTGTGTCCTCATTCCATCACCATTTGCCTTAATGGTCCTATGGTGTGGGAACTAAAATAAGAGAAGCTGGTTGAGGAAAATTTAGAACTCTTGCTTGAAGAAAATACAACTCCTTGGCAGCAATATTAGACTAAGTCACTATATTTTGAGATGCATAGTCTTGGCACCACTAAAAAGGAGATGGAAGATATTGTAGCTATTGAGAATCAATGTCATTATATGTTAGTTGAGATGAAAATTAAGAGACTTCAAGGGGTTCTAAGTGATTAAGAAGAGGTGAGTTCTCATGTTGAATCTCCTTGTTTGGTTGATGATGAATAATACTTTCCTTGTGTTGAAGAGCCTATCTTGAGAGAAAAAAATGAAGAAGAGAAAGTCCAATTCATGGCTGATAATGAAGACATCATGAGTGATTATGAGGAAGAGATTACCATAGGTACTCCTTTTGATGAACAAAAAGATAATCTACAAGATCTTATGTCCATATTTGAGGGTGTGTATTCATGAAGCTAACTCTAATGCATCCATTCTTGAGGAGGAGTGCATCCATGAAGAAGGTGGTGAAGACTAGAAGAAATAATTACATGAGGAAGAATTCATGCTTGATCATGAGGTTGTGGATGACCTTTTCAAGTATGAAGAGGTAATGGTATTAGATGAAAAAGAAGATAAGGAGGATTGGTAGGTGCAAATAGAGATCTTTCAAAAGTTTGAAGAGCTTTACCAAGTTGAAGGCCAAGTATATGACAAGGCAAAAAAAGAATATTCCTTAGAGGACAATGAACAAGATTAGGAAAAATTTGTAAAACTCCTTGATGAGATAGAAGAACTTGCAGTTGAGAGGAAGCCTAATCTTGTTGAGAGCACTATGGAAGACAAGAAAGTATGCCTTGTTGAATCACCATTAGAAGTCATAGTTGAAGGAACACATGAAAAAGTTAAGGCTCTTTGGATGTAAGAGGAGTTAATTTCCTTGGTCAATTTTCTTGGATTTGCTTGGTTCTCATTGAATATCATGTCAATAAAGTTGGAAAACATTGTCAAAGAGTTGGAGGCATCAATGCTAGAGTTTAAAAGGCTACATGCTTCAGTAAAACATCCATGTCATGAACCAAGAAGATTATTAATCTTTCCATTTGATCTAGGGGGATTTATACTCATTTTTAGTTGTACATAGTAGTTTAGTCTATTGCTTCCCCTCAGTGCTTTGAGCACATATGTGTTTGCTTTGTTGGTGTGTGTCTTTTGATTTATGTGGTTAAGGTAGTCATTAGTGTTTTATCTTGATCAAAGGTTTTATTGGCCATTTTTGGCCCACATACCAAATTTTTCCAAAGTGTGAGAAGGTAGACTCTTAAGAAAAAGTGGCAAGTTGAAACAACTTTGGGTTTTTATAAGAGCACTAGTTAAAAAACTTATAAGTAATCAACATTCAAAACCTTGAAGTAAGGAAGAAGGTTTGGAAAGCCCAATTTGGTATGGGTAGTGTATTTTTAGTTTCTAGGGGTGCACTACTTAATTACTTCATAAGTTCTAGGTAGTTAGAAAACTGAAATAGTTAATGAGACATCAAAAGCTCACTTTGGTCTTAGAAGTGCTTCTCGAGTTCTCAAAGGGACAAGTCTTCTCCAAGGGTCATTTCTGAAAGAAGCAGGTATAAACATAAATCTCAAAGGACTCTTTCATAAATAGAAGTGGTCCTCTTCAAAAAACTTGAATGACCTTTTACACATTTCTGAAGGGTTAGTACCTTTCTCTTAAGGGCACTCATAATACCAAAGGCACTTTTTAGGAAAATTTGAAGGTACTAGTTCATAAGGCCAAAGGGACTTCTCTCAGCTAAAAGGGGATAGTCAAGAAATATTTAGGGCTTTACATAAATTATAAAGGGGTTGAATGCAATAAATCTGAAGGGCACTAGAAATTAGTTAGGGCAAAGAAAAAAAGAGACCCAGGAAAATTATCTAACAGTAAAAGTCTGAAGTAAGTTATGAGCAATGAAAAGTTTTGAAAGGAAAATTATATAAAATAGTCTAGCACAAAATATACCAAGGAAAATAGAAAGGCCTAGGAATATCAAGGTCAATAGTACATGAATCCAAATGGCTAATTAGTCAAGGACAAGTGGCACAAGTTCATCTAATAAGCTCAGTAGATCAACAGACAACAAGGACTTCTCATTTCAAATTTAGCATGTAAAGTTTTCAAACAAAGAGTAGACACATCCAGGTGGAGAAATGAACATGAAAGGACTGATTTGGATAGTCTAGGTTATAATAAAGAACACACCAAGATTTAATGTAAAGATAAAAACACTTGAACTTGGTAGAGACATGTAGCTACTACCAGTATGGATTTTCAATATCCACAAAAGAGAGACTTGAATGTAGGAGGTGTTGTCCCCGAAAAATGATTCCTCATTTTCCAGACAACATATGACTATTTTGGTCCTACATAACCAAAATTGTCTTCCCCCTTTTTCAAAATTTGCTCTGAGCTTTCAAATTCTTCATTATTTGAGCTTTTTGAAGTAAAGGGACTACAAGGTTCAACAAAGGTCCACCTACTAGGTTCAAAGGGATGGTTCAATGCAAAAAGTACCTTTCTGAAGGACAAGTCTCCTTGCAGAGGACACTTCATCAAATGGATGTTCGAAGACTTGTTGAATGCCTGTGATAATTTTCCCTGAGAAAAAGACCTGAGGAAGCGGACCCTGCCATGTGTCTGCATCTGAGCCACAGTGAAATGCAACCATAGCAAGCAAAAAAGACACAAGAGAGTCGCTGGGAAGAATGACATGCCTGCAAACATTAAAAAACCATCTCAAAGAAGTGCCCATTATTTTGGCAGACTTAAAGTGTGAACCTAAATGCATGCACAGACTTCAACGTCAAGACTAGTAGAAAGTGAGGAATGAACAGAACAACAAATTGAATCTAGGAGCTGATTCAATTAATCAAAAAAGGAAGAACGATGACAACACGATGAGATCTTTTAGTTGCATGACTTGTTTATCTGCATTGAGAAAAGCAACTATCTGTGATTTTCCCTAAGTTTAGGCATGTCTCCTTAACCGTTTCCAATGTGAAGTTATGTATCAATGGTTCCCAAGTCCTCCTTGTAGAGGCTATATAAGGGACTCTCTTCTATTGTAATAGGGATCTTCTTTTGATTGGGAAAACCAAAACTCTGCCCAAATTGTAAGGCATTACCAAGACTTTGAGCTCATATTGCCGATCATATTTTGTTATTGGAATAAGAAAGTAAGTGGTTATTCAAACTTTGTGCTGTAATATCTTTATTATTGAGGAAATTGTTCTTAAGTATTTTTCTTCAATATATTTTTTGTCCCTTTAATTCAACAAGCAGAATTAGTGACAACAGTTAAAAAGGTGTCATGAGGAATCAACTGTGGAGAGACTTTTTGCCCCCATAGCTGCCTTCAGTGTGTTTGTATTTTCATAGCTGTGTAAGGAACTTTGGAAAGACTTTGAGCTTTCATTGTTCTTCATGTATCACTCTTGAGTATTTCATGTGCAGACTTTGCACTGTGTCTTGATTTGCTAGTTACCATACTTTAGTCATATTCTGCTTTTATTTCTAGGAGTATTCTTATGGCTGGTTGAATAGTTATTCTTAAAGAAAAGGAGTGCTATCTGTCATTGTCTTGAATTCTTCCTTTGTTTTGTATACATCATCTCTGAAGAAAGAGAGATGGATGCCTAGTCCTACCTTTGAGTATTATTTTCTGTTCATATATATATATATATAGCATATCCACAGGGAACCTCCCCTTGATGAGAGGAGAGAGAAGTCTCCTTCTGATGTGATAAACTTACACATTAGGATGACTAATCTTCTTGCTTTGGCTGATAAGACCTATTTTGTTTACCAGTATGCTGATCGACAAAATATTCAACCAATAGTTTTTGGTGACTCTACTGGGGAATTACCCATTATCCATTTATAGTCTATCCATTCCATTCACCTCCACACCCACAAAAAAAAAATGCACGGTTTAAAGCCTCAAGCTTTAACTGAAACAAAGTCAATTCTTTTCTAGCATTTTGTTTTACAAATCTAGCTGATTCAAGATATACATGAAGTCAAAGGGCTAAGGGTGTTTTTGACCCAATGTTTGAGTTGGCACATCAGAGTAATTTTGATCTATTTCCTCCACCACCTTTCCTCCAATGATCTAGGAGTCTTCCTCGTGACCTTATCGGTTCACCAGCACAAGGTGGAGCTTCTTTTCCTATGGTTAGTAGTGCCCTGCCTATAAATACTCCACCCAAATTTTTTATCCCCACTTTCCATAATCCAATAATGGCAGTTCAAGGTCCTTGGGGTAATGCTTTTGGCCCTCTCAATCTTGCGCCTCCTCTACATGAAATTCGACACAATTTTAGGAAGAATTTCCCAAAATTCCATGGTGATGGGAAAGTTCAACCTGATGAACATATTGCAGCATTCAGTATAGCTTGTGGAGTAACTGGGGTAGAGTTTGAAGATGTAGAAGTCAGGCTTTTTGTTGAAACACTACAAGGTCCTACTATAGATTGGTTTTATCATTTACAGGCTTGATCTGTGACTAATTAGAATACTTTGAAAGATAAGTTTGAAGCTAGATTCAAACCTGCAGAAGATGCACATACACTTCTGGCTCAACTTACACAAATGAAAAAAGAGCCACATGAGCCTATGAGAGACTTCATAGCTAAATTTGACAAGTTGAGAAATAGAATCCCTATAATTTCTAGACCTACAGCTGAGAATCTTAAATGCTTTTTCATTAACTCTAAGCTACTCGAAGTCGGTTTCCTCTTGAGACGTGTTGGCCAAATTAATCTTGAGGCAGCTCAACTTTTGGCCACTAAAGTAGAAGATGATCTCATATTAGCAGGGAAAATAAGAAGAGATCCCAGTAGAAATAGAGCTTCATCATCATCTGAATTTGCATCTATAAGTACCATAGATTCAATGGTGTAGAAATTAGTGAATGAGCTCCTTACCCTCAAAAAGCAAATGGCTCAAGGAATGTCTTCCGCTCCTACATACAGAAGAACATTCCCAAATCAGTCATATCAGGGCAATGTTCCCAGAAACCAAGGACAACAAAATTGTCTTCCTCCTCCACAAGGAAAACTCACCTTGGAAGCTCCTCCAACTAATTCAGCAATGGGATATCTTGAGATAGAATCAGATTTTTCTTATCAACCTAAATTATATCAAGAAAATGATGCTGATATCATTGAAGATAGTCAAGAAGAATCAGCTAGCACTCCCACATTGGCTTCCTGAATTGTCAGGATGAACCCAAAAGCAAAGTATAAGTTCCAGATGGATCATATGTAGTCTTTAGTAGATCTAAGAATCAATCAATCCAGCAGGCTGATAATGGAAAGATAGAAGAGCAATCACAGCTAGCAGTCACAATTGCCAAGCATGGATCAGTTCTACCCTTTCAACCAAAAGATTTGGTAATCACTCAAAAGGTAAATACATCTGATGCACCTTCCCTTTCTACTTCTAATTCACAAACTAGTATACCCCCCATCCCTTTTAAAAATCAGAAAGCTGAAGTACCTTTCTTTGTACCTAGTTTGATTTAGACATTTGACATAATTGATCATGTCAAAAAGACAAAAATACAAATGTCTAAATTTGAATACTTGCAGTCCAATCCAGATCAACTGAATAAGTTGGTCTAATATGTTAAAAATCAGACCATCCCTGTAGTACAAAAGGCCAAAAAAGTGACTTTTGATTCCTTAATAAACACACCTAGTCCAAATAATTTGATTATTACTCCTCCAACTGCTTCTAGAAAAATAGAACCCTTCTATGTTTCCCTGTTAATCAATGACCACAAGCTGAGTAATTGTATAATAGATTCAGGTGCATCTGACAATGTCATGCCCACCAAAGTCACTGAATCTCTTAGTCTCACATTGACCAAGACATTTGGTAGATGTTTCTCCATGGAGAACAAACAAGTGCCATTGTTGGGGCAGATCAAAGATGCTCAGTTTGCATTTGCAGCCTTTCTAGACAAGAAGATCAAAATGACTATATTAGTGGCTGAAGTTCTAACATCTTATGGTATTTTACATGGATAGAACTTTTGTAAGGACATGGGAGGAGAGTTGAACATGGATTTATTTGAGGCAAGGATCCCTGTACAAGGCACGATGAAAAGACTACTTCCTGAAAAGGAAGCAAGGTATATAGTCACCAAGACATCAGCCCCTGAAGCTCAAATCCTCTTTGAATCTATAGGTATGGGTAATTAATTTTTGTATATAGATCATGAAGAAAGACCCTCCATCTCTGATGAGGTAAATTCTAAAGTAAAGTCAACATCTGATGAGATTTGGACTTTAGAATTTGATAGTAGTTATTCTTCTTCCGATTTTAGAGCTGGAATTATTTTGATATCTCCTCAAGGAGATATGTTCCCATCATCCTATAAGTTATAGTTTAGCAACACAAATAATATAGCTAAATATGAATCGCTATTGCTGGGCATGAAAGTTGCTCAAGGAAGAGGCATCAAGTGTCTTCATGCTAAAGGGGACGTCAATTAGTGGTCTGCCAAGTGAGAAATTCATATCAGGCTAAGAATGAAAGGCTGTGCCATTACCAAAATCTTGTTTGGGATCAAATTGAAAGTTTTGATGCTTTCAATATTTTATCCACTCCAAGAGAATCTAATGATAAAGCTAATGCACTTGCTATTTCAAGAACTCTTTTAGTTCCACATTCTGATTTTAAAGAAGCTAAATACACCATTGAGTTGATCTATAGGCCAAGTGTTCCTGATAATACTGATCATTGGCAAATTTTCAATGATGATAATCAGATCATTGCCTTCTTGAAAAGGAAAGACAATTTTGAACAACTATATTTTGAAGGCAGGGAATCTCAGAAGTCTAAATTAATTTTTGAATCTAGTTCAGATGGAAATGAAGAGTTTATACAACTAAAAGGAAATAAAATTCCTAAAGGCCTGGTTTCTCTCGAAAAGCTATTTGACAAGAATGATAGATCCATCAAGCCACAACAAATAGATTCAAAATTCTCTCAGGGATATGACCAAGTGAATCTGACTAATGAAGAAAATCCAAAAATGGTCAATATTGGTAAGTGCTGCACACCTGAAAAAAATTCAAATTTACTTCTTTGCTTCGTCAATACATTGATGTCCTGGCATATTCATATGAAGATCTGAAGTCTCTCAGTCCAGATAAAATACATCATTGTATTCCTCTCAAAGCTGATTCAATGCCTTACAAGCAGAAATCTAGACAATACAATCTAAAGATTTTAGGTACAATTATGTCTGAGATTCATAAAATGTTAAATGCTAGGATTATTTTTCCAATCCATCATTCTACATGGATTGCAAATATAGTTCCTATAAGGAAGAAAAATGGTGAAATCCACATTTGTGTAGATTTTTAGAATTTGAACTAGTCATCTTTGAAAGACAATTATCCTTTGCCAATCATGGATCAAGTGCTCCAAACAGTAATACGATCAGAAATGTTATCAATGCTAGATGGCTTTTCAAGCTATAACCAAGTTGAAGTTGCTGGAACTGATCAATACAAGACTGCATTCACCATGCCTTGGGGTACATTTGTAGACAAAAGAATGCCTTTTGGATTAATAAATGCTGGTGCTACCTTCCAGAGAGCTATGGACATGGCCTTCAAAGATGAAATTGGCAAATTCATAGTTATATATCTTGATGATTTAACTATCTTTTCAAAGCATCGATCTGATCATGTGTGCCATTTGCAGCAAGTGCTAGAGCACTGCTGGGAAAATGGTATTTCTTTAAATCTTAAAAAGTATATTTTTGGAGTGATAGAAGGAAAACTCTTAGGACACATTGTGTCTAAAAAGGGAATAAAGATTGACTCAGACAGAGTCAAGTCTATTCAAGAGCTGAATTTGCCTACAAGTAAGAAAGCTATTCACTCTTTCTTCAAAAAAATGAATTTCTTACAAAGATTTATCCCTGAATTTGCTGAGAAGACAAGAAACATTGTAAATATGATGAGAAGAAAGGATACCTTTAGCTGGACCAAAGAAGGCAAAGCAGCATTTCAAGATATCAAAGTCGCTATTGCTTAAGCCCCCACCTTGGTTTTTCCAGATTATCACAAAGATTTCATTATATACAGCTATGCATCTGAGCATACTCTTTCAACTATTCTTGTCCAAAAAGACAAAGAAGGTATGGAATATCCCATTTCTTTCATGATTTTCCCTCTAAAAAATCATGAATTGAAGTATTCGAATATAGAAAAGCACGCCTATGCCTTAGTAAAATAGTCAAACATTTCTGCTTCTATATTCTAAATTTGCATACTACTGCCTTAGCTCCTGACAGTACAGTCAAGTCTATTTTAACTCAATAGGAGTTTGGTATAAAGAGAGGTAATTGGATTGCAAAAATCCAAGAATTTGATCTGGATATCAAGCCAACAAAGCTGGTCAGAGGTAAAGGTCTTTGTCAATTGATGGCTGATAATAAGCCAACAGATACACAACTTGAAGAAGCTGAAATAGACAATATGCCAACAGTTATTTTTGTTTCTACTACTAATGAATGGTATTTAGATATTGCCTATTTTCTGACTTATGGAGAATGTCCTACTCATTTGTCATACAAAGAAAGGAGAACTATCAGATTGAAAGCTGCCAATTTTATTCTTTGGGATAATGGCCTATACAAAAGAAACATAGATGGAGTTTTTCTTCGCTGTGTAGATAAAGAGCAGCAAACCCAACTCTTGAAATCTTTCCATAATCTAGCTTGTGGAGGACTTTTTTTTCTCCTATGACTGCTCACAAAATTTTGAGAGCCAGATATTATTGGCTGACTCTTTTCCAAGATGCACATAAATGGGTAAGGAAATGTGAACTTTTCCAGCAATTTGTTGGAAAACCCAAGCTGGCTGCTCTGCCTCTTAAGCCAGTGGTTATAGAATAACCTTTCCAGTAGTGGGGACTCGATTTTATTGGGACAATAAATCCATCATCAAGTTCTGGACATGATTATGTCCTTATAGAAATTGATTATTTCACTAAGTGGGTAGAAGCAATCCTGACAAAGCATGCTACCTCAGAAGTTGTATGCAATTTCTTGAAAGAGAACATCATTTCTAGATTTGGAGTCCCACTTAAAATTATTACTGATAATGCAGCTTGTTTCACCTCTCAAGAGATTACACAATTTTGTTTTCATTATGGAATTACACTCCCATTCTTTTGATTATTTTCCACAAGGGAATGGACAAGCTGAGTCTAGCAATAAGAATTTGGTAACTATTATTAAAAAACTTGCAGATGATAATCAAAGAATGTGGCACAAAGTATTGGTAGACGCTCTATGGGCTGTCAGGATCACGCCAAAAAGGGCAATTGGTATGTCTCTTTTTCAACTTCTCTATGGTATTAATGCAGAGATACCAATCACTTTAGAGTTACCAACCTTGAAATTGGCAAAGGCTATTGAAGACCAAACATATGAGAGTTCTCTGGACAAAAGAATCATGTACCTAACTCAGCTGGAAGAACAAAGAACCATGGTGGCAGACATAATTGCTATTCATCAAAATCTGATAAAGAAACTTTTTGATCAA
Organism: Torreya grandis; assembly: GCA_037957365.1. Lineage (NCBI taxonomy): Eukaryota > Viridiplantae > Streptophyta > Pinopsida > Cupressales > Taxaceae > Torreya > Torreya grandis. The sequence goes on along the minus strand of JARHVA010001487.1, from coordinate 245,622 downwards.
AAAGCTAGAAATCGTGATTTTCAGATTGGGGATAAAGTCCTGCTGTGGGACAAAAGAGGAGAGCCAAAAGGGATGCATGGAAAGTTTGACTCTCTTTGGAGAGGTCCATTCACAATTCATCAACACATGGGGGAAAATAGTTTTTTGTTGAAATACCAAGATGGCACGCTCTTTTCTCTACCCCATAATGGGCATCATCAGAAACACTTCAATTCTTGAAGTATCAGATCATTGCCTCTATATATATGTATATTTGTATAGTTTTAATTTCTATTTTGTTTTGTTTGTTTTCATCCTTGTTGCCTTTCATTTCTGGAAAGCATGACTCTGAAGCCTAATGGTACACTTGAAGACACTGGAGATTTTGAACTCTACTCCTTCCAATTCATGTTATAATTGACAAAAGTTCCCCAACAGGAGCCAGCTGTTGTCCCTAAAAAATTATTCCTCATTTTCCAAACAACATATGACTATTTTGGTAGTACATAACCAAAATTGTCTTCCCCCTTTTTCAAATTTTGCTCTGAGCTTTTAAATTCTTCATTATTTGAGCTTTTTGAAGTAAAGGGACTACAAGGTTCAACAAAGGTCCACCTACTAGGTTCAAAGGGATGGTTCAATGCAAAAAGTACCTTTCTGAAGGACAAATCTCCTTGCGGAGGACACTTCATCAAACAAATGTTTGAAGACTTGTTTTAAGACTTGTTGAATGCCTATGGGAATTTTCCCTGAGAAAAAGACCTAAGGAAGCGGAACCTGCCATGTGTCTGCATTTGCGTCACAGTAAAAAGCAACCATAGCAAGAAAGAAAGACACAAGAGAGTCACTGGGAAGAATGACGGGCCCGTAAACATTAAAAAACCGTCTCAAAGAAGTGCCCATTATTTTGGTAGACTTAAAGCGTGAACCTGAATGCATGCACAGACTTCAAGGTAAAGACTAGCAGAAAGTGAGGAATGAATAGAATAACAAATTGAATCTAGGACCCAATTTAATTAATCAAAAAAGGAGGAACGATGAGAACATGATGAGATCTTTTAGTTACATGACTTGTTTATCTGCATTGAGAAAAGCAACTATCTATGATTTTCCCTAAGTTCAGGCATGTCTCCTTAACCGTTTCCATCGCAAAGTTATGTATCAATGGTTCCCAAGTCCTCCTTGTAGAGGCTATATAAGGGACTCTCTTCTATTGTAATAGGGATCTTCTTTTGATTGGGAAAACCAAAACTCTACCTAAATTATAAGGCATTACTGAGACTTTGAGCTCATATTGCCGATCATATTTTGTTACTAGAATAAGAAAGTAAGTGGTTATTCAGACTTTGTGCTGTAATATCTTTATTATTGAGGAAATTGTTCTTAAGTCTTTTTATTCAATATATTTTCAAGTTCCTTTAATTCAACAAGTAGAATTAGTGACAATAGTTAAAAAGGTGTCCTGAGGAATCAACTGTTGAGAGACTTTGCACCCCCATAGCTGCCTTCAGTGTGTTTGTATTTTCATAGCTGTGTAAGGAACTTTGGAAAGACTTTGAGATTTCATTGTTCTTCATGTATCACTCTTGAGTATTTCATGTGTAGACTTTGTGCTATGTCTTGATTTGCTGGTTACCATACTTTAGTCATATTTTGCTTTTATTTCCTGGAGTATTCTTGTGGCTGGTTGAATAGTTCTTATGAAAGAAGAGGAGTGTTGTTTGTCATTCTCCTGAATTCTTCCTTTATTTTGTATACATCATCTCTGAAGAAAGAGAGATGGATGCCTAGTCCTACCCTTGAGTACTATTTTCTATTCATATATATATATATATAGCATATCCATAGGGAACCTCCCCTTGATGAGAGGAGAGAGAAGTCTCCTTCTGATGTGATAAACTTACACATTAGGATGACTAATCTTCTTGCTTTGGCTGATAAGACCTATTTTGTTTACCAGTACACTGATTGATAAAATATTCAACCAACAGGAGGGTTTCAATAATATTTTATGGTGATCATGGGAAAATATTTTCATGATCAAGGTAGTGACGATAGTAGTTTTTAACAACCATCAATGAATTAAAGACTTCTTCCTTCTTCTCATCTTCTCATGCAGCCCTTTCTCTCTCTCTCCCTTTCTCTATAAATATCTTGTGATTTACCATTGTAAGAGGCCCTAATTTTTTAGAATTTTGTCATCTTGTTGTGAAATGGTTGCTCATTAAGATGTTTGTAAAGGCATGCTCTTTTGACCAGGCTAAACCCTATCAAAAGTTTGTAAGAACTTCCTCTTCAATGTAATGAGACTAGTTTTCCTTGCCGATTTATTGTCTTCAATTAGTGCTTTAGTATGCTTATGCTTGGTGGATTCATGAATGAGTGTATTCCTAGTCTATTAGCATTTTGCTTGCCTCTTTGAAGAATTTTCAAGCTTTTGCAGGTCTAGATTAGTGTTTTGTCTGAACCTCTTCTAATGTGTGTTTATTTGAATTTGAGATATTGTAAGCCCAAATTATCTCATTATTGATCTAGTTTGGGTTCAAGCATAGATGAATGGTCATTTAATTTTTGTGCATTGCCTTGTTATCCCTCTTAGGAGCCCTTATCTCCCTTCTAACCCTTTTCCTTGTGAAGTTTCATTTTAGCATTAGTTTTAGGTGATCCACCAAGAAGAAATAACCTCTTTAAAAATCCTAGAGGCTCAAGTTCACCATAAGGAATCCACATCCTGAGGTTGTTCCCATGCTTATAAATGAAAGTGGGAGAGCCTAAAGAACTCTCCCACAGGGGTGAAATTCCAAGATATAATATTTTTGGTATGCTTGGTGGGACAAAGTTGCAAAGTAGTGAGAGAATTTTTGATGTTGTTCTTTTACATATCACCCTTTCAAGGCATTCAAAAAACATCAATGGTGACTCTAAGCATCTATTAGCTAGTTTAAGTAGCCCAAGTGCCTGATCATCATTATTTGATTTTGAAAGCAAGTATTAGTGCCATTGGTGACTCCAAATCAAAGCTCCTAGTTATGAGTAGGCTAGGTTTGTCTCCTTAAAGTTTTAATCAACTCTTACTTGACTTATGAGGCTAACATAAATAGCTATGGTGAATATTACCAGTATTCACCTCCTTATCAATAGCCTTAGTATGATTGTCATGATCTATATGATCTCAATTAGCCCTACCAAGATTTCTATCAAGGCTATGATGAACCTTGGCAAGTTCGTCATGATCCATATATGTAGTAATATTTCCCTAATCATCCATATGAACAAGCCCATAAATACACTACTCCTCATCAACCCTATCATGATCCATCTATAGCAACACTTAGGCAAACTCTAGTGAGCCTTGACAAGCATGCACTAAAGTTGTGCTCACAAAAGTGTTATGGCCAAAATGTCCCTACTCACTAGATCCATTATGTGAGGGATTCATTATAGAAAATGAAAGTAGAATTAGCACCTATTGAGAGATAAATTTAGATCAACCTTACTGGTGACATGATGGATATATGTGGTTACATTCAAAGCATTAAAGACAAGCTAGAGAGACTTGTGAAATAATAGGGCCAACCCTACCGACCTTTGGTGGCTATGTACACACCTTCACGATCTTCTTATGTGTCCTTCATTCCTCCTAAAGAGGCCATTTCAATCAATCCTTTTAATCTTCCATGTTCTTCATATGTTCCATAGTCTTTTCTTGCTTGGAAATCAATCTAAGAGGGCTATCAAAAAATGAAGTGCTTATTATGGAATAGCTTGCTGTTTGGGCCCAAGACTTCATCCCTCTTCAAGAGCCATCTTGTGTTCATGACCACCTTAAGGAGGAGTTATTTCAAGAGAATATCACAAATCAAATCAAAGAGTTGGAGCTAAAGGAAAGGAAAGAAGAAGAAAGGAAGAATCAATAAATGAAAGCAAAAATGCTACCTTTCCCATCTTAGAGCCAAGTCACACAACCAAATAAATCCAAGGTCATTCAACCTCCATCCCTCCCTTCTCAAGAGCCTCTATCTTTTCCATCTTGGAAATCAATTCAGAGTAGTGGGCCAAGGGAGGAGGTGGTGTTTCCTAAAATTAAACAAGAAACATTGCATCCTCTATTCCTTTCCCTTCAAAAGCCTAGAGCGTTTCCTTCATGGAGAGCCATTCAAGAAACAAAGAATCAAGAAGAGGAGGTGAGGGTGATCTAAGTAGAATAGATTAAGGAATAAAATTAGGAACCTATGGTAGCTTCCTTGAACCTTTCTCACCTTGCTAAGAATTTTCAAGAGCCTATTATGCCACTCTTTGAGAAAGAGCCTCTCCTCTATGAGGAAAACCAAAGAGATGAATCCAAAGAGGCTAAGGAGGAGGATATCATGAGAAAATAAAATGAATAAATAATCATAGGGTCACCCCTTGGTATAAAAAATATCAAAGTAGCCTTATTGAATGAAGGAGAACATATCAAATACTCTTTTTTAGTCATGCATGAAATAGACTGCACTATTGAGGATGCAAAGCTACCACCTTATGTTAATAATGAAGGGGTCAAGGCTATCAATTCCTTGGATGAGATACCACATGATAAAATGGATGAGGAAATGAATGAATTATCTAAACAAATTGATGAATTTGTGGAGTATCCAGAGGTTCCCAATCAACTAAAGGGCTCATTTGAGGACTTGTTTGAGATTTTGAGAGTTGGTTATGTTCTTCTCCAAGGTAACTATGGTTTGGTTGTAGCCAAGGAGAGAAAAATTGTTATGCAAATCATGGGGGATGGAGTGGGTAATTTTCCAACTCTACCACCCCAAGAGTGCATTAATGATATGGACTTGTTTTAGATCTTTAGAATAGGCTATCAACTCCTTAATGAGCCTAAAAAACATGAAATAAAGGACAAGTCCAGTCTTTTGAGGAGGCCATAGAAATAAAAGAGGTTTGCCTTATTGAACCACAATTATAGGTTGTAGTTAAGGAGACATATAAATATTTTGGGACTATCTGGATTCACATAGCTGACTTATTTGGAGCTATTTAGTTCTCATTAAGCATACTAATGAAGAAGCTGATAGTTATAGCAAAGAAGAATTAGGCATCAAGGCCAAGGGTCAAGCAGCTATATGCCTTATTCAATCCCCTATCTCATAACATAAGAAAAGTATCAAAATTTCCTTTTGATCTAGGAGGAAAGGCTACACATAGTTTTAGGGTGTATATATTAGATTAGTCTTGTTCAAATTCCTCTAAGTGCTATTTTAGGCACATTTATTTGTTGTCTTTGTTTTCATTTTAGGTTAGTTTCCTTTCAATAAGTGCCTTGGGCACTTTGTTTTGTTTTTCCTTGTTGCTTCAAGAGGAGGTTTCAAAAAGGGTCAACCTTATTGAGCCAAAGCAGAGACTCCATGCCCAATGGACTAGACAAGGCAACATGAGTTGGGTTCCAAAGCATAGTAGGCATGCTTCCCTATAAGTCACTAGAAATGTTGGCCATTTTCGGCCCACATACAATTTTTTTCCCAAGTGTGAGAAGTTATAATTTCAAGCAAAAGTGGAAAGTTTAGACAACTTTAGGTTTCTAGAGGAGCACTACTTAAAAAACCTTATAAGTAATCAATAGTACAAACCTTGAAGCAAGTAAAAATGTTTGGAAAGATTGATTTGGTTTGGGTAGTTTATTTCAAGTTTTTGGGGGTACACTACTTAATTACTTCACAAGTTATGAGTAGTCAAAAACCCAAAATAAGTAATGAGACATCAAAAGCCTGATTTGGTCTTACAAGTACTTCCTGAGTTCTCAAAGAGACAAGTCTTCTCCAAAGGTCATTTTCAAAAGGAGGTCTAGACACAAATATAAGAGGAATCTCTCATAAATAGAAGTGGTCCTCTTCAGAAGGTGCACATTTTTGAAGGGTTAGTACCTTTCTCAAAAGGGCACTCACAATACCAAAAGAACTTTTCAAGAAAATCTAAAGGTACCAATTCATCAGGCCAAAGGGCCTTTTCTTAGATAAAAAGGGATAGTCAAGAAATCCAAAGGGATTTACATAAATTCTAAAAGGGTCAAATACAATAAATCTTAAGGGCACTAGCAAGTAGTCAGGGCAAAGAACAAAAGAGACCCAAGAAAATTATCTGAAAGTAAAAGTTTGAAGTAAGTTGTGAGCAATGAAAAGTTTCAAAAGGAAAATTATAGAAAATAGTCTAGGGAAAAATAGATAAAGGAAAGTAGAAAGGCCCAAGAACATCAAGGTCAATGGTTCATGAATCCAAAGGGCCAATCACTCAAGGATAAGTGGCACAAAAACATCCAACAAGCTTAGCAGATCAATAGATAACAAGGACTTCTCTTTTTGACTCCTAAATGTAAAGTGGTCAAACAAAGATTGGATGCACCTAGGTGGAGAAATAAACATGCAAGGACTGATTGGGATATTTTAAATTGTAATAAAAAACATGCCAAGATTTAATGCAAAGATCAAAACACTTAGACTTGGTAGGGACATGCATTTACCACCGGTATGGCTTCTCAATATCCACCAAAGAGGGACTTGAATGTGGGTGGGATTCAAGAAGATTTTGTGGCAATCTTGGGTAATGCATTTCATGATCAAGGTAGTGGTGATGGTAGTAGTCAGTAGTCATCAATGACTTCTTCCCTCTTCCCATCTTCTCATGTGGCCCTTTCTCTCTCTCCCCCTTTCTTTATAAATATCTCATGATTTTCCATTTTAAAGGGCCCTATTTTTTTTAGAATTTTGTCATCTTGCTAGGAGACGGTTGCTCATTGAGATGTTTACAAAATCATGCTCATTTGACCAAGATAAACCCTGCCAAAGTATTATAAGAACTACCTCTTGAATGTAATGAGACTTGATTTCCTTGCCTATTTCTTGTCTTCAATTATTGATTTAGTATGTATGTACTTAGTGGATTCGTGAATGAGGGTATTCCAAGTCCACTAGCCTTTTACTTACCTCTTTTAAGTATTTTCAAGATTTTGTAGGTCTAGATTAGTGTTCTTTCTGAACCTCTTCCAGTATGTGTTTACTTGATCTTGAGATATTTCAAGCCCAAATTCTCTCATGACTGATCTAGTGTGGGTTCAAGCATAGATGAGTGGTCATTTAATTTTGGTGCATTACCTGGTTAACCCTCTTAAGAGCCCTTACCTCCCGTTCAACCTATTTCCATATGAAGTTTCATTTTATAATTAGTTTTAGGTGATCCACCAAGAAGAACTAGCCTCTTTAAAAATCCTAGAGGCTCAACCTCACCATAGGACACCCACATCTTGAGGTTATTCCCATGCTTATAGCTAAAAGTGGGAAAGCCTAAAAAACTCTCCCATAGGGTTGCAATTTCAAACTATAATAGGTTTATAGACAGTGGTCAAAGTTTTCTTATTGTCTCAGTCCTTAGATGACTCCATAATCCCAATGGACTAATAAGCCTAATGGTCTAGTTAGTATAGCAGACGTACTACCCATATGAGTCTCTAATTTATTGACCAAATTTGACTTTTAGGTCAAATTAGGGCACCCCTAAGTAAAAACTTGACTTATTAGGTCTTTAATGGGTATAATATCTTGTTATGAGGTGAATTAAAGGGTAATTTATGTCAACTAATGTTATATTAGCTCTGGTCAATTAGTTTTTATGTCCTTATATCATTTGTGGGTCATTTGAGGGGTCAAATAGTGTATTTAATGCTTTGTACAAGTTTATTAGGAAATATGTAAGTTTAAAAATGTGATTTAATGACCGTTGTGTCATTATAATTCTTAGATAACTGAAACTACTAAAAAGATGGTAGGTTGTTTAGAGAAAAGTCAATTTTCTTAAAGAAAAGGAAAAAAGTGGCACTTTTATGGCCTCTTTGGGAAGTGTGACACTAGGAAAAGTTGGAAATGTGAATATTAATATTACATAAGCTTATATCCATGTATGGTTTGATCTAGAGATTCCATTTATTTCTCAAAACCATTTTGCTTCCTTTTCACCCTTTTAGACATACAAAAGTGACTTATAGGTTTGTACTTGGTACAACCAATAGAAAGATTTTTAGGAAGAATGATTTTACAAGGTTATTGTAAACTTAGATATATTAATTTTAATATAATTAATTTTTATAATTATCAATTATGTTTTATGAACCATTCATTTGAATTTGATTATGCAAATTTGCCTATCAATCTATACACCCTTTAGGTTTTGCTTTGGTTTGAAGAAATCCATATGATCTAGTTGTTGAGATTGCTTCCAAAGAATTTTTAATTACTTATACAATTTTACCCACACTTTATTTAACATTTAATGAGGTTTTTAGATGCTAATCATCTTAATTTCTAGAAGATATAATTTTCTAAGTTATCGGTAGTTCTCACCATTTCTAGGAGTTTAGTGATTTTTCAATGGATTCAAAGGGTTGTGTTAGATTAATATACATGTTTTAAAAAGTATGATTGACCCCATTTTCACATTTCTTCCAAGTTTACTTGATTCTCATGGTTGTAAGCCCATTCATCACACCAACTAGTCATTCTAGATACCCTTATCTGCTCTTTCCACATGTTGCAAGTGATTTTTCCATTCTAAAAAGGATAGATTGGAATTGGTTTCAAGGTGAAAATAATGGGAATTATGTATTTTAATATTAACAATGCATTTGAGTGGTTTTGGAAACTTTTCCCGTAACACATTCTTGCTCCTTCCATGTCCTACCTGCATAATTTGCTCAAAACACTCACCTACAGGTGGTTGAGTAGGGGATTGAAGTTCTACAGAGGGTTAGAATAATGTGACACCTCTTTGAGGTCTTAATATATCAATAAATCCTTGGTATACTCATATCATGTGTATAAAGAGTAAAATAGGTGTTAAATCAACTCGAGGAAATAAAGGATTGAATTTTAGGCCTACAATCCCTAAAAGAACAAAACAAAGGCCCATGAGCTTTTTGAATATGTCATATGACATGGTGTAAAAATTATTAAGACATCTAACTTGATGAATCTTATATTCCTTATATATGACAAGACCTATACAAAATATGAGGGTTAGAAGATCAGTGCAAGATGATATTTGAAGCCCCAAAGTTGCCTAAGAAACCACTAAAAACAACTAGTATTTTCATATAGGTCTAAGACCAAATAGGGACCTTTTTTATTCAAGTTGAAAATAAATTCTATGCCTATATAATGATGGTTAAAAATGACCCAAATGAACATTCATGGATAAAATATTATTATAAAGAGGCATAGGCTATGTATAGACCCCTTTTGCACCATTTCAGTCCATACATAGGAAATGCATCTACAACCATCATGATTAACTAGGTTGGAAGTGAGAAATGAGGTGAGGTTTTTAGGTTTTAGTGTGGTTAAAACACCAATAAATGAGTTATGTCAAGGTAAATTTACCATATATGCTTGAATGAAGATTCTAAACATTGTATAAAAAACCTAATTCACATAAAAGTGCACCTACAATAGATGACATAGGCAGGGACAAGTTGAGTTTCTCAGTCTAAGAGAGAGAAAATTGATTTTTTTAAGACCATATAAAATAATATGAGATGATTATGGATGATATGTGACCTAAATGGGGTTCATGGAGAATCTCTCCACAATCATGACCAGGCCTAAATGAGCTAAATACACTACAGGTAGGGTAAAAAGGGAAATGTCTCAGTCTAGTTAGGCAAGAACTCAATTTTAGGGTAAAAGATGAATTAGTATGGTTAATGGGAACTCAATATTTTTTTGGATAGTGAATGATAAATTTAATGGATATTTTAGTGGCATCATGAGACATTCCCAAAAGGAAAACAAAGCCTACATAGGGTCCCAAGACTATGTACAGAGTCACAATAGGGTTTAAGATAATGAAGGTTAAGTCAAACATGGATTGTTTAGGGAAGAGGGAAAGATTAACATCAGTGTAATATGTTCATAATGTTAAAATAGTTGTCTTAAAAATTCTAATACCTTACTAATATTCTCATGTACTTTCTTTACTTAACAAAAGGAAAATAGTTCATTCAAAGGGTTAAAAGACTTCTTTACCCAATAGGTGAATATGAAGAATTAAAAAGGGGAAGATGTTTTAGGGTGAATTATAAGATTCATGATCATAATTTTTATATTATTAATATGTTTGGAAGGCCTAAGAGTCTTGGAGTTATCCTTGAGAATCCATTCTTGGGAAGAAGGGGAGTATGCAGGAAACAATCCTTTTGAAGCCCTTTTTTTAGACAACTTGAGCTATTTAGCTACCTAAATGAGGGACTATGACCTTACCCTTTGGTAAAAAATATCATTAGGAACTAATAAAAAATTTAAAAATATTCATTTTTTCTTGGATAAGAGAGTAACACCCCTCTGTTTTGTCTCAGAGGTAGAGCACTCTTAAGGAGTAAACAAGCCCTAATAATCTTAGTGAAAGTGATGAAAGAATGGATTGGGACATATATAGACACTCCAAGAGGGTTTTTAAATTTGAGGAACCTAAATAAAAACATGGATAACCAAGCATATGCTGGTGAAAAAAAATTGGGTACTCCAAGCCTCCAAGGTTGCAGTCATGACTCTTGGGAAAGGTTTTAGCCTAGAGCTCAAACAGTAGGTCAATTTCACTTTTAGACATAGGAGTGATTTATACCCTATTGGATAATTTGTATGGGATGTATATAGAGGTTTATGAACCATTATTAAGTATTTAAAACTATTAAAGGCCATGTTGAGCTCAAGAGTTCAAGGCAGACCTACTAAACAACATTAAGCCTAATGTCCAAATGAGGGTCTATTACATTTTCACATGAGTTTAAGAATTATATAATATGGATACATGTTTTTGGGATCCTAATAGATGTTTTTAATCCTTTTGAGAGAAAAGAGGTTGTAGAGTAACCCAATTTAGGTTTGAAACCAACTCAAGCTTGTAAGAAGGAGAGAGACAAGCTCGATAGGACATATTTTGAAGCTCCTATCTTTCATGAGGATTTTCCTGGATGGAAAATAATCTTGGAGGAGTTAAATAAGGTATAAAACAACCATTTTTTGGAATTATTCTAAAACTCCAATGTCAAGTTTTTCTGAAAAAAGCCTATAGGTCATAACAAACCTAAAACTCTCTTAAAACCTTAGCCATGACCTGATGGAGATAATGAACTTGGAAAGATATTTTAATGGCATAGTTTTATTAGAAAAATTATTTTTTATTGAATAGAACTCCATCAGGCTCCTTCAGATGCTAACTAGCTATATAAACTTGTACGATTGGGGGCAAAAATAGTCTATTTTTGACCCTTTTTGTGTTGTTTAGGATATATGAGGAGTTAAGAGATGAAAAAAAGTTTTAATATAAGTTTGAGACTTTTAATAACTACAAATATTTATTTAATTCACTAAAAAAACATCTAAGTGCCTCAACCAGGTGATTCAACTCAGCCAATCAAATTTGGCATTTTGGACAAGCTAGTGAAGAAGATGGAAAACTTCAAACGAGCTAATTTTAAGGTATCCCTAGTGATTATAGGGACATGGAAGATATTTATAGGTGTCATTAAATTATTTTTATGTATTTTCATGATAAAATTAAAGCATTTTGTAGGCCAAGTGTGTAGGGTGCATGGAATGATAGTTTTTTAGACAACTGATGATGGCTCACTTTTAGTGGTTTTTAGAGGACCAAGTATGCAACCAATGCATGTATAAGCATGTATTAATTCCCTAAACTATATTAAAATAATAAAATATGTTATCTATTAGTTATGGGATGTTCAACTATAGGCAATCATGAAGGTAATTTTCTATGCAAAATAGGGAGTTTTATGCCACTTTTCATGAAGTTTATGCCTTAAATTGACACTTGTGTCTCTTCACCTTGAATTGTTAATCCAATATCCTCTTAACATAAACAATTAACTCCTTGGATCAGATTAACAAGTGTTCTTGTGACCCTTGAAATTCTCTCTTCTTCTCTCTCTCTCAAGTTCTATAAGAACTAGCCATTTTGGCATTATATTGGATGCTCCACTTGATTATAGAATATCACTATTCATTTTTATACCTTTTGATCAATAAAATGACTAAGTGTTACCTCTTTCATTATTTTTCATAGTGTGCTTTACTTTAATGCTGACTTTACTTAGTGAAGACTATGGATTCATTAACAAGTTGTCACATTCTCTCACCTATTTGAAACTTCTTGTACGGAACGTGATGTGTTCTAGATAATGTAAAAGTTTAAGTGAGTTAGTCTCTTCATTAGTGCCATTCAAGTCCTCTTGTCTAGTCTTCCTATCTTTGCACATTCATCCATAACCCCACAATGTAACATTAATGCAAGAAGACATATATTGGAGAGTGTATGTTTAGTTTGTCCTTTGAATTCAAGTGCAATATGCATATGGTTGGATGTCATCAGTCAATTTTGTGTATCACCTCCCTTAGAGTAGTTTGATTTCAGTTATCCTTCTCCCTTTTCACCTCACAAAATTAGTAGTAGTTACAATACTAAATGGTACATCAAGGGAACAACCCTATCTAGAGATTCACATCATTCCTTAAGCTGCCCACAAGCCTAGAAGTGATTCTATTTTTCCACTTGGATAAGGAGATATTTTACATCTCCTCAAAGGGTGAAAATCCAAGTGATAACACATACTTTTAATCACAAATTAGGAAACTCAAGAGCAAAAAAAATCTCCAATTTGACTTCAACATATATTTAAACTATAAAACCACCTACAACATGCTAGAATAAGGTCAGAAGACCTTTCTATGAAAAATATTATCTTGACAAATAATAAATCCTCTTTTTTCACTTGAAAACCTTTGATCTAACCTTTTAAAATGACCATATACAACTATGACATCACTTTGACATCACCACAACATCTCTTCTATTTAGACATATTTGCTCCAATTGGACACACTCATCTCTAGCCATGTAGTACCATCTGAAGAACACCATATCAAAACTTGATTATCCATTGAAAGAAGTCTCTTAAATATCATAGATAAAGACATCCTTTGCACCATAATTCTCTAAAATAAAGTGAATCTAGGAGTGGCCCACATCTCCTAAGTAACCACTATAATCCTCTTGTAGCTATAAGATTTATTACTTTTGTTATTCTTCTTCTTCTTAGTCTGAACTATGATAACTAGTTCCTTTTCTTCTATGAATTCATTGATAATACATGGAGACAACATAGATTCATGACTTACCATTTCATATTTAAAATCTTTCATGCAATTTGGAACCTCATCACCAGGTACTGATAATTGATGTTCTTTGAATGATACTTGCTCAACAACAATAGGATGTTCACTTGGATCCAAAAATACCTTAGAATTAGCCTCAACAAACACCTTGGTCTTCTCCTTAAACTTGGTATATTCATTCTCAACATGAGTATACAATGATACCTATTGATACTCTTCAACTTTTAAATCATTTTCCATCATAATAAACAAATTAATTCAACCTACAAACTTATCATGACTCACCTTTGGTTTCCATGAGCTAACTTTCATTTTTTCCTTTCAATCTTAAATCCTAATTGAACTTATTTTGACTTAATGATCTTTGCTTGAAAAATCTAGAAATGTGACCTCTATGTTCATAGTTATACCAAACCATACTCCTTTATGGAAAATTAGCTTATCTTACCTTGTTCATAATTTTTTTTGTAAAGTGTCCCACATCATGAGAGTTGAAGTACTCAACCTTGATCACACCTTTTTACTAATTACCCCCATCATAATTCTAATTAAATTCATTTATAATAGGTCTCTTACATTCTATATCTCTATGACCAAATTGATTACATGTGTAACAATAACCATTAAAACTTGCATACCTCATGGCATTTGGCTATCTAATCTGATTTGTCTTCATTCTGCTAATACCTTCATTCCTTGTTTGGTGTTTTGTCTTCAAAGGATGATCCACCTTTATCTCATTGACATTCATGTCAATTTGAGAAGCAACTTTGGGGTCTTCATTAAAACCCAATCTAGATTTGTCACTAGTTGACTTTTGACTCTTTGGGAGATCATCCAGATCATTAGAAATTTTATCAAACTTGACAAATGATGTCACCTTTATTAGAAACTTCTCTAATTTATCTTTTAAAGACACAATCTTAGAAGCATACATTGAACATTCATCTTCTTTTGCTTTCAGGCTCGTAGATAGGATTTTTAATTGACAATTAAGATGCTTGACCATATATTCATGATCCTTGGCATCTTCATTCATTCTTTCCTCAAATACATTGAATTTATCCTCATAGTCCTTAAGTTTAGATTTCATCTTATTATTGATACTATTTTCAATCTTAAATTCTTGATGAGATTTTGTCAATACAACATCATAGTCCACCTCATCTTTATCATCATCTAAATCACTCAAGTAGATCCCTTTTTATGTGAGCAATTACTTTCCTCAGCCATGAATAAATATTCATCTTCAATAGGACCATCATCTTCATGATCATATTCTGAGTCACTATCTTCACTCTCATTTGATGAACTACAATCTTCTTTGGTGTAGAGGCTCTTCTTGTCCTTGAATTACTTCTTGTTATCAAACCTTTTGAATCCCTTTTTGATTTTATCAGACCTAAATGATATTTTGCCATCACCATTACCTTAATCATGATCTTCATCATAATCCTTCTTATCCTTATGAGGGTACTTATTAGCAAAATGTCTTACCTTTCCATAGTTGAAGCATTTGAGGGGTAGTTTACCCTTGTACTTAGCTGAACCTATTTTCAATTTTCTTGAAATCAAAGCAATTAGTTCATCCTCATCTATATCAAAAATTTCATCCTCATTAGGTTTATTACCTTGGAAATTCTTCTTTGTCTTCATTTTAGTCTCAAAAACTTCTTCCTTGTTTAATGTTATATCATAATTATTTCTCATCTCATAGACAATAAGGGTGCCATGTAATTGATCCATCTTCAACTAATTAAGATCATGAATTTCTTCTATAGAAGATACAACTGGATCAAACTTAAGGGATAGAGACCTTAATACCTTTTGAATTATGGTAGCCTCTTCAAGGTTCTCTCCAAGACCTCTGATGATGTTCACAATATCAACTCTCTATAGAAAGGATGCCATAGAATCATCTTCATTCATCTTGAGACATTCAAATTACCTTCTGTGAGTCTACAACTTATCAAGCTTGACCTTTGAATCTCTATCATAAATGATTTTAATTTTGTCCCATATCTCTTTATCAGATTTACAATGGATTACCTTGGTGAACTTAGTCTTTATAAGACCACAAGTAATTGCATTCATTACCTTATAATTATTTTCAAATAGCTTCTTATCTACAACACTATATGGAGTAGTATGAACAAAATAACCATCCACAAAATATTACCATACATCAAACCTTAGGGACATAATGTATGTCTTCATCCTTTCACTCTAAAATGCATAATTTGATCCATTGAACATTGGTTATTACTTAGTAGAGAAACCTCCTTGATGACTATCCATTTTTTTTACCTTGGATCACCTTCAAGCTATCAAGCCTTTACCAACAGACCTACTCTGATATCAATTGTTAAAGGTATAACCATTAAGAGGGGGGGTGAATTAGTGAGCCTAGATATTTCAATCTTAATTATAATCCTTTCAAACTATTTAAACAATCACCATATATCAAATTGATTAAATAACATTAATAAGAGAGGTTATTCATTCAATGCATACACAAGATCAAACATAACACATAGTTCCTATGGGAAACCCTCATGGGAAATGAAACCCAATCTCGAGCATACAAAACATGGACTACTTATCCTATAATAAATTACAAACAAGAGTCTGGTCAACTCCTTTAGACCAAAAAAACTTGATCATATCCTCCTGACCAAAGGCCTTTAGTGAAACACCTATTTCACAAAGAGAAAATCCCCCTAAGGAAGAACAACTCCTTTAGACCCTCCTTTGATGTGAACACCTCTACCTTTAAATTTATGTCTTAAAAACATGATAATGGATCTCTAATTATCTAACCCCTAAATAAAATCTCTCTCTATCTCATACAAGACTCTCACATAGGCATGCCACAATATCTCTCCCTCTTCACTCAAATTTTTCTCATATGCATAGTCATACCTATTCACATATCCTCAAACTAAAATATCACTATTTATACATTATAAATATTACCTATAGGTCATACACACACTCTCAATCTACTCTACTCATTAACTCATCAATTAGGTACTCTACCTCTCCTTTGTTCCATAATTCTCACATGTGCACCTTGCACAAGTCTTCTCACATATTTAGAAAACAACACATTTAGTTTCACCATTTATAGATATATCATGATTATCAAGATAAAAATGTTTATTTTCATCCACAAAACATGCCTTCACCCTTAAATCATCTTACAAGGGTCACACTTAAGTACAAATTTCTTTTAAATAAGCCTAATTCACCTTTTAAGTCCTATGGAGACCTATTCACCTCTTTGACACTTCTTTGAGAAGAAAAAGAAAATAGGAACACTTTATAACTCATTAACCCATGAAACATGATCTATTGGTCCTCATTAAGTTATAATAACCTTCATATCATCCTTCTACTTAAGAATAATTTGCTTAAACAACATTCTATGCACACAGTCACCATGAATAAATACACAATCAAATTATAAACCTTTGTTCATGCTATATATAATTAGTTAAACCTTCATAATGAACACATATGGTCTTAATAGAGTTTTAAACACTCCAAAATATCTAATTCATCATGAGATATCAAAAAAACATCAAAACTAGCTCAAATACCCTTCTTGGGTTACTTGCATAACATGCACAAACACAAAATCAACTTTGAACCTCAATCTATTTGAATGTACACAAAATTAGACCTTTAAATTAATGTTTACATATGTCCATGGAGTCCTATACAAATTTTATTTTGATACCAATGTCAAATTCTACATAGAGTTATGGCTCAAAAATTAGACACTAGTTTTTCCTTTGTTAAATTCAAATATTCAAATACAAATAGTCATAGTAAACCTTAGTCACTATGTTCACATCTCATGCCCTCACATATTCATATTAACCACACACCATAAATATTATTTTATTAATCTCTAACTTTAACACATAGTTCACCAATTCCAAACGTTAAACCTTAAACATGTTGACCTCATCTCATGCACTCTTGCAATATTGACTTAATGCGTATCATCAATCTTTACAGATTAGTCAAGTATTTATCTTATATTACTTACAATTCAATCATGACACACTAAAAAAACCCATGATCATAACACTTGTCACCATTTCACACATTCTAGGTACTTATACTATTAAACATTGTGAACTTCTTACCATCTCACTCAACATGCATCGTTAGATCAAAACTATATGATTGCTTGTGCAACATTGGATCTTAGAAGAAGATCGATATTTATCTCTATTAACTAATGAATAATTTGACCTATTTGACTTGATGTTCACCATATATATTCACTATATTATTTTTCATAAGCCATTAGATATTTATTTGGTCTTAATCATTAATATCATGCAGAATAGACTAAGTATGGGGACCATTGTTATCTACCTAGAAGGCCAACTTGTACCTCAATATATTTTACCTCATTTACTTGTATGTTCTCAAATTTGGACTATATGATCTCCTCACATAGAATAATCAAAACATGTGCCAAAATTCTGCTAAAACATTCAACTATGTGAGATATAAAGACATTAAAATGATCAGTCAAATTTTTATGACATAGAGCCAACAATTTCAAAAACTTGTTTAGGAGGCGAAATTTGAACACACATATCTTTTATTTCACTTCAATGCTTGACCTACAAATTATCAAAAAGAAACTAGGCACAAAAGTATAAAAAAATATATAATAAACTTCTCCTAAAATTTTCACATGTGTGATATATGCCTATATCAATATGCTTAATCAGATCTTCTTGCCACATTGTGAAATTGGCTAAGTATAGGAAAACACTATCAAAATGCTTAGGAGATCAAATTTTCACACATATATCTTTTTTTTAACTTCATCACATGGATTGATATTTTGTACATAGAAACTAGGGAATAATTTTATTAAAACTATATGACCAACTCCTCCTGAGTCATCCATACATGGCAATTATGATGTCATCAAATTGTCTACTCAGATTTTTTGCCATTGGACCCAAAATGTCTAGATGAGAATAATAATGAACTTGGTGAATTTCACTTATCCACACAAGATATTCAAATAATATAAAACCTCTTATATTACCCCTTACACATGATCCATACTCCATAATCATCCTTTAAAATCTATAACCATTCCATAACTAACGATCAACAAATCCAACTTCAATCATAATAAGACAAGCATATGGCACACTTTTTCATTGTCACTTAGGCTATCAAAACACTTCATCCACTCACCATGACACCTTCATGACATCACCATGACATCATTAAAAAATATCCAACAAATAAGACATATTTGATGAAACTATGATAGCCTCTCAATAGACAATGATCACTCTATCTTTAGTCCACTTGATCTCTCTCAAAACTACCTCTAGGATTCTTCATTCAACTATCTCTCTTCAAGACTGAATAGGTCATATGACCTTGATATTCAAATTTATAAGATCTATATGATCATCATGAAATTATTTTATGGTCTTTACTGAGGTTTTGTAACATGTTTCTTAACCTCCTTAGGCTCATTAATTTATCAATCCACTTGTTTCCTCTAAGCTTGTCCAAATAGGCCTAAAATTCTTTGTATATATACTCATCTCTTATTCATATACCCCTTGGTCAAACAAAAATCCTTACCCTCTTATTTAGGCCATATAATAGATCTTAGTACATCTCATCAACGTGATTCAAATGATCTTTGAGTCCATTTTAATCTATCATAATTATATTAGGACTTATTTCACTTTTAGGTCTCATGGAGACCTAATTGCATTAGGCCTTTTTATCAAAATGTTGCCATTTAATCCATTGAAAAGAATTACACATATATAAAAATCATAATAATTTAACACAACACCCACAAATAATTTATCCAACATCCTCTAATATCTATAACACATTTTAGGTTCAACTCTTTCATGAAACCCCTCAATAGTGCTCAGTCCTATTAGGCATGTGTAAACCAAAAAGTCTACCTTTCAATACTGAAACTAAAAAACACTTAATCCAATCAAACATGATACAAAAAATACATATAAAAAATCTACATGACCTTAGTTTCATTACCAAATTCATTAGATATAGTCACTTAGAGCTTAAGGCTTCAAGATCAACTCATCAAAGCACTCACTCAAAATTACTAGAATACTCAAAACACAATCATGGTGAATTAGACCTCAAACACCTACATAGATAGTTTACAAGAATCCTAATGCATTTAAAATATTATCTAAGATATTTATAACATACTTAAACATAAAAATCATATGGTCTAATAGCAAAATATTGGTATTTTAGACCAATCTCATGACCTTATATCACACTATTTTATTCGAACTAGATAGGTCAACTTGTGAGCAAAATTTTCACCATATTCACTAAATTCAAAAAATTCTATTAAGAATTAACATGAGTTAAAAGTCATAGAAAACATATCCATGAACCTAGTTTCATCATTATACCATGGAAACATAATCAAATTCATCTTCTCACTTTTGCCTAGCTTTTACATTGTTTACACCATTAATATGTCTACAACTAGATAACTCGGAAGACTAGTTTAACATATTTGAATATCCAAAAATATTCATGGGAATTTAGTATGAATCTCTATCTCCTATTCATTTTCTTTTCTTGGCCAATGCAACTTTTGACTCCTACAATAAATTCTTCACAAACAAGCCCTTTAATGTAGGGTCTTCTCACTCACCTGATAACTCAATACCACCTAGAGCTACTTGAGAGATCCAAACTAATATCCAATATGTTTTTTGAGCATTTCAATCCATTTTAAGCTGATTTGAGAAACATATTATACATTGGGTCCTTATTACAGTTTTAGGGTGGTTTTACACATGTTTTGGTGTTAACATTTGTTCATAAAGTACCACCCCTTAAATCAAAAACCAATGCCTATAGATATTATCGAGGACCCTTCCCCATATTTGTTTAATATCTTAAGTTCTAATGTATAGGATATATGTGCCAACGAACACCTAAAAGTCCTTGAGTTTACATACCTTCAATCTATGTAATCAAAAGACCTCAACGCCACTTTTCATGCCTTTTATTTCTATGAATCTCTATCTCCTATTATCTATGAATCTCTATCTCCTATTCATTTTCTTTTCTTGGCCAATGCAACTTTTGACTCCTACAATAAATTCTTCACAAACAAGCCCTTTAATGTAGGGTCTTCTCACTCACCTGATAACTCAATACCACCTAGAGCTACTTGAGAGATCCAAACTAATATCCAATATGTTTTTTGAGCATTTCAATCCATTTTAAGCTGATTTGAGAAACATATTATACATTGGGTCCTTATTACAGTTTTAGGGTGGTTTTACACATGTTTTGGTGTTAACATTTGTTCATAAAGTACCACCCCTTAAATCAAAAACCAATGCCTATAGATATTATCGAGGACCCTTCCCCATATTTGTTTAATATCTTAAGTTCTAATGTATAGGATATATGTGCCAACGAACACCTAAAAGTCCTTGAGTTTACATACCTTCAATCTATGTAATCAAAAGACCTCAACGCCACTTTTCATGCCTTTTATTTCAAACCATGACCTCATACTTCATGATCACTCCTAAAACAACTTAACTTACCTCTAACCATGCTATTCTTCACATATTCACCTAAAAATTTGATCCTCATGCCTCTTTAGGCTAGGCAGGCCTAAACAATGGTCTAGGTACAAACCAAGACTAAAGGACCTACCTTCAAAGACTCACTTTGAAACACTTCTAAGTGTATCCACACCTTATTCTCATGATCAGACATCCTTCACAACATCTCACATTCCTAAGTTAACTCACCTCAGCATGTCAATAGATCATACCTTCTCCATGCCATGACTAGACTCAAGCTTCTAATGTACTTGAGAGTTTGACATGTTCCTTCCATGTTATGACCTCAATAATACATCAAACAAGTAGATATAAGACATCACAACACACTCATATCATTGCACCATTTTATTTCTAATGAAAATAATCTTCCATAGCCTCATACTAACCTAAAATGATATGACCAAACTTCATATGACTTGACATCTCTCTTCCATGTACCTAAACACCTTTGACACCAAGCCTCATCAGATGCAACATTAATGCCAACATTAACCTTGATCACTAATTAACTTTGACAACATCATGATACTAACTAATAACACACTCTAAATAGGCTTCTCATATCCATAATACTCACTCATTGATCAACACTCTCTTTTTGACACTACCATAATCAAGATCTTGACCAAACATACCTTTGACATCAAAGAACATTATGACTTTACACAATGCACACATTTGAAATCAATCATAATAACATGCCAACAAACTCCCCATTTTATCATTGATAACAAACACACTACAATCTAAAATTACTTTAAAATGGTACTTTTCCCATCTGATCACTCTCCCACTTTTGACATTAATGACAAAGACACTTGAAATTTTCTACCTCATGATTTAACTTCTTAGATCACACGTCTTGCACCAAATATTATCTTCAACATTTCTTTTGTCTATAAAGAATTCTAAACTTTCTCTATTTTTGAGCTCTCTCTCCCTTTTGGTAACAAGATCATAGAGTCTATGAAGCATCATAAAAACATGCTCTCCTATATCCATGCATACCTTCTTCAAATAAATATAGATACACAGGAACACTCACCTTGTCCTTGATATCACTAATATAGATCAAACTCTTGATCACTCACTAGGCCATCACATATGTTCTTATTTGACATAGATCTTTAAATGGACTAGATACACAAGATCACTTAATTTCCTTTATGCACCTTGATGACATAGAGATGGATAATATCCATTTTTATTTTCCTATTCTAGCTTCACAAACATCCATCATATTCTTAGTCTTGGACACATTATTCAACATATCTTCATGTTTTTTGTACACCTTGTTTAACATAGACCATTTACTTATCTACTCTTGAAGATAATGAATCATCTAATTAGCTCCCCCTTTATCCTCAAAACTTATGCTTATAATATGAGTCATTAGGACTCATAAACCATTCTCAACATCCTTCAAGAATATTTATAAAAATACCACTTATCAACATAAATAAAGCTATCACCTATTAAAAACATAGAACACATTATTACTTACCTCTCATATACCAATAAACTACATAATCTTTCATCATGCTTCTAGCTTTGTCAACAACATTCAACTAATCTCTATGACCATATTCATCTTGAAGACCAATGAATATTATATATGTCTCTAGACACAATCCTATACTTAGACTTGCATTCCATACCATGACTCCTCATGAACTAAAATCAATACTCATACTAACCAAAACTCCTTTCACCTTATCATATACATACAAGCTACAAAGAAAACAACATCATAACTTACAACATAGACAACTTGGAATCATAACAAGATGAATAATTATTTGACTAAAACCTCATGATTCTACTGCTAGAAGAGTGTATCCATGAATCCTATTAAAGTCACCCCTTTCCATAGGGCTCTTAAAAATACATGAACTCAAGATATTCCTAGATCTCTAAACTACTCTACTCAACTATCTTGCAATCATGATACTGATAATCCTTCCTTAAAATCCACTTAGGCTTGACTTAAGCATTTGAGTCATCCAGCTTGTCATCCTTATTCTTCTCTTTGACTTCTTTGTCAATACATGTAGATAACAAGTATTCTTGACATTCCTTCACTTCTAATCCTTGTTGTATCTTAGAAAATAATCCACCTTGATCCTTAGGCTCAATATGATTAGTCCTAACTTTATTTGGCTATATTAGACCTTTATTATGCACTCTTAGAGCTCCATATACTTTGTTAAGTCTTGAGGGAATTCTAAATATATTAGGACATAATATTGTAATGTGTTCCATATTATGACAACTATAACAAATAACATGACTGCACTTACCTCTTGACTATTTACTCCTTATCCCATGGTACCATGATAACTCGTTCCTTGAGATTATTATACAATAACTTGATCTATGACCAAAGTTATGACAAGAAAAATAATAACCATTTAAATAATTGGAATACCGTATTACATCAAGTTGCTTAATTGGTCTCTTCATGTTGACTTTCATGTTAGTAATCTTACCCTATTGATGATCACTTTGAGTCTCATATTTGAGATTTTTTACATAGGTATTTGAGATATAACTCTCCTTGTTCTATTTTTAGTCTTCCTTAAACCTAAGACCTATTTTGTCATGTGGAGGCCTTTAAATACTCAAAATATGACCAATAACTTTAGTACTCTTTTCAAATCTCTGATGTGTCTTTAATTTGATTATTTCCTTTATCTAATTATCCCTTAAAAGACTCCATTTATCTTTGAAACTTGATGGATTATTCCTCCTTGGTCTTAAAACTTCTAGTGACAATTTAAATTTGATTTTCCAACTACTTAAAAATATCCTCATGTTCATTGGTGTTATTACTTAGTCTCTCTTCAAAGAGATGGATTTGATCCTCATAACTCTTAATAAATGATCTTAGTTTATGATTCTTCCCTCTTTGGAACTTTAACTCTTCTAGAGCACTCACTAGTTCTACCTCAAGCTTCACTTCAACCTCTTCTTCATTTAATTATTCATCATCCATAAGGCTTTTCCCTATTGAACAACACCCATTATCTATTTATATATCCATGAATAAGGTTTCATTACTATCAGGTCATTACTATCATTATCACTATTAAATGTACTTGTGTCACTTATATCAGATGAGTTACTATCTTATCTGGTAGATAAAGTTCTATTATTCTTAAATGACCCTTTCTTGTATTCATACTTATTGAAACCCTTTTTTATCTTGTCAAGATTATAGATATTCTTATCATCACCATGATGTTCATCATGTTCTTCACCATGCTCAGTCTTATCCTTTTTAGGACATTTAAATACAAAGTGACCAATATTACCATAGTTAAAGCTTTTGAATGGTAACTAGCCCTTATACTCACCTAAACCTTTCCTTAGTTTTCTGACAAACATGGCTTCTATCTTGTCATCATCAATGTCTATATCACCATCATCTTTGACCTTCTTACCTAGTGAATTTCTCTCAACTTTAAATGCAACTTCCTTCTTGAAAGGTCTTCCATCACTTATTCTCATTTCATAGGTAGTCAAGATACCATAAAGCTATCCATATGTATTATGATAAGGTTTTTGATCTCCTCCACAACAGACACATTTGAATCAAACTTAGATGTCAAGGATAATAATACTTTTTATTACTATTTTTTATTCTTCCAACTTCTCTCCTAGGCCTTTATTGATATATACCACTTCATCTACTCTCAATAGATAATATGCAATGTTTTGATCCTCATTCATTCTCAGGGTTTCAAACTACCTTTGTTGAGTCTATAACTTTGCCAACTAAACTTTAGTGTGTCCTTCATAGATGGTATATAACTTTTCACAATTCCTTTTGGCCACATTAGAATTCATGAACTTAATAAATTATACTTTTGAAAGACCACATAGTATGGTATTCATTATCTTAGAGTTATTCTCACTTGCCTTCTTGCCTGCTATATCAGTGGGTGGTTTAGAGGATGGAGTGAATCCATCAACAAAATATTTCTATATGTCATAACCCAAGGACATTACATATGTATTATTTTTGATGATCCAAAATGCATAGTTATTCCCATTAAAGAGAGGACCCTTACTAGTTAAGAAACCTCCTTGTACTTGTTGACTAGACATGTTTATGCTTCAAGGATCTCCTTCAAGCTATTAGTAATCTCCTTCAATACTCTCCCACTCAACTCCCCATCTTCTATATTCAATATCATACATCAATAATACACATATGAATCGAATATGATAGCCTCTTAATAGATAATTATCACTCCATCTCTACTCCACTTGATATCTCTCAAAACTACCTCTAGGCTTCTTCACTCAACTAACCATCTTTAAGACTACATAAGTCATATGACCTTGATATTCAATTTTAGAACACCTATATGATCATCATGAAATGTTTATTTAATCTCACCTAAGTTTTAATTTTTTTTCTCATCCTCCTTAGGATCATTTATTTATCAATCCATTCACTTATTCTAAGCTTATCTAAATAGGCCTAAAATGTCATGTATATATACTCATCTTTTGTGCATATACCACTTGGTTAGTTGCACATCCTTAAATATTATGTCATACATATAATATATATTAATAAATATCATAAACATTACTAAAATTATTTTTTAGTCCCTTTTGGTCTATCATAAATCTATTAGGCCTCATTTCACTTTTAGGTCTCATGGAGGCCTAATTACATTAGGCCTTCTTATCAACATGTTACCATTTGATCCCTTGGAAAGAATTATAACTATATAAACATAAAATAATTTAAATAAACATAAAAAATACCTTATCCAACGTAATATGATATAAATAACATATTTTATGTCTAACTCCTTCATGAAACCCCTTAATAGTACTCAATCTTATTAGGCCTGTGTATACCAAAAAATCTATCTTTCAATACTGAAGATCAAACACACAAAATACACTCAAAAATGTTTAAAAAAATTCATATATACAATATAAATTACCTTAGGGTTACTAAAAAATTCATTAGACACTTTCACTCAGAGTTCAAGTCTTTAATATCAACTCATCAAAGCACTCACTCAAAACTGCCAGAATACTCAAAACATAGTCATGGTGACTTAGACCTCTAACACCTATGTAGACACTTTAAAATAATCTTGATGCATTAAAAATATTCTATAACATATTTATAACATAATAAAATACAAAACTCATATGGTCTAATAGCAAAATATAGGTCTTTCAGATGAATCTCATGACCTTACATCATATTCTCTTATCTAAAGCAAATAGGTCAACTTGTAACTTTTTCACCATATTCACTGACCTAAAAATTTTATACCAAGAATTAAAATTGATTAAAATTAATAAAAAAATTCCCATGTACTTGGTATCATCATTCTACCATGAAAACACACTCAAATTTATCTTCTCACATATGCATGGGTTTTACATTATTTACACCATTAGGTCTATCTATGACTTGCTAACTTGGAAAATTGGTTTAACATATTTAAAGGGTGGAACATATAAATAAATAATTATGGTAATATATTATAAATATCTATCTCATTCTTCCATTTATTTGCTTTTATTGAACAATACAACTTTTGACTGTTACAATAAATTTTTCATAAACAAGCCCTTTCTTATAGGGTCTTCTCACTCACCTGACAATTCAATATAGCCTAGAAGTGATTGAGAGAGTCCAATACAAGATAACATAGGTTTAATAATAATTTTAATTAATTCTAAGCTTATTTTAGAGATATATTCTACATTGAGTCCTTATTAGGGTTTTAGTGAGGTTTTACATAGGTTTTGGTGTTAATAATTGCTCATAAAGGACTGACCATTGAATCCAAAACCAATAATTTTAGATATTAGATAGGACCCTTACCCATATATAATTAATATATTATGTTACCATTCAAAGGATACATGTGCTAATGAACACCTAAATTTCCTTCTCAGGTTTGCATACCTTTAATCTGTGCACACGAGAGACCTAAAAGCCACTTTACATGCCTTTTCCTACAAACCATGACCTCATCTTCATGATCAATCCTAAAAAAACTTAAATTACATATATACATTCTCTAATTCACAAATTCACCTAGAAATTTTATTCTTATGCCTCATTAGTTAGGTAGGGCTATAGAATGGTTTAGGTGTAAACCAAAACTTAAGGACCTACCTCCAAAGACTCACTTTGAAAAAATTATAAGTGCATTCACAAATTATTATCAAGATTTAAAATACTTTAAAACCTTTCACATTATTTATTTCACTCACCTCATCATGTCACCAGATCATACCTTTACCATTTCATGATGAGGCTCAAGATTTCAATGCACTTGACACCTTGACCTACTCCTTCGATGTCATGACCTCAAAAAAACATCAAACAAGAAAATATAATACATAAAAAAACACTCATATCACTTCACCAATATCTTATGATGACAAAAATCTTTCATAACCTCATATAAACCTAAAATAATATGACCAATCTTTATATGACTTGACATCTCTCTTCCATGCTTCTGAACACCTTTGACACCAAGCCTCACCAGATGTAACATTAGTGACAACATCAAACTTGATCACTAATAAACTATGAAAATATAATGTTTCCAATTGAGAACACCCTCTTAATAGGCTACTCATATCCACAATAGTCACTCACTGATCAACACTATTTTTATATAACTACCATGCTCAAGCACTTGACCAAAAAAAACTTTGACATCAATGACCATTATGAATTTACATGATGCACCCTTTTGACATCAATGAAAACAACATGACAACATAATATGACTTATACTTTAGGCAAAGGCAAGAATAATTTCTATAAAAAGTGGTGTGATAATCATTGCTTGCACACCCATGATAATTATGAATTTTATGTGTAATAATCTTTGATTGCCAAGTCCATGTTAGGTCATGCACCAATGGATGACACTGATCTAGATGTGACTTTTATAAGCAGTAAAACCACTACAATATAAAACTAAGATGAGTTAGAATGTATTTTGACACCAAGTTCCAAGTGAAGGGTTAGCCTCTTCATGTCATTATCTACATATATAGTTAAAATAACATCATCACATAATCAACAATAAAATGCATTGTCCATGCCACTAACACACATCCAAATCCATACTCATTGGGTAAGATTTATTAGGGGAAGGATATATAGGTCCATAAATAATTCACCTTAGAGTAAAAATTAAATAATATAAATGTGATGGTTAATCACATGGTTTTATGCTATAATTAGTTATCCTCAAAGGGAGAGGGATAGGTGAATGAAGGTTAAAATCTTATAAATTAAGAGAAGAGCTTAAGTTAGACAAGAAAGTGAGTTCAATCCTTATTTTAATAAAATAATAGATGTAGATGTGAAGCATTGAGAGGATGAAGTTTTGGTTTGCCTTCGAAAGAGGACAAAATATAAGCTCATAATCCATACTTATGGGTTATGATGTAGGGTCCAAGCCAATTAAAAGAAAATTTACCTTTTTCATTTTTCTCTATATTGGTGATATGTTGATTTTAATTTAAGATGAGGTCTCTAATATTGAATTCTCATGATTTTAGGTATTTTTTTATAGGTACACTTGATTCACTCTTGATAGACATGAAGATGGTTAAATGTTGATAAGTGATGTTCATTAAGTAGCTCAAGTCATGCTAGATGTTCTTGATGATAGTCACTTTTGAAAATGATCTCTTGCAAAGATATGTAAATATAGTGAATCTAATTGTTTGAGAGGCAAAACTGACTCTATTCTAAAGACTAGAGAGAAAAGGGTAGCACCTATAGAGGTTTGAATTCTAGTGTGATAGGACCATAAAGTGAAAGGGATGTGTAAGTGCCAATCCTGACCTAAAGAAATAACAAATTTGGTTAACATTTTATTAAGGATTTTTTAAGAGGCTTCCACCTATCCATTTTTTCTGGATTGTAAGGTGAATAAAATCTTAAATTGATGCCAAATGTGTCGTAAAGACCTTGGACTTTCTCATTCTTGAAATATTTACCATTATCAGTGATGATATTATGAGGAACACTAAAATGATAGATGATGTGATGGTTGATGAAGTCAATAATATTTTTAGTCTTGGTATAGATGAGAGGAATGGATTCCACCCACTTGGTGAAATACTTGATGATGGTAATGATGTATTAGTTTCATTATGATGAATGAGGGTTAATTTCCCCAATAAGATCAAGGCCCTATTGTGAGAATGACCAAAAGTATTTAGATACTTGTAGGCCATGGGATGGTGGGTGGTGTAAATTATCATCTTATTTAAATTTTAATCACTTATTTACATAATCAAAATAGTATTGGTTAAGGGTGGGTCAATAGTAGCCAAGGTGAAGGATGATTTAGTGATGGCCAAACCACTAAAATATCCCCTACAGATTCCATCATATGTTTCCTTGATGGCATGAGAAGCTTAATAACTATGAAGATAATGGAGAAGGAGGCCATTAAATCCAATTTTGTAAAGTATTCCCCTTAGTATGGTGCAATGAGAGGTACTCTAAACAAAGGCTCTTCAGGCATTCCTACAGAAGTTGGGAGGAATGATGCCAAGGTTGAGGTAATCAAAATATTGTTCATGCCATGTGTTTGATGAAGATACTTCCACACTAAAAATAGTAGGAAGGTAAAAATGGATATAGGATGGGGTGACAAAGTGATGGATGGTAATAAATATTTTAGAATTAGAAGGTTTAGAAGAAATTTGGGAAGCAAGGGAAGCCATTGTATCCATGAACTTGTTGGTAGATCATGGAATTAATTATATAAGGTAATTATTGAATGATTCTAAGAGTAAATATACAAGTTGTTTATAATTTATTAAGACATAAATATTACATTGGTAAAATTCATCTAACTAGTTAACCACAAGTTGGGAATCGCCAAAGATACTGATGGTCTTAATTACCAAGGCTAGAGTAGTTTTGAGACCTATGACTAAGGCTTCATACTCAACCACATTGTTGGTGTAATCAATGTAAATTTTAAAGGAGAGGGGAAGAGGCTCACCATTGAGGGGAATGAGAATAACTCTAGCACCCCCATCATGCTAACATTTGGAACCATCAAAGAAGATAGTCATTTAGTAGGTGGGGTCCTCTTAAGAAAGTGTCATGATAGACTCATCTAGAAATGTAAGAGGAAGAAGTTGGTTATCTAGTATATGATATTCAACTAATTGATCAACAATCACTTACCCTTTAATTAATTTTTTTTGATGGAACTCAAGATCAAACTTAGTTGAAAGCATGAGCCACTTAGCCATACACTAGTTTTGGTATGGTTTAGAGTGCATTCACTTGAGTGGGTTGGTGTTAGTGATGACATAGGTTTTATGATTGAAAAGGTAATGGTGAAGTTTGGAAGCCATAAATATGAGGGAAAGGGAAAGTTTCTCATGATGGTAATACCAATTCTCATACTCTATAATTGTTTGACTTATGTAACAGATAGTTTGATCTTTGTTTTGTTCATCACAATGAGTGAGCATTACCCCTAGGGATTGGTTACTGGTGCATATGTAAAGGTAAAATGGTTGAACCTATTTTGGAAGGGTCAATATAGGTGGATAAATAAGGTATTATTTGAGTGAATTTAAAGCTTGATGGTAGTCTTTGGTATACTTAAAAGATTTGAGAATATGGTTAAAAGGTTGACATCTATATGATAATTGAGAGATGAATCAATGGATTGATTGGAGATTCCCATACAAGCTATGTATTTAATTAAGGTGGGTTAGAGGTGGAATTTCCAATTTTTTTGTTAATTTGGTAGGGTCTACCTCAATTCCTTGAAGGGAGATAATGAAGTGAAGAATATTTCTAGATATGACCCCAAAAATACATTTCTTAGGGTTCAGTCTAACATGGAAATGGACAAGGTATTATAATATGATGGTGAGAACAACTAGGTGATCCTTACAATGTTTAGATTTCCCAAGGAGATCATCCACATAATCCTCTATGATTTTATGGATTAGATCATGGAATATATAGGTCATGGTATGATGGTAGGATATGCTAGCATTCTTTAAATTGAAGGGCATGACTCTGTAGTGGAAGGTTCCCCATGGGGTGATAAAAGAGGTTTTATGTTGATATTTGGGAGAAATCAAGATCTAATTATATCCCAAGAAACCATCCATGAGAGATAACATATTGTGGCTAGTTGTAAGATCAACAAGATAGTTGATGCTAGGCAAAGGAAAGCCATCCCTTGGGCAAGTGAGATTAAGGTCACAAAATTTGATACAAAGGAGAAGGCCCCATATGGGTTTGGTAATGGTAATGATGTTAGAAACCATTAAGGATAGTCAATGGGTTGGACAAAGTCAACAATAAAGAGGCATTAGATCTCCTCTTTTATAAGAAAGGCAATGTGAGGGTATATCCTACAAAGATTTTGCCTAACAGATTTAGCATTGGGGTGGGTGATGATGTTGTGGAGAGAAATAGAAGGGTCAATTATAAGAATATCATGATAAAACCAAGTAAATTCTATACTTTAGTCATGAATGAAGGGTAATCCTGTTGTTTTATGAAATTCAAAGATTGTCTGATCTTAATGATGTGAGGGTTATCCTAAGTACCCAAGTTGACATCAATGGTAGATTCATTCAACATGGTTTGGGTTTTAGGAGGAATGGATTTATGTATAGAATAATCCCCCACATTGAGGTAGGTGAAAATAAAATCATCATCTTGACATTGAATAATGTTGATGGTTAGAGAATCATTTTCTACCATATCATGATGGATGAGAGGGAGGTTTTAGTTTGGCCATTCTTTTGATAGGTTAGGGGGCCCAAAATAATGGTATTGATTAACATTTTTTAGATGGGATTATATAAAAATCCTTAGACTTTAAAAGAGATGGGTTTGGTGAGGATGGGACATCCTTGTCAATGGTCATGATGGGTTTAGGTGAGGTGGGTTCTTTTATTGGTATGAACCCAAATCTGAATAACTCACAAGGTTTTTGAGTTTTGATTATGGGTAGTTCATGAGGTCCCTATTTGTAAAGGCCAAATCCAAACCCATTTCAAACATACTTATGAAGGTACACTTTGGCAAAGTCTAGTTTATTTAGATAAGAGAAATCAAAGGTGAATGACTGGATATGAGGGGTGGTAGAGGAAACAAGAAGTGAATGACTAAGTCCCCCATAGATGAAATTGGTTTGAAGATTGGGTGGCCTAATTGGCATGATGGTTCTGATATTAAGGTCATAACTAGGATAATAGGTAAGGTTCCCATACTCTTGAGGAGTAGGGAAAGTATCCAAGGCTAGAAGACAATATTCTCCTAGCAAGAGACATTGAAACATGGGTTCCAAGGGGTCCTCTATACGGATCTATGAAGAAGGGATGTATGATCTTGTTGAAGTTTAATTAATGATAGGGGTATAATTGTTGGTAGTTGGTAGTGAGGTGGATGGATGAACCTAAATAACATCATTAGGCTTGTACATCATATTTCAAGATGCAAATAGACTAGGGTCAACTAATATGGTGATGACATGACCTTCATGCTTAAATTTGACATAATGATGCAAAGCAGAAGGGACAAAAATAATAGCATGGATCCAAGGGTATACAATTAAAATGTTTTATTTAAAATTTCCCTCTATAATGTAAAAGAGTTTAGGAATGGTGTGAGGTCCCAAATGAATATGAAGAATAACTATTCCCAAGGTAGTGACCATAGTATCATTGAAAGAACGAAGAACTGTTGTAGTTTTAGACATGATGCTTTTTAGAAACTCAAATTGGTCATAGGCATGGGAGGAGATAATTTTTATACTAGTCCCTCCATAAATCATCACCCTTTTGATGCAAATTTGATTGATGTATTCTATGATGAAGAAGGGAGGACCAATATCCTTAGGATGCATAGAAGGTATTTTTGAATCCTTAAAGGTGACTAGGGTGGAAAGTTAAAGGGATATAACAAAGGCTATAAGGGGTTGAGGATATTTAGTTTTAACCTCTATGGATTATAGAATCTCTATCAATTTTTGATGGTGAGGAGGTGAGGTGTTTATTAATTCATATAAGCTCATCTTCACTGGTATTTGGTGAAGTTGTTTCAACACTACACGGTGAATGGATTTGGAAGAGTTGGAAGGGGCTGTACCCAAAATGGATATTTTGGGTTTTGGTAATGGTGAAGGTGTTTGGGTGCAGTTGGGAGGTTGAGATTTTTAAGGATAGGTCTATGGTATGGACACTTTTGATTTTACCTTATCTTTCTTTTGGGCCTGAGATCGGGTAACAATATGAATCATGTGGATAAGATGAAGTGTTGGTTTTGATTTTTGCTTTGATTCCTCCTCAGCCTTAGGTAAAAGTGGGGGAGTAGGTAAATGTTGGATGGTTTGAGTTGGTGGTTGTGTTGGTAAGGGTATTAAGGGAGGTTCATTTGATAACAAATAATCCTCATCCCATAGACTATAGACTAGTGTTTGGAGAGCTTCTCAGTTCTTTGTATATGTCTTAGTGTCCTATGGTAAAGAAAATAAATTATCATTGAACCATGTTAGTTTAAGACATAAAGGGTTAAAATATTTTATGGGTGGTAAGGTTAAATAAGAGGTTTGAAATAACCTTTTTAGAATGGTCAAATAAGATTCAACCAAAGGTATTGAGGGTATTGGGTTTTTGGTTTTAGGAGTGGGAGATTTCCTAGGAGTAGGCTTTACCATGGAAGTTGGAGGTTGTGGGATGGTTTTGGTAGGTGGTTTTGGTTTGGATTATTTGGTTATGATTGGTTTGGAGGTGGAATATTTAGAGGTGGAGGGTGAACATTTGGTGATATACGGGAAGGTAGAGGTAGCTAGGTTAGTTAAGAATGATGGGAATTTTATTGTTTTAGTAGTAGGTGTAAGTAGATTAAAAGGGGAAGGTTTAATATATGAGGAATAGGCAATGGGGATAGTAGATGGATGGGGCCCTAAAATTGATGGTAAAAGAGAAGGGGTGGTATGGTTCTAGTTTTAGATGGTTTGGGTGGTTCCACATTTTTGATACGTTTAGTTAAAGGTTTCTTGGGTGGAATTGATGGGGTTAAGTCCAACTTCAAATATGGGTGAGCCAAGATAGGGGTATGAAGGATTCCTATGTTTTTGATGGGTTTGGCAAGGGGATGTAGTGTGGTTTAGAAATTTTAGATTAAGGTGGGTTGGAAGATTCCCCTATGGTTTTGGAGGAAGAAGTATCTAAGGATAGGGTTGAGGTAATGATAGGCTTGAGGGTAGATGTAAGTTAGGTTAAAGGTTCTTGTTTATTTTGGTAAGGTAGCCCAAGATGGTACCAAAATGTTTCCCTATCTAGATTGGGTTGAGAAGTAAACTCTAGATTTTGGACCAATCTAGGAAAAGGTTTATAGATGGGTTTGATTCCTTAGTTATTGGTTTCAAATATTAAACCCATAGGTTGAGGTGAGGGAATAGTTTTTTCACCTTTGTCTTGGGTGGAAGGTTTGATGGTTGAGGAAGATGGTGTTTCTAGGGAAAGAATAAAGGAGTTGATCTCTTCCTTTGGAAAGGTTTAGAAAGGAGGAGTGGTCATTTATATGGTAAGTAAGGAGGGTGTGGTTTGTTCAAATGGAAGAGGGAGGTGGTTTCTTCCTTTATTTGGATGTCCAAAGGAAATATTAGTGATTCCACCACTTCTATAGGTGGATTGGAGGAAAAAGTAGTTGAAAAATATGTTGGCATAATGGTGGCCTCCTCTAGTATTTCTATCGAAGGAGAGGTGGGTAAGTCAGTGGTCTCTTAAATTGAAATAGAGGAGGTTTCTTCTTTTTTTGGTTGTATAAAGGAATCTAATGTGGGGATTCCACATGGTATAAGCTTGGATAGAGTTTACAAGTAAAGGGCAAGATCAATGACTCATGGTCATCCAGATAAGTAGGTTCTAATGGAGCAAGATGGGTCAACATGTCAATGCTTTGAGTTGGCATTCAATAGCTAATAAACAAAGTTTGAACCTAGGACATTTTAATGAAAGTTGATGAAGAATTTTTTGACTAGGAAAGATAAATCAAAAGAACCAAAGATTGAATAAGATCTAGGTGGAACCAATGGGACTAAGCATTACCAGTAGAGCTTTGTATAGGTAAAATAGGTTGTTTGAACTTAATAAAGAGACCAAAGATAGACCAATAGAGCTTGATCAAGATCAAATAGTTTGAAATTTTCCATAGATATCATAACTATGTGAAAACTAATAATTAGATTTATTTTCACCCATAATGGACCTATGTTCAATGTTAGATAAAATACAAACCATGGAGATGTGTCTCTCCTTTCATCAGGGGCACTTTGAAGATGAATAGTATTAGTTGGCCACTCAAGGTAGATATGACATGATTATATAAATTCTAAGACATGATCCTCATCAGTAGATCATATAGATAATGATATGGTTTCAAAAAGGAGACCTGATTGTTGGATAAGGGCAATGGGCATTTAATTCTTTTACAAAATTTGCTCTTTATTAATAATATCATGACTTGACATACTCAAGAATGTTAATCCATCAATAGTAGTTGGACCTTATTAAATGTTTTATAACTACTCAATTATCTCTCTCTTCTTTTATTTTCTATAAATACAAGCTTATAAGCCTTAAACCACATCCCTCTTTTGGTATGACCCGACTCCACTAAATTTTTAATTGTAACACCTTTTAATGCAATGGAGATTGAATTCTATCATTTTCTAAACTAGATTAAAGTGTGTTCCATGAATTCATATACTATGCTTAAGTGAATGTATGTTCCTTGTCTATGTCTAAGTTTTTCTCACCTTCAAAAAATTATTAGTAGTTCTTACAGGTCATTATAAGTGCAATTTATAGTTTGTTGTCTAGCTTGAAAGTGGATATTTTCATTCTCATGCTAATTTAATAACTAATTAATGCCTTATTATGAAATATTTATTTGATTTTGATATTATTTGGTCTTTAATGTGTCTTATAGTGTGTCTTATGTGAGTTTGAGTGATCGAATCATTGGTACATCACCCCTTTTTTACATGCTTGCATAAGTTATAATCAAAATCTCTCCCTTTTCCAAGCAAGTGCAAGTTTAGGTTGAGTTTAGGTGATGGATATAGAAGAAATCCAACCTTATCTGGAGGTCTAATCCATTATTATGATATGCACAGCCTAGGATCAGTCTCATGTTGGACTAGATTTGAGTAAAAGACTTTAACAATCTTCTTCTCAGCTAGAGTGCAATCTAATACACCAACTATGATTATCTTGATGGGAATATATAAATATAATAATATATAAAAATGTGGGTATGATGCTCCCAAATGAAATGAAAATGATATATAACATGGATAATGTGATGATATTAGAATGCTCTTTCTAGTGAAAGATATAATAAGTGAATAAATCATGAGGAATATGTGGGTATGATGATGTCGATGGAAAAATTGAAAATAATGTGTAAAAATGATGCAAGTACATGATATTAATTATATTTTGAAGGGGTTTTTTTTTGTATTATATCCAAGATATAAACATCTATACTAATTTTATCTATAACAATAAAGGTACCTAGATAAATTTGTTTAAATGTATATTTATGTTATATATCCACTTTGAGTTTTTCTTAGTACCAAGTCATAATTATAAATTTATCTTGATTTTAGATTTTATTTTTAATATTTTTAAAGATATTATAATAAATCCTCAATTTTTTGATAGCATATGTGCATAATTAATCTAACATTTCCAATTCATGTGATCATTTTTATCTTTATTCATCATCATTGGTAAGGCCTTTAAGGGGTAGTTATAGAGAAGGAATCTGAATCTCAAGAGAGATAATGGTATTTTTAGTATAAGACAAAGAATAAGGGGTTACCTATAGATGTATTGACATATATGATGAGTCTATAAGGTATATATTATCTGATTATTCAAATGTTCATCATGTTTATAAAAATAAAATAAAATCGAGTTTTTCAGAATTGTCTTATTCATAGCTTCAACTTGACCATTCCTTTAGGGATAATAAAAAGTAGAGAATGTATGTTGAATATTATTTTTAACATTTTATAATTTTTATTATTATTAAGAGATGAACCATTATCCAAAAAAATTAAAAATGAAGGCTAAATTGAGATATGCTACATTTTATTGGAATTATGTGTATGTTATTACCTATGTTAGACTCTAAAATAATTTTGTTAACCCATTTTATAAGATATTTAAAATCTATAATTACGAGATTATTACCTTATGATGATGGTGGATTCAATTTTCCAAATCCCACATAGACAACAACCAAGGAGACACAATAGGATGATATTCTTTACATGTTGCATGTGTTAGACTACTATGCCATTAACATTGCTAAAAAATATTTACATATTATTAAAAAACATGTTTAATGGAATGAAAACACTAACCCATTAATAATAATTTGTATGACATTTATTTTTGACTTAAATGTCCACCACATTATTTATCATGATCCTCTTATAAGGTAATTTTAGTTTATTCACACCTAATGTGTTAAATATTAATCTTTATTTGGGTTAATTTATTAATCCTAATTAAATTTAGGTGTGTGCATGTTTTAATATTATTTGAATTTACAATTCATATATTCTAGATTAATTAGATGTCACACATATTTTGTACCTTTTTAAGAGAAATTTGGAATTTCATGTCACATGTAACTCATTCCACACTTGTAACACACTTCCCCCCCACCTTATTAGTATTAATGACACTAGTCACACACTAAGAAGGTTGTGCAAGACTATGATGGAGTTTAATAGTAACTCCTTTTAGCTCACTGGCTCTATTTAAAGAGATTTATCTTCTCTCATTCTACACTATTTAGCATGTAAATTGAGGCTTAGTATTATTTCTCATCTCCTCTTCTCTTCTCTTCTATTCAAGAAGATTTTTATCTTAGATATTTTTATTGTAAGCCTTCATTCCTAATGCACATGCACTTTTACTCCATTTATTTGGGTTTCTAAATTATCACTTATTGTCTCATATTATCTAAGTGTGGCTTACTTTTGAATTGATATATGCTTTTTTTTCCATTCATTTACTTGATTCAAATTTATTTTCCAATATTCTATGTTTTATTTCTAACATAGGGTAGTTAGGTAACTAACTATCAAAGGATATCTTGAAAATGGCATCACTAATGATAACATTAAAAAGGAATATCTTCTTAATTTTATTTATTCATTTCAATATAAAAATTTAGTAATATTTCAATCAAATAAACATTTCTGGATATCTATATGCCACTCTGGGTGGTTGGTGTCACTAGTAATGGAAAATACATTTAAACTCATCAAGAGATTTTAGTGAAACCATTAGTTATTGTAATATATTAATAATAAATATAAAATGGTTTTCTATAATATAAATATAAATAAGGGAAGTAACATTAAACAAAACATTGACACGGTGATTTTTTCTTCTTGGGAAATTTTCAATCTTAAAGTCATCAAAGTAAGTAATCAAACTATGTACAATTTATCAATATTGTAATAGTTTTTATTCCTTAATTTGATAATTCATGTCAATTCATTGATGAAAAGTTGATAATCATCTTAAAATTTGATATAGTTTATTATTATATCATAGTTGACAAGTAGAACTAGAATGAAAGCTTTATACTCTTCAATATTATTCGTACATGAGAACCTCAATTGATATTCTTGTTGTTTATTTTGACCATGGGGTGTCACTAATAAAATTCCAAACCTAACATATAAAGTGAATTGTGACCCATAAAAGTCCATGGTCCATGTTTTATTCACATTGGTGCACATAACATACTCATATTTAATAAAATCAATTCATAAGCGTGTGATCTAATATGGGATCTATAATGATTTGATCAACAATAAATTTCCCTTTCACTATTTTTTAGGTAATAACTTAAGATAAAACTCTATAAGTAGCATAACCAATTTATCTATCCATCTTAAAAGGTAAGTCTTAAATATAATATACCTAAAATGATCAATCTTGGAAATAATGCGAGTCTTATAATTAAGCATGTAGTGTCTATGTTACTGTGTAGTGAACACAATAACTAAGTAATTTTTCCATCAAGTTATATATTTTTAAAAATAATCTAATGAGTTATTGATGTAATGAATATAATTTTATCTATGGTCATCATCATATTATTATAACACGTTACCCAAGGCATGCTCAATGGAAAATATTCATAGTGACAATAGTTTATTGAGAAAAAATGACATCATGGCTAAGGGATTAGTTAGATATTATTTTATTTCTTCCATTTTTTCATATTTGCATATTAATATATAAAAAGGTTGAGTTTTATTAGCTAACTGAGATATAAACCACTAAATGGAATTATTATTCCTTGTAAACTTCTCACTTATTTTTAGTATTGTAGGTAAATGCATATAAACAATAGTTTTCTTTCTTAGGATAAACCTGAATACTACATTGGAGGATAATAAAACCCAATATTTTTCTAATATTACAATAGAATACACAATTCTTAGAGTTTAGCCTAATGTTTTATTGTTGTAAATTTTCAAATAATTTTCATAATTATTTAACATAGTCTTCACATTTATTTGATTTTACCAAAATATCATCAACATAGTACTAAAAAAATGTTTGTATTTAATCATTAAATATATATTTCATAACACTTTGATAAGTGGAAACAATATTTTAAAGTCTAAAAGGCATGATAAAGTAACAAAATATGCCCCAAGGGGTAGCGAAATAAGTCTTGTTCTGATTAGTAGGATTTATCTTAATTTTATACTAGAAAATTAATACATCCATGAAGGAGAGCATCACATACCCATTAGTAGAGTCATAAAAATATAAATATTAGGTAGAGGAAAGTTTTCATTGGGATAAACCTTATTCAAATATCTAAATTTGGAGTGAATTTAAATGCATATTTTAGGGTTTTTAACTGGAATAGTGTTGGAAATATAAAATGAATAATCAATGGGTAATATAAAATCCTCATTTAATTTAATTTATATTTCTTATTTAATCATTAAAAAATTAGGATGTTTTTGTTGATTTTTTCCTTAAATAGTTTAGCATAAGGATGAAAACTAGATTATTAACAATGATAGATGCATTGGTAATAGGAATAATAGAATATGCCTAGGAAGATAATTAAGGAAATTGTATAAAAAATTCTCTATGGAATTTATTTTCTTGAGGTATTAATAATTCACTAAGTAATAAAATGTTAATAACTTATTTGGTAGCATAGTTGAATACATTTGTCTCTTTGTTAAGTAATGTAAAACAACTCACATTTTAAAAAGTACGCATGGTGACTAATTTGATGAGGAAATGTCTATTTATGATGGAAATATGGTCACTTAACATATCACACATATTTTTTAATGGATTCATAATTATAAAAATAATCAAGAGTAAGTAGCTTAAGTGAATCATCGTCATCTATTAACTCGAGATACAAAATTTCTAAAGAGGTGACATGGAAAACATCATCTTTATGAGATGTTAAAATACTTGAAAATTTAGTATGTAGATGTTTATAGAATGAAACAAAATATTGATCATAAAAATTAAAGGTTAATGATCCTATTGTAAGGTTTATATTTAGCTATAGTGTTTGTACTATATCCAAGGCATAGGTTAAATTGATGAGGAGTGGAGATTATTATCTATGTAATACCTTTCTCATTTATCCTTAATATATTACCTTTGTATTCCATATTCATCATCATGATTATCATCATTGATATTACTAGTCTCTTTCACATCATATGTATGTATTTATTTTATGGGTATATATTGTTGAGGTGTTATGATCTTTTGATGAGGAATGTTATGTGGGGAATAATAATTTCCATGGGTTTCTAAACATTACAAAATTGAAAGCTGACATCATTTGTAGGATAATTATATATGTAGGCCTCATGTATAAATTTTAATAAGTTATGTAATTTATAGGAAACATAAATTATATCATGTATCTACTATTTTTATACAAAGGGAAATACAACTGATCTATTAATCAATCTTAGCTCAGATAAGATAAATCCTACTTACACTTATGATTGTTGATACATTAAATATTTGGGGTCATAACCAAGATGGATCTGCTAGACTTCACTAAGGGATATAATAATAAAATATTATCGCTAGAGAGGGTTCCAAAGCCTTTAGTCAAAAAATATTATGCAATAACCCTAGATAGGTCCTATGTTTTCATATTCATAAAGTATATGCAAAGTAAACTAGAATTTAATCTAATGCTCACCAAAGCTTGTGACATAAAGTGGGACCAATAAAAACAAAAATTAAGCATGCATATGAGTTTTAATCATTGATTCTATTACTAAGGTTTGGCATTTAAATTGTCATTGATGTTAAAGGTTGTTAATGAGGTCATTTGAACAATGTTTTTGTTTGATTGCATCCTTGAGAGGTATGACATTGTTTGAGAAACATATAAGGAATGTGATCAAGGTATAGTATCATTAAAGAGTTTTTAAAGATCCATTTCCAAAGTTTTCTAGTGTTTGATCATGAGAGATGATACCTAGTAAGACATTTGAGAAGGCTTATTCATAGGATAACTAGTCTTGTGCATAAAAGACAATGGTGGTCTAGTGAGTTGGATGCACAGAAGCATACGAGGATATATAAATTTTATTGAACATAAATATGAGGCATTGGATCACTCATGAGAGTATTAGAGTGATCCTATAGGGATAGGACCTATAAACCTAGCATATAACTAGACCACCTCTAGATCTTATCTAACCTAATGAGGTGTCATCAGGAGTTACCATGGTCTATTAAGGATGAAAATGAGTGTTTGATAATGAGAGAGGTTGTTTGAGTTTGTAAATAATGTTTTAAGATATTGGACAATGGTTAGAAGGTTAGTTTCAAGGCCTATTATGAATTATAGGTCAAGGCCTAGGAAGTAAAGAGAAAAAGCATGGAAAAATGAGGTATGAGTTTCATATTTCAATATGAGTATGGAAAAATGAGAATTTGCATAGGTATGTCATGATGTTTCAAATATTTTGACCAGGTTTTAGGTCAAATTTTGAAGGTTAAGGGAATAAAAATTATTTTTAGGTCTCTCAAGTGCATAAAATGGAGGGTTCTCAACTTGATAAGGACTTTCAAGTATTCATTGGCATGTGAAAAATCTACATGGGAATCTGAGCTATTTAAGAGAGATAGGTAATGTTCATAGATAATATATCTAGGCATTAGTTTTGGAAATAAGGTTCAATTCTTTTTGAATAATCTTTAACACTAGAAAGTGTTAACCCTCTCTAAAACCTTAATAATGACCTAATGATAAAGATATTATTATAACATGATTATAATGGTTTTGAATGGATATTTATGTTATTTGATCATGTATCTAACTCTCTCAGGCACCTCTAGGTGTGATTGGTTTGTCAGGTGAGTGATTGTACCCTATATGAAAGGCCTTGTTTCTTAAAGATTTATTGTAGTAGTCAAAGTTGATCAATTCAAAGTTAATAAATGGATGGAGGTTAAATATTGATAATTTTATTTGTTTTCCATGGTGGTTTATAATCATGTTATATCCCTCAAGGGTTATAAACTAGTCTTACAAGTTGACCAGTCACTAATAGACCTTATGGTGCAGATAGTGAGAAAACCAAGTAAAAGTGAGAAGTTCATTAGGGATGTCTTGTCATGGATTAGGGATGAATCCAAGTGAATGGAAAAGTTTTTAAATATGTTTAATAAATTTTAATGTTATATATATGTTTTTTAAGTTGGTGGATATGATGAAAATGTTGCTCATAAGTCGACCTGTCTTGTTTAGATGAGATAATGAAGTATAAAATAATTAGATTAGTCTGCATGACCAATATTACCATGTGAACATATTATATATCTATATAATAATGGTATAATGACCTATTATGATGATATAAATTCATTTTTATTCTTTGTAAGTGGTTTTATTAGTGTTTTAGTTCATTTTTTTGATGACTGTGTTTTGAGGCAAGTTGGCAGTTTTGACTAGGCTATTTGCAGAGAAGGGTTTGAGCCCTTTATCCATATGAAATGAATTATAATGAACTTGGTGAAGTTTTTAATTTCATTTATATTTTTTATATTTTGTTTTTTTCCATGATTTTTTGGAAAAATTGTGCTTATGCTTCAATTGTTCAAGACAAATTTTCTGGGTATGCACAGGCCTAGTATGAACAATGTTTTGAGAAGGGGTTCAAATGGTGGTTGGACCTAAAATGTGTTATGGATATAAATTTGAGCTATATAAGGTCAATTTTAGTGATATTTGATATTTTACTACTACATGAGGATTTTTAAATTATTCCAATGAGTTTAAAGGGTGATGTGTGCTAGTGAAAGCCTAATTGTATTAGGTCTCCTTAAGGCCTAAAAAATATTTTTGGTCCCACATGCTATGAAAGACCTATTGTAATGTTTTTTTCATGTATTTTTCATCTCCTAAGGTCAATTATATTGAAAAAATAAGTGTTCGAGTGTGTATGTCTGACCAATAGGTGTATGAGCAAGAGCCTAGTATAAGAATAAGGCCTAATAGGCCTAATTGTCTAGAGTGAGTGTGAACGAGTTGAAGTGAATGAGATAAAAATTTAAGGAGATAAAAGAGGTATTTTATACCATAAATAATATATTGAT
This sequence comes from Torreya grandis, assembly GCA_037957365.1. NCBI lineage: Eukaryota > Viridiplantae > Streptophyta > Pinopsida > Cupressales > Taxaceae > Torreya > Torreya grandis. Next base: position 202,049 of record JARHVA010001487.1, on the reverse strand, counting down.
AAACCATAATAAATATTTAACATGGGTACTATATATGATTATCAAGGTCATATGACCTAACCAAGACAAGAAGAGGGCTAATTGAGCGAAGAAGGATAAAGACTGGTTTGAGAAAGATAGGAGAGTGTGAAGAACTAAATAAAGAGATAATCATATATTTTAAAATAAACAAAGTGTTATGAATATGATCAAGGGTTTGATGTGGTTGAGTTGGTGTTGTGTCATTTAGGGGGTTGGTACCTCTTTGCAAGTGGGTGCTTATTAAATCTTAGTTGACTTGGTGCTTAGCTAGTTGAGGTTAGTGCTCCAAGTGAAGTTGGTGCTTCAATAAATATTGATGTTTATATTATAAGAATGTATTCCATTTTAATCATTAGTGGTTTTTCTTCCCATTGAGGGTTTCCCACTCAAATAACTATTCTATGTGTTATGCTTTTGTTTCATGCTTATGATTCTTAATTTGTTGCTAGTTCACTCTATTGTTTTGATAATTTCATTAATGATAAAGTAAAGTTGAATTTTTTTTAAATAATTATTCAATCCCCCATACTCAATCATTATGCTTCCAATAATTGGTATCAGAGCCTAGTCCTTTGAGGTAAGTCTAATAAGCTTGAAGGTGATCCTAAGAAGCACAAGAATGTCTTGTGATCAATATGAAGAAGAAAAATTGAGAAAGTTTTAGAGAGAGAATGAGAAGTCAGAAAAAGTCAAGAATTCTAACCTAAAAATATCAATCAGACAACCCAATGCTATAAAAGATAATTCATCATAGAACCATAGTAAGTACATAAATATTATTTACTATATCTGTCACAATATAAGACGCATTTCAATATTCTTCTCTAATAAATTTAAAAGGTCCACAAGAATAAAAAAGACATATTAATCTCATATAATGTATAATAAGGATAAACAATAGGTATAGAAGCCAAATCAAGCTAGTACATATCAGATTGAGGTTAAGAAGTAAGATGGACTATTTGGCAAGGAGGAATCAAAGACCAAAGAGGACTCTATGATAGCTCAGACTACCTTTCACATTCAAGATGAAGGTATGAAATGGTATACAAATAGTGGTTTATCAAGCCACATGATATGAGATAGGAACAAGTTCATCTCATTAAGGAATAATGTTGTAAAAATATTGAGGTTTGGAGACAACACAACTACCAATATAGTTGGCAAGGGTGGCTTAAGTTTGGATAATAGAAAGACAAAGACAAAAAATGTGTTGTATATGGAAGGTATGAAACATAATCTAATTAGTGTGAGTAAAATGTGAAATCAAGGATACACATTAAACTTTCATGAAAGAGGATGTGAGATAAGGAGAGCCAAATCAGGAAGGTTAATTGCCAATGCCAAGAGAACTAAGAACAACCTATATGTATTGAATGAAATTAAGAAGGAAATATGTTTCATTAAAAAAAATATGAAATTTTGATATGGCACAGAAGGATAGGTCACCTAAACTTTGACAACCTAGTCAGAATTAACACTATGATGTCTATGAAGAACATGCTTAATATTATCAAACATACAAACATACATTGCAAGGCATGTAAACATGTTAAGAAGAATAGAATAAGGTTCAAGTCTAATGATTACTCTACTAAAATACCATTAGAGTTAATACACACTAATCTCTATGTGCTCGTAAGAATTCAAATAATTCAAGGAGATAACTACTTCATGTTAATCCTTAATGATTACACAAGGATGAATTGGGTTGCATTCCTAAAAGATAAATCAAAAGCTCTTAACAAAATCAAGGAATTCAAGGCTCTTATCAATATTGACAAGAATGTAAAGATAAATTTCCTAAGATATGATAGAGGAGGAGAATTTTGGTCTAATGAGTTTGATGAATTCTATGAGGTTCATGAAATAAGTAGATAATTCTCAACAACTAGGACACCTCAATAGAATGGGGTAATGGAAAGGAAGAATAAGATAGTTTAAGAGATGGATAAAACTATGTTAAAAAACTATATGTTATCTAATGGATATTGGAGAGATTCAGTAAACACTACTATCTACACTTTGAATAGAGGAAATAGAAGGACTAATGTCAACAAGACTCCTTATGAACTATGGAAGGGTAGACCTACCAATGCAAAACACTTTAGAGTGTTTAGGAGAAAATATTCCATCAAAAGAGATGATGAAAACTTGGATAAGTTTTATTTCATATATCATGATGGAATATAATTATGATACTCATGAATGAACTTAGCCTATATATCTTATAATAAGAGACTATAAAAGACAGTGGAAAGTACCAATGTGAAAGTTAATGAGACAAGGCAATCTCACTCATAGTTAAAGAAAAATTTAGAGAATTTGTAATTCAAGAATGGAAAGGAGATTATATAGGTTGATGAATAATAAGAAGTTAAATAGAGATAGGACTCAAAAGGACCCTCAAGATAGATTCAAAGAGATCACCCTGAATCTCAAATCATTGGCAACAAGAATGTAGGCATGAAAACAAGAGAATGTTTCTCAATTATCCAATATTGAACCTAAGATAAATATACAATCAATAAAATAATTTTTTTTATAGGTGATATCAATGAGGAGTTAGACCAAATAGAGAAAAATGAGACTTAGGAACTAGTTCCTAGGCCTAAAGATAAGAATGTCATTGGCACAAAATGGGCGTTTAAAAATGAGTTGATTGAATATGGAGAAGTCACTAGAAACAAGGATAAATTGGTATGAAATGGATATTCACAAGTTTAAGGGGTAGAATTTTAGGATACCTTTGCACTAGTATCAAGATTGGAGGCCATCATTTTATTTTTAGCTTATGTAGGATGTTGTCAATATGATTTTCATTTATAACAAAAGGGAGATGGTTATCACTATGGATGTAATTTATGTCAAGAGGATAAATCATAGACAAGAGTGATGGAGATAAAATCATGTTTTATAATTTCACAAGTTATAATATTGTCTTATAAAGTTATCATGCTTTTACAAAGACTATTTCTAGATGTGTGCAGAGAAATTGATAGAATATCCATTATGGGTTTTTCAAGTGCATCTCATATATATGGTTTATATGTTCATATGAAGATACATGAGCCATTAAAATATTTATTTTAGATCTCAAACATTACTAGGGGTTTTTAGTAAAACTCTATGTTTTTTAGTCATGACATTCATAGTCATTTTCTATTTTCATGTTGAATAGATATCGACAGGAACTGGTAGTTTAAGTTACAAATTACTCCTTTTTTTCCATTGTATAATCAATCCCTTTGAACCAGAAATTAATATCTTAGAGCAATGATCAAAGACTTTACTATTTCCTAAGTCCTTGACTTAGGAATTGTCCAATCTTGATCAATGACTAGCACTAAATTATACGATGAAGATCTAATTATGCACATCAAATTCAATATGTCAAAGGTACCTTAGAGTGAACATGATAATGTTAGGTGTCACAAGCATATGAATTGATAATGTGAAAAAGGAATACATACATGATAATTGTAACAAGCATAGGGACTGATAGTAAATTACTTACAAGGCATGCGCTAGTGCCAAGTGTCATAAGTGGAAGAACTGACAATATGCAAAAGGCATGCCTTGATGTGAAGTTTCATAAGCATGAAGATGAACAATATTTCCCAAAAAGCATGTGAGAGTGCCATGTATCCTAACCTTGAGATATTTTTAGAAGATATAATGGTGAGTGTGTGATCATGTAATGAAGATCAATATAACACATGGAGTCAAAAAGGTCAAAGTGTTTGATGTTTAGTTAGTTATATACCAAGATAGATTGATGATGTGTATGTATTCTAAATCATCAAGAAGTAATGAGATGAGATCAAGTGCTAGATGTTTAGTGATAAAAAAGGTAAATTTTGTGCTACTTTTAAAAATATAATGGCATGTGAGATCTTGGGATCAAAGATCAACGAACGTGTTTTAAATTTTAAATGTTAAATTTCATAAGCTTACAATGATATAATGAAGCACATGAGTCTATCAAAATTTTATTTAATGATTACATTTTAAAATTGGGATATTTTAATGAGGATCATTAGATCATGGTGAAAAAATTAAGATCAATGGTTAGTATTTAAAGACATGTTCATCTCAATGGTCAAGTGATAAAACATATAGGAAAGATGCATTATATGACACAGAGAATGATATAGATGACTGTGATCAATCTAAATTGTGTAATGTGTAATGTGAATAAAAACTAGATCCTTACATAGACTAAATATAGTAAAAGATAATTATGGTGGTGGTGCATGAATTTAAGAAGCAAAAAACTTGTACAAGCATGATGTGTTAACACCAAGTGTAAACACATAACAATGTAAGACCTAGATCCATTGCATATATACATCATCTAGAAAATGTGTTATGTGTTGAAAAAAGGTTGAAGATGTAGAGTTGAATTGAGTGAGAGAGAGAAAGAGAGGAAGAGAGATTCAAAGCAGAGTATGAGTAGTTAAAAAATAGGTCTATAATATAAAATTGGATTCATTTATGAATCAATTTTGTAATCTAGAGTTGTAGCTCCATAATAGATTTGATTGGTAGGTGCCATCAAAAGTGCTAAGTTGGTGCTGAGTTATGGAGTAGGTGCTTCCTTAGAGTAGGTGATCTTAAACTAGGGGATTGTTATCTCATTAGGGTCAATCCCCTTAAACATTGTAACCAATGAGGTTCTTGATTGTGAGGCTAGATTAGAATAGTAGATTCTAGTAGCTATTATCATGGTGGTTTTTCCCATATTGGGTTTTCCATGTACATCTAGTGTTATGCATATGTATGTGTGATCTCTACATATCCTTTTTAGATTACATGAAAAAGGATTAAAAGACCAAATTTTAATCTATCTACTAATTCACCCTCTCTCAGTAGATAGTTGTGTTCCAATAATTGGTATTAGAGCCTTGGTTCCTTAAAAGAAGATTAATCAACTTAGGTAGATCTTGGATAGTGAACATAAATGGATAGTCGAAAAGGATCTTCCTCAAACAAAGCATATCTTTTTGATGGATCAAACTATGCATTTTGGAGCATTAAAATGGAAGCATATTTATATTTATTAGGGTTTGATGTATGGATGTCTATTGTAAATGGATATATAGCCCCTACTATAATTCCTATTGATCAAGCTGTGAAGAAGGCATATGAGAACAATTCTAAGGTAAATACTGTTATCCTTTGTGGATTGTCTAACTCAGAGTTTTTCAAAGTAATGCATTATCAAAATTTATATAATATTTAGAACAATTTGAAGAACATATATGAAGGTGATGATAAGGTAAAGCAGGACAAGCTATAAACATACAAAGGTATGTTTGAAAGTCTTAAAATAAATGAAGAAGACAAAATTACAGACTACCTCCTTAGTGTAGATGAAATAGTCAATGTAATCAGAGGCCTTGGAGAAGAGATGAAAGATTCGGTCATTGTTAAAAATGTCCTAAGATCTCTACCATTAAAGTATGACTCTAAAATCTCTACAAGAGAGGAAACAATAGATATAGATAAGCTCACTATAGATGAGTTTCATGGAAACTTTACAACCTATGAGATGAGAATGGAAGAATAAAATACTTTCAAGAGAGAAGCTACATTCAAAGCATCCAAACAAGTAAAAGTGGAAGCACCTACATCTAGATCTAAGGAGACTAATGAAGAAGAAGCCAAGTTTGTTAGAAAATTAAAAAGAGGATATGTAAATCACAAAGGTAAGTTACCCTTTAAATGCTTTAACTATGGTAAGGTAGGACATTTTTCTACTAAATGCCCTTATAATAAAAAGGATAATTTTAAGCAGGAAGAGGATAGTAAAAAGATGAAACCCCACTACTCTAAGAAGAACTTCAAAAATAAGAAGGGTTTGTACATAAAATAAGATATTGATTCATTGGATGAATGTGATAGCTCATTATGATAATTATTATGTCATTATGGCTGAGGGAAATGAATCCCTATTCATGACATTAGAATTAGTCTCTATGGATCAAGAAATAGAAGAAGTTGAAGACTCAGATGAAAAAGAGGAAGAAGAAGTAGATCTAGATGGTGAAATAATTTATGCTCTAATTGAAATTAAAAACTTAAGAAAAGAGAACTTAAATCAAAAGAAGCATGCATAAAAAGAGATTGAAAAAGTATCTAATATTCTAGAAAAATCTAATCAGATAATAGTTATCCTAAATAAATAAGTTGAAGACGCTAAAAGAATAGAAGATATAGTCAAATTTAAACTATAGTCTAAATTTGATGAATACTTGAAATTACAATTAGAGATAGTGGCTTTGAGGAAATAACTTGAAAAATCTAAAGAACAAATAGACAAAAGTTTGAAGTTGATAGGAGGTTCAAAAATTCTTGATGAGTTAATCAACTATTAAAATCCATTAAAAGAAAGAACTAGTCTTGGTTTTAAAAAAGTGAAAAGTACCATAACCAGTACATCTACAAACCTTTATGACAACTTCAAAGTAGAAGGATAATCGAGAACAAAGACTAAAAAGGCTTGAAAGAATGCCTCCAGAGATACAAAGTCAAACACAAGCATTGTTGATATGAAGAAAGTTGAAGGAAAAAATAATCCTAAAGAAAATAAGAAGACAAATGTAGATGGTTTCATAAGGGTAAAATATTTGAAGAAGCTAAAGTTAGTAAGATTTCCTCATCTTGCACAAAGAAATTCTATGACCAGGTATTATTATTTTTTTTATGGTTATTATTATACTTGTAATCAATTTAGTCATAGGTCTAGTGAATGTAGGGTTATGCCTAAAAGGAGAACAAATTTTGTAAGTAGAAATTCATTTGTTCCCTTGTTAGATACAAATGTGATATGCTATAATTGCAATAATTCTGGTCACATAGCTAAACAATGTAGAACAAGCATTATAAGATCAAAAATACAAAGTGAAATGAAAGGCATGTCTCCTAGTGTGAACAAAGGTTCACAAGTATATGAAAAAGGAAAAAATAAGCCAAATAAGAAACCTAAGGATGTGTGGAAAGTGAAAAATCAGAAAGGTGCAAAATCTATGATTGCTCAAAATGCACTCCATACCAAGGAACACAATATTTGGGTAATAGATAGTGGTTGATCAAAACACATGATTGGTGACAAGAGCAAGTTCATTAAACTAAGAAAATGTAAGGAAGGATATGTTAGCTTGGGAGATAATACAGTAGTAAATATCCATGATAAAAGGACCTTGAATATAGATGGAAAACTACTTACACACGATGTTAATTATACTGAAGTATTGAAACACAGTATGCTAAGTGTCAACCAAATGTGTGATAATAGATATAAGGTCACATTTAATGTAGAAGGCTGCACGATAAAGAAATCTAGAAGACTAGTTGTATAAGTGAAGAAAACTAAAATCAATATTTATAATCTTAGTGAAGTGAATGGTAATAGCTACCTGATAGGAAAGATTGATGAGAGTTGGTTATGGTATAGAAGAATGGGTCATGTCAATTTTGATAACCTAGTTAAGGTGAGCTCAAATAAGTGTGTTAGACATATGCCTAAGATAACCAAATCTGCAAACACTACTTATAAGGAATGTCAACAAGGCAAGCAAACAAGGGTCATATTTCAAACAAAGGAGTATGCAACTACAAAGCCTTTAGAGTTAGTTCACACTGATCTTTTTGGTCATACTAAGACAAGGGTATCTAAAGGAGAAAAATACTTCATACTACTAGTAGATGATTACTTAAGAATGACATGGGTAACTTTTTTGAGGGACAATTCTCATGCATTTGAAATATTCAAGATCTTTAGGTCTATGGTAGAGAATGAGATTAGATGAAAAATAAAATGCTTAAGATCAGATAGAGGTGGAGAACTCACCTCAAATGAGTTCATAGAATATTATGAGAAGCATGGAATCAAAAATCATTTCTCTACAACAAGGAATCCACAACATAATGGAGTTGTTGAAAGAAAATACAAAATAGTCAAGGAGATGGTTAGAATAATGATCAAACAAGCCAACTTACCTAATGGATACTAGAGAGAAGTAGTAAAAATAGTACTATATATCCTAGATAGAGTTAAACTAAGGGTAAATAGTGATAAAAACCTCCTATGAACTATGGTATGTAAAACCTACCTTTGTTAAGCATTTTAGAGTATTTGGAATCAAATTCTATATCATGAGAAAAGAAGATAAATTAGGAAGCTTTGAATCAATATGTGATGAAGGAATATTTCTTGGTTATTCCATCCAAAATAAAGGCTACATATGTTACAACAAAAGGCTATAAAATATTGTAGAGAGTATCAACGTCAAGGTTGATGAAGGCTTGAAACATGTTAAACCTGACAAAGACATCTATGAATAAAAATAGGAATCTAAAGAGGAAGTAGCTAATAAAGAACTTGAGGTAGTAAATAAAAATTCACCTACATGATTTTTTCAAAAGGATCATCTTACAGAGAAAATTATTGACAATAAAAATGAAGGAGTTCAGACAAGTAGAAGAGTTATATTGAACAAGGAGCAAGTAAGTTTTGATCTAATATCTAAAATTGAGCCTAAGAACTATGTTGAAGCTAGCAAAGATCAAAATTGGCTAAAATCCATGGAAGAAAAACAAAGTAAAATAGAAAAGAATAAAACTTGGGAATTAGTTCTAAGACCTTCAAATAAGAATGTAATAGGTATAAAGTGGGTCTTTAGAAATAAGCTCAATGAGGATGGAATTGTTATAAGGAATAAGGCTAGATTGGTGTGCAAAGGATATGTACATGTTGAAGGCATATATTTTGAGGAATTTTTTTATCCAATTTCTAGATTAGAAGCCATAAGAATGCTTCTAGCATTCTCTATTTATACTAAATTAAAATTCTATCAAATGGATGTTAAGTCTACTTTCTTAAATGTGAACCTGTAAGAGGAAATCTACATAGATCAACCTTAAGGTTTTTAAATGTTAGAAGAAGAATATTATGTTTGTAGATTGAAGAAAGATCTGTATGGTCTAAAACATGCACCTAGATCATGTTATTCAAGATCAGGCTAGTACTAGCAAAAACAAGGATTCAATAAAGGTTGTGTAGATAACAATCTATACTTAAAATTAGAATGTGAGCATATGTTAATTATTATTTTATCTATAGATGATATCATTTTTTGTGGTAGCAATAATAGAATGTGAAAAGAATTTTATACTCAAATAAAAAATGAGTTTGAGATGTCTATGCTTGGATAACTTTCTTTATTCCTTGGTTTACAAATAACATAAACTAATGATAGGATGTTTATATCTCAAACCAAGTCTGCTAAAGAAATTCTCAAGAATTATGGAATGGAAGATATTAAACTAGTAGGTACTACCATGATAATTAGTTATAAATTGAGAAAAAAGTATGAGTCCCTTGATGCAAATCATACTTTGTATAGATCGATAATAAGTAGTTTGTTATACCTAACTACATTAAGACCAGATATCATGCAAGCAGTGTACATAGTTTCAAGATTTCAAGATACTCCTAAAGAGTCACATGTAAATGTAGTGAAAAGGGTCTTTATATATATCAAAATTATAATTGTCTATGGCCTATGGTATCCCAAAGGTGAATATTTCACTTTGAAAACACATATAGATGCCGATTAGGTAGTAAGTATGGATGATAGAATAATCACTAGTGGCTGTGCATTTTTACTTGAAAACAAACTTGTTTCATGGCTAAGCGAAAGGAAAGAGTCAGTTACTCTTTCTAAAATAGAAGTAGAGTATGTTACAATAGTGACATGTTGCACTCAAGTATTATAGATGAAACAAACATTTGAAGACATCAAGGTAGAGTACAAATCACCTATCTCTATTATTTATGACAATTCAATTGTTATAAATATATAAAAGAATCCACTGATGCATTCTAGAACTAAGAACATATCAATCAAGTATCACTTCTTAAGAGAATAGGTTGTAAATCAAGAGGTCACAATGGAATATATGCTAATACAAGATCAAATTATAGATATATTAACCAAACCTTTTCTCAAGGAACAATTTGAGTATTTGAGATAGAAATCGGGAGTGGTGGATCCTACATCAGATCACTAGATCTTACATCAGATCACTAGATCTTTGTAATAGGGAATGAGTCCAGGGAGAGGATTAGAAAAAGTATGTTAATCCCTAGAATAATAGAGAAAAGTCTACTCAAGTATGCATATTTTTGAAAATTTATAATGAGTTGATGGTTGAAAATTCTTGGAAAAACTCCTTTATCTAATAAAGGGGGAGACAAATTTGGATAAATAATGAGAAAGTTGGAGTCTCTTTGCATTAATGTCAAAGGAGGATAAAAAGTGAAAATGTTATATATAAAAGCATTATGTTAATAAAAGAAGGAGAAAACCATGTGTCCAAGTTGAGTTTTAGGTTAATGTTCCATTACCTAAGAGGGACATATTTTGATTTGAGTAGCTTCAGCTCAAGCTCATCAAAATCCAATACAAGTACATTAAATGCTAAGAGGAGCAGAGCATGTATTACAAGACCATAACATTTATTTTGCCATCAATGACAAAGGGGGAGATTGTTGGAAATATGATTTCCATTTATGATAAAAGCCAGATAGTTAGTACTATGGATGACATTGATGTCAAGAGGATCAGTTACAAGCAAAATAGATGGAGAGAAGAACATGTTTTATAATTGCAAAAGTTGAAATATTGTCTTATAAAGTTGTCATGATTTTACAAAGACTATTTTTGGATGTGTGCAGAGAAATTGATAGAAGATCCATTATGAATTTTTTAAGTGCATCTCATATATATGGTTAATAGCTTTAGATGAAGAGAAATGAGCTCATAAAATATTTATTTTATTTCTAAAACATTACTACGGTTTCTTAGTAAAACATTAAGGTTTTTAGTCATGGTGTTCATAGGCATTTATTATTTTCAAGTTTATTGGATATAGGCGAGAATATATCTCTTAAGTTACAAATTAATCTTTTCTCATTGTTATGAAACTAGCCCTTCAACCTAGCAATTACTAGCTTGGAGTAGTAATCAAAGACTAAAATATTTTTTAAGTCCTCGACCTAAGACTTATCCTAGCTTGATTAATGACAAACACTAAATCATATGATGAACATCCAATAATGTGAAGCAAATTCAATATGTCAAAGGTACCTAAGAGTGAACATGATAGTGCCAAGTGTCACAAATATAGGAAATAACAATGTGCAAAAGGAAAGCATGAGTGCCAAGTGTCAAAAGCATGAGGATTGATAGTAAAGTGCTCATAAGGAATGCGCTAGTGCTAAGTGTCATAAGTGTAAGGATTGAAAATATTTAGAAGGCATGTGTTGATTCTAAGTGTCACAAGTGTAGAGACTGATAATATTGCTCAAAAGGCATGTGAGAGTACCAATTATACTAACCTTGATAGATTTTTAGAGTATCTAATGGTGAGCATGTGATCATGAAATGAAGATAAATGGAGCATGTGAAGTCAAAAAGGTCAAAGTGTTTGATGTTTAGTGAGTTAAAGACCGATCTAGATCGATGATGCATATGTATTCCAAGGGATCAAGAAACAATAAAATGAGATTAAGTTCTTGATGCTCAATGATAAATAGAGGTAAAGTCCTTTCTACTTTTTAAGATCTAACATCATGTGGTAGCTCAAGATCAAATATCAATAAATGCATTTTAAAGTTGAAACATTAAAGCTTGGAAGCTTCCAAAGATCTAACAGAGCGCATGAGCTTGATAGAAATTGATCTAATATTTACATTTTAAAGTTGAGAAATTTGAGTGAGGATCATTAGATCATGGAATGAAACTTAAGATCAATGGTTAGTATTAAAATATGTGTTCATCTGAATGGCCAAGTGATAGAACATATAGTAAATATGCATTATATGACACATAGAATGATATAGACCATTGTGATAAATAGAAACTATGTAACATGACATGTTAATAAAAAATAGATCCTTGCATATGCTAAATATAGTAAAAGATAGAGAATTATGGTGGTAGTTCATAAATTCAAGAAGGAAACTTACAAGAGCATGATGTGTTAACGAGCAAGTGTGAACATAGAGTGATGTGAGACCTAGATCCAATGCATATATACATCATCTATAAAATGCACTATGTGTTGAAAAAGAGTTGAAGATGTAGAGTTGAATTGAGTGGGAGAGAGAGAGGAAGAGAGATGCGGAGTAAAGTATGAGCAGTTATAGAATAGGTTTATAACAGGGAACTAAATTTATTTATGACTTAATTTTATAATCTAAAGTTATAGCTCCATAATAGATCTAATTGGTAGGTAAAATTAGAATAGTTCAATTGGTGATTAGTTAGGGAGGAAGTTATTCTTTAGAGTAGGTGCTCTTAAATTAGGGGATTGGTGTATCCTTAGGGTTAGTGCCTTTAAACATTGTAACTAGTGAGGTTATTGATTATGAGGCTAGATTAAAATAGTATATTCTAGTAGCTATTCTCATGGTGATTTTTTCTATATTGGGTTTTTCATGTACATCTAGTGTTACGCATATGTGTGTGTTTGTGTGATCTCTACATATCCTTTCTAAATTACATTAAAAATGATTAAAGGACCAATTTTAATTTATCTATTGATTCACCCCCCTTTCAATAGATAGTTATGTTTCAACATATGATTTAGAGGATTCAAGGTATACTAGATGGATGTCAAATTGACCTTTTTGAATGGGAATTTGGAAGAAAAAGTGTATATTGGCAACCTGAAGGGTTCTCACTATCATATGACAAATACTATGTTTGTAGATTGAAAAAGGCTATCTATGGTCTAAAGCAAGCTCTTAGAGTTTGGTTGCTAGGTTGGAAAATTATTTGTTAGATCAAAGATTAAAAAGAGGAGGTGCAGATAATAATCTATACATCAATATAGAAAATGACCATTAACTAATAGTAGTTATCTATTTGGTGGAAATAATGAGAACATGACAAAGGCCTTTGAAGAGGTGATGAAGAAAGAGTTTGAGATGTCCATGCTAAGAGAACTATCATTATTTCTTAGGTTGTGTAGTCATATAAAATACCAAAATTGGTAACTTAAGTGTGGTTTGTGACACCCAACTTACTTGCTCCCATGACCCTCATAGGAATATTTTCACTATTTCCTAGTCATTTGTAGCATTTCAAACTTAATCCTAGCTCAGTTAGATTTCTCTTTCCATAACTAATCCATTCCCTTAGGACCCATCAACTTAGGACAATAGTACCACAATTAGACTATAGTACTAGTGCCACTCCTATCCTCTTTTGATGTTATTGTTCAAATGAATTTTTGGATCCAATGGTTAGTTTCTTCTGATCCCCATCCTTCTTGTTAGCCTAATGTTAGCACATTCAACCCATGATAAATAGATCCATATAAAATCCCATTCAAAGATCATTTAGAAAAGGGGTTGGAAAATATCACTAAGCAAGCAAGAATACAAGAAAGACTACTCAAGCAATCTTCCTTATTATCTACATAAAGGCAACCAATACACTTACAATCTTATTCAAATCCTTACACCAGTACCTAACCACCTCAAGAACATCTAGTTTAGTATTTTACATATTCATACACTCTATTGCACAAAGCACATCAAGTGGGAGAACTATATATAGCTTGATCCCTCTTCAAAGTATTGGTGTGTAGTCAACATTCCCACATAAGGGGTGTGGATACACGTTCAATGAATTTTAAACACACTAAACCCCCCTCCCCACTTTATTGAAATTGGTTAAAGCATAATGGAGTATAAGGTTTAAAGAGAAAATCTAATCTATATGGAGATCTACAGACTTCCAACTACCAAAACTTCATAAACAGGGTCACATAGGCATAGTGAATAAAAGTTAGAAATATCAAATCTCTTGGATAACAATGGAAAAGGTGGAATACAACACTAGTGCCACTCCTGCCCAATTTTTGTGCTCTTGTCTTATTGTTCCCAAAATCAGTCACACTCATTTTGGAGACCATCCCTACAAAACTTATTTATTTCGTAATCTTCACTCCAAAGTTTATTATTTGAGGCAAGTTTCTCTTCATCTTGAATAAAGTTGACTAACATATTGGAAAAGTTTACAACACTCCCTCATCATGATTTCTAAAAAAATGAGAAACTCATTACAGTCTTGATCTGATCAGAATGTCAGATTTTGATCATTTTTAAGGTGTTAGGAATTTTCCTTTTCCCCATGCATTGGCAGCATTTTTTGATGCTTATGCATTTTTTTATGTTCTTCATGCAACGGAAATTTTTTTTGCCACCAATACATTTATTTCCTGAACACATGCTCAGGTGGTGATTTTCACCTCTCGTGCATGTTTTTCTTGAGCACATGCTCAGGCAACTATTTTCACTGCCCGTGCATGTTTTTCTCGAGCACATGCTCAGGTGGTAATTTTTTCCACCCATGCATGTTTTCCCCTCTCCTGCAAGGGTAACAATTTTTTCCACCCGAGCACAAGCTTTCACAAATCTCAAAACTCGCATGGCATTTATGGCCATGCATGCTGAGTTAGTGAAACTTGTTTTGGGGCTTTTTATTATCATTTGATTGATTATTTTTATCATTTTAAGTTGCCTCCTCCTCCTTACAAAAATTCAATCATGTGAATGAGTAGGATTATGAATTTACCAACTTTGAGCTTAGGATTTCAAAATTACTAAGTTTTGTTTTTTAGTCTTTTTGCTTTTAGGTTTTTGTTTTTTGTTTTCTTTTCCTTTAAGTTTAGTTTTTTCTTCTTTCTTTCTTTTTAAGTTTTATTTTTTGTAGATCAGTTCTCCCTTATTTTTTTATTTTTATTTTCAACCTAGTGAGCCTCAGTGGCTAAAAATATCAAAACCCTAGTCCATGTCAGGTCAATTTTTATCTGACCTAGGTTTACTCATCTTGTTGATAGCCACCCTCACTTTTTAAGACAAGTCTACAAGGCAAATGCCTAAAAAATTCAAATCCCATCACTTCCACACAAGTGATTTTTTACTTGCAAGAGTGGTGGATTTTACCACTAAAGCATTTCATTACCACTATCCTATAGTAGCGGAAAAATCTACCACTTAGACATCATTACTCTTAACTTTCAAGAGATCTGTAAAGGTGGTAGATTTTGCTACCCCTACACGCATTGACCTACAATGTCAGCATTTTTAGCTACTTCCACATGCAAACAAATTTTAATGACATGTAATGGCATCATATTTCATCACTCTTACATGAAAATGGTTTTCACTTGCAAGGTCAGTGATTTTTGTTGCCGAAGCAACATACCCCCATATGCAAGGGTAACAAATTTTGCTGCCCATGCAAATATTCTCTCAAATTTCCTAACTCTTACAAATTTTGATTTTTTGCTTTTCCAAGCCTATTTTCCTTTGGTTTTTTGGCCTACTTGAACTTTAGCCCTTTTAAGTACATCCCCATAGACGTGATCATTGACATGCAATTTTTCTAGATTGTTAGTATTTCCCTTAATTGCATGATCATGACTTTTATTGTAGTTTCTTCCATGGATCCTTATTCATCGACATCCTCTTGATAAAAGATCTTTCAGATGATAGAGCTTTCTCCATTGAAGGTAATGAAGTATAAATATCAATGTGTTTTTCCAATCACCTCAGTAACTTTTAATGTCGATGACATTAGAGATACAAAGATTAGTCATGTGGACATGGCTGACTTTGTGGAAAGAACTAGGTCAAGCAATCCCAATTCTAAAATGAAGGATATAATTGAAAGTAATATTAATCTGGTATCTTCTTTTCCTATAGTGGCTCATAACATAGAATTCATCCTTTAGTGTGCTCAATTATATAATAAAGATACCAGGGCTATGATGGATGCTAGTGGCAGTGTGATAATCAAACTGAATTCAGAATTCATTGATAAAGTGTTCATGTTCCCTCCTGATACAAAAGTGATAAAGCTTGACTTTATTGAGGCACATAGATAATATGATAAAGATCTTAAAAAATTAAAGAAATTAATCAACAATAAATGACTTAAGACTCTAAGGGCAAATTTGTTAAGGTGGCCATGTAGTTTTTCAAGAAATAACTTTACAGAAGAAGTCAGTGATTTGATAACTCTCCTCCGTAGGGTAAGAGGTTTGCCCTCTTCCTCATAGTTTCATGAGTGGATGTATCCCTTTATTCAAGGAAAACAAATCATCTTTTGGGGAGAATAAGTTAGCAATGCTTTGCACGAGCAATTGATGAAGGTATCCACTACCTTCAAATTCTACATGACTTTCGACTTAGTGTATATTGAAGCTTCAATGAGAACCTTTCCAGGTTTAACATCAGAAGGAGATAGGAGAGTAACCCCAATGTATAAATACTACTCTCAATTAACATTAAAGGGTTATATTCATCATTTTAGGAGACTAAATGACAATTTATTTACAATATTTTTGTGTCTCTTTGATCCTTATTTAGAAAAAAGAAGAATGTCAGATGAGGCCTCGGTAGTTGTGAATGATTTTGGATGTATGTTCTTGAAATTTCCTTTTTTTCATACATGTAGGTTATATTTTTCTAAGGTCATCCTTATATGCTTCCAAGATTCCCTTTAGATAAAGTGGTTATGATGCAGGCAAATAATTATCATACATAATAAATAGATGGAACTCAAGAAGCTCAGATTCAAGTTCCCAATTGAAATTGGCAAGTTTTCAGTGTTAATTGCTATGAAAGCTAGAGTTATGAAAACTAAAATGTAGCTCGTAACCATGAAGCAGTTCAAAAGAAGACCCCATCATTCAAAAAATGGAAAAGAACTACCTCAAGGGAAAAGTACTTGGATAAGATACGTGCACAAGGAGTTTCCTTGCTCACAGAGTTATCTGAGAAGATAGATAAAATGAGAAAAATAAATGAACTTGATGATCTCATTAATGCTATTTCTCAAGATATTGAAAGCAATGAAAAATATCTTGATAAATGGATGGATATGAGGAAACTAAAAATAAACACCCTAATATCTATTGGTGTCATTACTGATAGGGACTCTTACACTAAAACTAAAGAGGCATTAACATATAGGAGTCGAGTGCTTAGAGAGTTGATCAGTGACCTCGAATCTTTAAGGATACTCAGTAATCAAAGTGATGTTAGTCTTTTATACAAATTAGAGGAGCTACCTTTTAAACTTACATCATAAGATAACCAATTCCTTTCAACAGAAGAAATGATTCTAAAATTCAAAGGTATGTTCCAAAAATAATTTGAAGATAAAACATTGTCAATAAACTCTATAGATAACATTGTGGATAATCAATTAACTCTAAATAATTTGAAGACAAAGTTAGCTAGTCATGACAAATCAGTCACATTAATTAAATATGCCATGATTAGAGCTAAGATGATTTTTAGAAACACTATCAATCCAGAAAATATCAGGATGCAGGTGGCTTTCAATATGTACGATGCTCACATGAAGAAAGATGGGGATACAAATTGAATCAATTTTCCTTTGATTTAATTTTCACTTCTTAGATGTACTTTTGTAACCTATCTAGAAATTTTCACATGTAATTTTTGCATATGTAATTACATGTAAAAATATGGAAATTCCAAAGTCAACAAGGACTCCTATCTTTGACTAAGTCAAAGTAATTGGGTTTTTTCCAAAAATCCTCAAGGCCTCTCCCTATAAATAAAGAGGGCCTCTTTTTTAATAGATATCTCTTAGTTATTGGAAGCTAAAGTCTACCAAAAATTAAAAACATTTTGAGACTTTGAGCTCAGATTGTAAATCAAAATTCATCAGGTGAATGAGAAAGCAAGTGACCTTTCAAACTTTGTGTTGAAATAACTTGTGTTATGTAGAAAATTATTCTTATGTCCTTTTCCTAGTATAATCTTATCTATCTGATCAAATAAGTAAAGTGAAAATAACTTTATGCTACTATAATTTTCTTTAGTTTGTGTTTTAGTGTTTTAGAACAAAAGATAATGGAAAGGCTTTGAACTACTTTTATCTTTTGTAATTTGATACTTTGTTGTAGTTTTCAGTGAAGAATTTTTGCTACACCTCATTCTACTATGATATAAGTCATAAATTAGTAAGAGAAGCAACAATAGACTTTTTGCTCTAATGGGTTTCTTGTGGATTTAGTTAATATCAAGGAAGTTTTCCTTTGTTTTGTGAACATCATTTCTGAAAAAAAAGAAATGGATGATATGATCTCACCCCTAAATTAATATTTAGTAAAACTTAAATTTATGATAGTTTATAGAGAGCCTCCCCTTGCTGAGAGGAGATATTTATCTCATTGCATTGTGGTTGATATAACCATTTTATCTTCAGTTAGTTGGTGATAAAATATTCACCCAATAGTTTTTGGCAACTCCATTGGGGAATAACATGTAATTTGAAGCTTCACACTTCAAATCAAAGCATTTTCAATTTTTTCCATTCTATATTATGACAGATCCATGGTATACGCAAATCCAAAGAGCTCAAGATATTGTTGATCCTATATTTGAGTTGGTGCAACAAAATAATTTTGATCTTTTTCCTCCATGATCTCACCTTCAGCAAACCAAGAGTTTTCATCCTATCAATGTCAGGTCTCTAATACCAGGTGAAGCTTCTAGTTCTAGTGATATAAGAGTTTTGTCTATACATACCACACAAAGGTTTTTTATCTCTCCTTTTAATCATCACATCATGGCAGCCCAAGGCCCTTGGGGTAACACTTTTGGCACTCTCAATCTAACCCCACCTTTACATGAACTACCTCATAGTTCAAGAAACAATTTTCCATGTTTTATGGTGATGGGAAAATTCATCCTAATGAGCATATTATAGATTTTTGCATAGCCTATAGTGTGATAGGCATTGAATATGAAGATATAGCAGTAAGACTATTTGTAAAAACATTGTAAGGCACTACCGTAGATTGGTTTTATCATCTTTAAACTTAGACTATAACTAATTGGAACACTCTCAAGGCCAAGTTTGAGGCTAGGTTCAAACCCACAGAAGATGCACATGCCTTGTTGGCTCAACTTACACAAATGAATAAAGAGCCTCTTGAGCCTATGTAAGACTTCATTGCTAAATTCAATAAACTGAGGAATAGGATCCCTGTAATTGCTCAACCAACACCAAAAAATCTTAAGTACTTCTTCATCAATTCTTAACTTTTTGAAATGAGTTTTTTGTTAAGGCAGGCTGGCCCTATAGATATTTATATAGCTCAAATTTTGGCTACCAAGGTCAAAGATGATCTTATCTTGGCAGGTAAGATAAGAAAAGATTCTAATAAAAATAAATTTTCCTCATCTCCTGAAAGTTCTTCCACAAGCACCACCGATCCTATGGTACAAAAGTTAGAAAATGAATTGCTAGGTCTAAAAAGGTAAATGTCTCAAGGTATGTTTGGCTCTCCTTCCTATAGAGATATACCAAGGAGAACATTTACCAACAACTCATATCAAGGCAATACTACCAAAAATTAAGGGCAATCTAATCATCTTCCTCCCACACAGGGGAAGCTTGCCATTGAAGCAACACCTATCAACTCAGTAGTTGTTTATCGTGAAGCTGAATATGATCTCTCTTTTCAACCTGAGTTGGACCAAGAAGATGATGACAATATCTTTGTAGAAGGAGAAGAAGAATTAGCTGGTGCCTCCAACATTAGTTTTTTGAATTACCAAGATGAATCTACAAAAAAGGGAGAAGTGTTTGATGGATCACATGCTATTTTTACTAGGTCTCAAAACTAGTCAACTCAACAAGTTGATAAGGGAAAATCAAGAGAAGAACCTCAGCTAGTGATATCAATTGCTAAATAGGGGACTTTATTGCCTTTCCAATCAAAGGACCCGGTGACCAATAAGAAAGTAAATACCTCAAACAATCTTGTACTTTCTAATTCTATTTCTTAGACCAGTACCACATCAAATAAAAACTAGAATAATGGACTTCCTCTATTTTTAGTTCATTTCATTTATTCAACATAATTGATCATGCTAGGAAGACCAAGATCTAAATGTCTAAAGTTGAGTATTTACAAGCCAATCTTGAACAGTTTGATAAGTTGGCTGAATACATCAAAAACAAAATCATCCTTACAGGACAAGATTTTTCAAAAGTGACTCATGATCCCTCAAATAACAAATCCACCTAAAATAATCTTGTCTCTACTCCTTTTATTTCCCCCAAAAACATTGAACCTTTCTATGTTTCTCTATTGATAAATGGTCATAAGTTGAGTAACTATATAATACACTCTAGAGCCTCTGATAATGTTATGCCCACTAAGGTAGCAAATTCTCTCAGTCTTACCTTAACTAAGAATTTTGGGAGATGTTTCTTCATGGAAAATAAGTAAGTACCACTTTTAGGTCAAATCAAAGATGCCTAATTTGCATTTGCAACTTTTCCAGATAAGAGGATTAAGATGACATTCTTAGTGGCCAATGTTCTAGCTTCCTATGGCATTTTGCTTAGAAGTAATTTTTGCAAGGATGTAGGTGGAGAGTTGATCATGGATGTATCTAAAGGAAGGATACCTATTAAAGGCATCATGTAAAAGTTGCTGCTTGAGAAAGAGTCAAAATATATTTTTACCCAAACGTCTAACCTCAAAGCTCAAATTTTATTTGAATCCTCAAAAATAGGTAATTATTTTCTATCCATTGAAGATGTTTTTAGCTCATCAGATGAAAGTTCATTAGGTGATAATTTAGATAGAAAATCAAAAGAATTTTTAGAGCAAAGTTCAGGTAAAAAGGAATCTTTCATCACTAACAAAGAGAAATCTTTAAGAAGATCAAATTCTAATGATGTTTGGATTTTAGAATTTAATGGTAGCTACTCTTCTACCGATTCTAGAGCTAGAATTGTTTTGATATCCCCACAAGGAGATATTTTTCCTTACTCATATAAGTTGAAATTAGACAATACCAACAACACTGTTGAATATGAATCATTGTTACTTAGATTAAAATTTGCTCGTGCTAAAGTCATTAAAATTCTTCATGCCTAAGTAGATGTTGAATTGGTGGTTTGTCAAATAAGAAGTCTATACCAAACCAGAAATGATAGACTATGACATTATCACAATCTTGTATGGGATTATATAGAAATTTTTGATACTTTTAATATTTCTCCAATACCAAGAGAGTTTAATAATCATGTAGATTCATTCACTATCTTCGTAACCCTCATGCTTCTTCATAAAAATTTCAAAGGGAACAAGTACATTATTAAGCTAGTCTTTTGACCAAGTGTACCTGATAATGCCAACCATTGGTAGGTGTTTAATGGTGACAATCAAATCATTTATTTTATAGAAGATATGGATAGCTTTTAGGAGCTTTATTTTAAAGGTAGTGACTCTCCACCATGGGAATCAGTTCCCAAAATAGATTCACAAATTGGTGAAGAGTTTCTTCAACTCAAAGGGAATAAAATTCTAAAAGGTTTGGTTTCTCTTGAGAAGTTATATGATAATCATGATAGTTATATCAAGTAGTGACAAATGGATTCAAGTTCCTCCAAGGAGTTTTATCAACTAAATTTAAGTAGGAAAGAAAATCCCAAAATAGTCAATATTGGGAATTGTTGCACTTCTGATGAAAAGTTCAAATTCATTACTCTTCTTCACCATTACATTGATGTTTTGGCATATTCTTATGATGATTTGAAATCTCTCAAGCTTAAAGAAATTTGACATGAAACTCTTATTAAAGTTTGGTCATTGCCTCACAAGTAGAAACAAAGGTAATACAATCATAAAATATCAAGTATTGTCCTTTCAAAGATTTAGAAGATGTTGAATGTAAGAATAATTTGTCCAATTCATCATTCCACTTGGATAATGAACATAGTTTATGTAAGAAAAATAATAGAGAGATTCATATTTGCATTGATTTCAAGAATCTCAATCAGTGTTCTCTAAAGGACAACTATCCTCTACCTATCATGGATTGAGTATTGCAAACAATAACTGGCTCAAAAATATTATTTATGTTAGATGGTTTTTTTGGATATACTCAAGTGGAAGTTAATTAAGTAGATCAACATAAAACCACTTTCACTACACCTTGGGGTACATTTATATATCGTAGAATGCCTTTTGGTTTGATTAATGCTAACTCCACATTTAGAGAGTAATGGACCTTACCTTCAGAGACAAAATAGATAAGTTCATCATGGTGTATCTTGATGACTTGAATGTATTCTCCAAACATCATCTTGATTATGTGCTTCATTTACAATAAGTGCTGGAATGCTGTCGACAAAATGGTATTTCTCTCAATCCAAAGAAGTCAATTTTTGAGGTTACAAAAGGTAAAATTCTTAGTCACATTGTATCCTGAGAAGGCATAAAAATTGACTCATAAAGAGTCAAATCTATCCAAAATATTACTCTACTTGTTAGTAAAACTGTAGTTCATTCTTTCTTTAGAAAGGTAAATTTTCTATGAAGGTTCATTCCTGAATTCACAGAGAAAACTTGCCACATTGTTGACATGATGAAGGGTAAAGATAATTTCTACTAGATTTTAGAAGGAAAAGTATCATTTGAAGATATCAAGAAGGCTATTGCCCATGCCTCAATCCTGGTTTATCTAAATTATACCAAAGACTTCATAGTATACAACTATGCTTCTGAACATACACTTTTAGCCATTTTGGTTTAGCAGAATGAAGAAGGTGTGGAATCTCCCATATCATTTATGAGTTTTCCTCTCAAAGCTCATGAATTGAAATATTCAAACATGGAAAATCATACTTATATTGTGGTTAAGGTGGTAAAACATTTTTGATTCTATATCCTAAATTCACATACTACTATTCTAGTGTCTGATACAACAGTAAAGTTTATTTTAACTCAACAAGAGTTTAGTACAAAAAAGGGAAACTGGATTTCTAAAATTCAAGAGTTTGATCTTGATATCAAATCTACTAAGCTTATGTGAGGAAGAGGTTCATTTCAATTAATTGCTGATAACATACCAAAAGAAATAGGGTATGAAGAAGCAGAGGTTGAAGACATGCCTACAGTTCTCTTTGTCACTACTACTAATGAGTGGTATTCTAATATCACTCATTTTTTTTTACTTATGGTGAGTTTTCTACCCATTTGTCTTATAAATAAAAAATAAATATTAAGTTGAAAGTTGCTAACTATGTCTTGTGGGACAATAGTTTGTATAAAAGATGCCTTAATGGGGTATTTCTTCATTGCATAGATAAAGTGTAACAAAGCAAACTTTCAGAGTCCTTCCATAATTTGGATTATGGAGGACATTCTTATGCACCCATGATGGATCATAAAATTATATGAGATAGATACTATTGGCCTATACTATTTCAAGATGTGTACGATTGGGTATGTAGGTGTGAGTTGTGTCAATAGTTCATTGGGAAACCCAAGTTGGCCACATTACCTCTCAAGCCAGTGGTGATTTAAGAACCTTTTTGGTAATGGGGTGTTGATTTAATTGGAACCATAAACCCATCCTCAAGTTCTAAACACAACTATATTCTTATTGTAACAGACTATTTTACCAAGTGGGTAGAAGCCATTCTAGTCAGGCATGCTACTTCGGAAGTAGTATGTAATTTCCTTAAGGAAAATGTTGTTTCTCAATTTGGAGTTTCAAATAAGATTATATAAGATAATGCCACTTATTTGTATTCTCATGAGATTACTGACTTTTTCTACAATCATGGGATTATTCTTTCCCACTCTTCACACTACTATTCACAAGAAAATGGTTAGGCAGAATCAAGTAACAAGAATCTGGTTACTATTATCAGGAAACTAGTAGATGACAATCAGAGAACTTGGCATAAAATATTGTTTGATGCTTTATGGATGGACAAGATTATGCCTAAGAGGGAAATAATAATGTCACCATTTCAACTTCTATATGGCCTGAATGTGGAGATACCAATTGCCCTGGAACTATCAGCACTAAAGTTGGCTAAGGTAGTAAAAGATCAAACTTTTGAAAATTCTCTTGATAAAAGGATCATTACCTAACTAAGTTAGAAGATAAATGAAATATGGTGGTGGAACATATTTTTGAACATCAAAATTAGGTAAAGAAACTCTTTGATAAAAAGGTAAGGATTCATGAGTTTCAGATTGGGGATCAAGTCTTGTTATGGGACAAGAGGAGAGAACCAAAAGGAAGGCATAGAAAATTTGATTCCTTATGGAGAGGTCCATTCACCATTCATCAATTCTATGATGAAAATAGTTTATTTCTAGAATGTAAAGATAGAAAACCATTCTCACTGCATCATAGTGGTTATCATCTGAAGCACTTTAATCCTTGAAGTATTAGATAAGTTATATATTTGTATAGTTTTATGTTTTTATTTATATTTTTGTTTAGTTTTTTTTGGTGTCTTTTTATTTTTGGTAGCTTGACTCCATGGCCAAATGACATGGATAAAGGAACTTATATATTATATTCTACTCCCTTCGATCATTTCAAAGTATAATCGATGGAAGTTTCCCTGTTGGAGCCAGCTGTTGTTCCCAAAATCAGCCATGCTCATTTTAGAGACAACCCCTATGAAACTTGTCTATTTCATAATATTCACTCTATAGTTCATTGTTCAAGGAAAGTTTCTCTTCATCTCGAGTGAAGTTGACTAACATCTTAGAAAATTTTACAACACTCCCTTGTCATGATTTCTCAAAAAAATGTGAAACTCGTTGCAGTCTTGATCTAATCAGAATGTCAGATTTTGATCATTTTTAAGGTGTTAGAAATTTTCCTTTTCCCCATGCATTGGTGGCATTTTTCTCCACTTATTCATATTTTTTGATGTTATTCATGCAACAATGGCATTTTTTGTTACCGGTGCATGTTTTTCTCAAACACATGCTCAGGCGGTGATTTTCACTGCCTGTGTATGTTTTTCTTGAGCACATGCTCAGGCGGTGATTTTTGCCACTTGTGCATGTTTTTACCCTCTCCTACAAGGGTGGTGATTTTTTCCACCCAAGCACAAGCTTTCAAAAATTTTAAAACTCACGTGGTATTTATGGCCTCATGCATTGAGTTGGTGAAACTTGTTTTGGGGCTTTTTATTACCATTTGATTGATTGTTTTTATCATTTTAAGTAAATTTCTCCTCCTCCCTACAATCATTCGACCATGTGAATGATTAGGATTATGAATTTTCCAAATTTGAGTTTAGGATTTAAAAATTATTGGGTAAGTTTTGCTTTTTAGTCTTTTTGCTTCTAGGTTTTTATTTTTTGTTTTCTTTTCCTTTAAGTTTAGTTATTTCTTCTTTATTTAGTTTAGGTTTTATTTTCTATAGATCAGCTCCCCCATATTTTTTTAAAAACCTAATGAGCCTCAGTGGCTAAAAATGTCAAAACCCTAGTGCATGTTAGGTTAGTTTTTACTCGACCTAGGTTTACTCATCTTTTTTTGATAGCCCACCCTCACATTTTAGGATAAGTCTACAAGGCAAATGCTTAAAAAAATAAAATCCTTTCACTTCTGCACAAGTGAGTTTTTACCTGTAAGAGTGGTGTATTTTACCACTAAAGCATTTCCTCACCACTATCATATAATAGCAGCAAAATCCACCACTTAGACATCAATACTCTTAACTTTTAAGAGATATGTAAAGGTGACAGATTTCACCACCCCTACATCCATCAACTTGTAATGTTAGCATTTTTTGCCACTTTTGCATGCAAAAAAATTTCAATGACATGTAATGGAATCATATTTCACTGCTCTTACACAAAAATAGTTTTCACCTACAAGGTTGATGATTTTTCCACCGAAGCAACATACCCCCTATATGCAAGGGTGGCAAATTTTGCCACCCATGCAAATATTCTCTCAAATTTCCTAACTCTAGGAAATTTTGAATTTTTGATTTTTCGAGCCTACTTTCCTTTGGTTTTTAGCCTGCTTACACTTTATCCCTTTCAAGCACATCTCCATGGACATGATCATCGACATGCTATTTTTCTAGATTGCTAGTATTCTCCCTAATTGAATGATCATGGCTTTTGTTGTAGTTTCTTCCATGGATCCTTCTTCATCGACATCCTCTTGATAAAAGCTCTTTCAGATGATAGAGCTTTCTCTGAAGAAGTCAAAGGCAATGGAGTATAAATATCAAGGTGTTTTTCTAATCACCTTAGTAACTTCTAATGTTGATGACATTAGAGATACAGAGATTGGTCTTGTGGACATGGCTAAGTTAATGGAAAGAACTAGGTTGAGCAATCCCAGTTCTAAAATGAAGAAGATAATCAAAATTAATATTCATCTGGTATCTTTTTTTCTTATAGAAGCTCACAACATAGAATTCATCCTTTAGTGTACTCATTTTTATAATAAAGATACCAAGGTTGTGTTGGATGCTAGTGGTAGTGTGATAATCAGATTGGATGTAGAATTCATTGATAAAGTGTTCATGTGCCCTCCTACTATAGAAGTGATAAAACTTGACTTTGTTGAGGCACAAAGAGAATATGACAAATATCTTGAAAAAGTGAAGAAAGTAATCAACAATAAATGGTTTAAGACTCTAAGGAAAACTTTTTCAAGGTGGCCATGAAATCTTCTAAGAAGTGACTCTACAGAAGAGGTCGGTGATCTGATAACTCTCCTCAACAAGGTAAGAGGTTTTCCCTCTTCCTCATAGTTTCATGAGTGCATGTATCCTTTCATCAAAATAATTCTTCAAGGCAAACAAATCATCTTTTGGGGAGAACAAGTCAACAATGCTCTGCATGAGCAATTGATGAAGGTATCCACTACCTTCAAATTCTACATGACTTCCTACTTGGTGTATATTACAGCTTCGATGAGAACCTTTCTAGGTTTAACATTAGAAGGAGATAGGAGAGTAACCCTAGTGTGTCAATACTACTCGAAGTTAACATTGAAGGGCTCTATTTGTAATTTTAGGAGAGTAAATGACATTTTTTATCAGTATTTTTGTGTCTCTTTCATCCTCAATTAGAACAAAGAAGAATGTCAGATGAGGCCTAGGTAGTTGTGAATGATTTTGGATTTATGTTCTTTTAATTTCTTTCTTTTTCATACCTGTGGGTTGAATTTTTAAAAGGTCATCCTTATATGCTTCTAAGATTCTCTTTAGATAAATTGGTCTTGATGGAGATATATAGGCAAATAATTGTACATAATAAACAGATGGAACTCAAGAAGCCCAGTTTTAGGTTCCCAATTGCAATTGGCAAGTTTTTAGTGTTAACCATTGGCAAAGCTAGAGTTATAGAAATTGAAATGCAGCTCGTAACCATGAAGTAGTTCAAAAGAAGACCCCATTATTTAGAAAACAAAAAAGACCTACCTCAAGGGAAAAGTACTTGAAGATTACTTAGACAAGATACATGCACAAGGAGTTTCCTTGCTCACAGAGTTATCTGAGAAGACATATAAAATGAGAAAAATAAGAGAAGAACTTGATGATCTTATTAATGCTATATTTCAATATATTGAAAGCGCTAAAAATTATCTTGATAACTGGATGGATATAAGGAAATTGAAAATAAGCACCCTAATATCCATTAGTGTCATTAATGATAGGGAGTCTTACACTAAAACTAAAGAGGCATTAACATATAAGAGTCAAGTGATTAGAGAGTTGATCAGTGACCTTGAATCTTCAAGAAGACTCAGTGATCAAAGTGATTTCAATCTTTTGCACAAATTGGACGAGCTACCTTGTAAACTTACATCAAAAGATAACTAATTCCTTTCAGCAGAAGAAATGATTCTAGAATTTTAAGGTATGTTCTAGAAAGAATTTGAAGATAAAACATTTTCAATAAACTCTGTGGACAACATTTTGGATAATTAGTTAACTCTAAATAATCTGAAGACCAAGTTAGCTAGTCATGAAAAATTAGTCACAACAATAAAATATGCTATGGTCAGAGCTAAGATGATTTTTAGAAACACTGTTAATCCAGACAATATCAGGATGTGGGTGGCTTTCACTATGTATGATGCACACATGAAGAAAGATGGGGATATAAATTGAGTCAATTTTCCTTTGATTTAATTTTTTCTTTTTAGATGTACTTTTATAACCACTTTGGACATTTTTACATGTACTTTTTGTGTATATAATTACATGTAGAAATATGGAAATTCCAAAGTCAACAAGGACTCCTATCTTTGACTAAGTCAAAGTAATTGAGTTTTTTCCAAAAATCCTCAAGGCCTCTCCCTATAAATAAAGAGGGCCTCTTTTTAAATAGATATCTCTTAGTTATTGGAAGCAAAACTCTACCAAAATTGAAAGGCATTTTGAGACTTTGAGCTCAGATTGTAAATCAAATTTCATCAGGTGAATGAGAAAGCAAGTGACCTTTCAAACTTTGTGTTGAAATAACTTATGTTATGTAGGAAATTGTTCTTATGTCCTCCTAGTATAATCTTATCTATCTAATCAAATAAGTAGAGTAAGTGAAAATAATCTAGGAGATGTTCTAAAGCTAATTATGGAGACTTTGTGCTTCCATAATTGTCTTTAGTTTATGTTTTAGAACAAAGGATATTGGAAAGGCTTTGAACTAATTTTATCTTTTGTAATTTTATACTTTGTTGTAGTTTTTAGTGAAGACTTTGTGTTGTAACTCATTCTACTGTGATATAAGTCATAAATTAGTAAGAGAATTAATGATAGACTTTGTGCTCTAGTGGGTTTCTTGTGGATTCAGTTAATATCAAGGAAGTTTTCTTATGTTTTATGAACATCATTTATGAAAAAATAAAAATGGATGATATGATCTCACCCCTGATTTAATATTTAGTATAAGTTAAGTTTGTGATACTTTATAGGGAGCCTCCCCTTGCTGAGAGGAGAGATTTATCTCATTACACTATGGTTGATATAACCATTTTGTATTTAGTTAGTTGTCAACAAAATATTCACCCAACATGTCCAATCTAAAAATGAAGTTTAAATAGTGGTTTATGATACTGTCCTAGTCTTGCATAGTGAATTTTAGACCCTATCCCAGTTGTATCAGTCAGTTTTCAGTTAAGTCTTGTTTTCTCCCTCTTATTGCTATTTTTAGAAATTCAAAATTGTAATCTAATTTATACAAATTAGTATCTTAATTATTACATATTTATTTACTGATTTAAATACTCACACCCTTTAACTAAGTTAGGAATGATACACTGATATTCCAAAAAATATTAAATCATTTGGTGAACCCAACTTTTTTTGTTTGCACATAAAAAGCCTAAATACCTTAGGATAAATTTCCTACTAAATTTTTCCTATATTTTTTTTGATTTTTTACTTTCATAATAAAATTATAAATTAGCATTAAATTTTAAAATTTTGTAGTAATTTTAAAATAATTTTTCTTTCAAACCCTAGTTGCCCATACTAAGTCCCAATATTTTCCCAATAATTTTCCAATAATTTTCTAATTTTTTAATAGTATATTAAAATCATAAATTTACTTCAAATTTCAAAATTCAATAGTAATTTTCAAAAATAATTATTTTTCAAAACCCTAGTGACACATCCTAGATTCTGTTAAATCACAAATTTTCTAATAAATTTTTGATTTTTACTTACATAGCTAACTCATAAATTCACTTTAAATTTCATAGTAGTTATCAAAACAATAATCTTTCAAACCCTAGTTTTATATACTAAGTCCCATTTCTTCTTAAGGTATCACCTTACATGTTCGTGAGCTTGATATCCTTTTTATGTAATTTTTAGTTCATTGTTCTTAGGACTTTACATTTCTTATATTTAGTACTTTCCTTCTCTAGCACTTTGCTTATTGAAAAAAATTCAATCAAATTTCAGATTGTTTTCCTACCTTAGCGATGGCCCAATACACCAGTTTTGATGATATTGATAAAAGGGAACTTCAAAAATTCTTAACTAAACACCTTGACATGCAAGATGATATGCTTAAAATACTACAAGAAAAACAACAAAGAGTTAACAATGGTCAATCTTCCCAAACCATAGAGAAACTAGTTACAAATGACATTATAGGGAAAACTATGTCTCAATAACCCCCTATAATAGCCCAACCTGCCTCTATACCACCAGCTACAACTAGTACATCTTTGTCTCCTGATGTGTGAACCCTTATGCAAGAGATAAGATATCTTCAATCCAAGGTGTTAGATCTTGAGCAAGGTGCCTTTTGACCTACACAAGATTTGTATTATTTTTCTCTGCTACATACACCAATGGCATGTCACATTGCTTCTACACCCTTAACACAAGGTTTTGTTCAACCCAAGCTTACTCTATATGATGGAAAGGGTGATCTAGAGACACATTTGAGATGTTTTCACATAGCATTCTTTGACTATATACCAATGACTGGCTATTTACCAAACTATTTCCATAGAGCCTAAATTATTATGCTTTAAAATAGTTCTACAATCTACTGAATTAGTTAGTCAATGCATTCAATCCTTTAGTTGACATGTTCCTAGCTCATTTCAATATTAAAATTGGTGATAAGGTTTCATATGCCCAACTTGTACACATAAAACAAAGGTCAAATGAGCATCTCATAGATTATGTCCTTTGATATAAGACCATTTAGGTTAATATAAATATCCCCATAGTTGATTAAGAGTTATAAGATCTCTTCAAACAAAGTCTTCTACTAGCTTTACATGAATCAATTATGTTCAAAATATTCTCTTCCTTCACTAAATTATGTCACACACTAAAGGAAAGAGAAGTAAATCTAATTTTAGTGGGAAAAATCAAGTACACAAGTATCTCAGACACAAGAAACAAGATTAACAATGAAGTCCCATACAAAGTAAAGGTCAATGATAACAAGAATACAAATAAACTCACAGTTAATGCAACTTTTGATCCCCCTTAATGAGTGGTTTTATTAGCATCTCCTCGATGTACCTTTACCAATCTAGCAGTTTATCCATCTAGAATTTTATAGTATCTATTGGAATGCAACATCATATCTCTCCCTCTTGTTTGGGAAGTTGACCCAACAAAGCCTCTTTCACATGGATATGATCAACATGCATTTTTTGAATTTCATAGGGCACTAGGCCATATAACAAATTGATGCATCAGTTTGAGGCACAAGATACAAGATTTAATAGATGGAAATCATATTGATCTTGAAACTTTAGTTGAACCTCCTTAGACAAAGAAAACATAGGATAAAGCTTTAAAAATATTTTTAGATCCTTTTCCATATCATTCTTAATAGGAAATAAGGGACACATCAAGGGTTCACCATGTATATCATGTACATCCACCACCAGATACATATATGGCATATTCAGTTGAGAAACACCCTTTGAGTAACATGATTGATGTATACAATTATAAAATTATAGCTAGACCTTCCATATCCTTCTCAAAGTAGGACATCATTGAGGATGATTTAGATTATCATGAAATCTTTTTCAGAGCTTACATTCACAATCATCCTATTCATAGTGTTCTTATAGATAATGGATCCAATGTGAACATTTACACTATGACATTATTATAGCATTTGGGATATTTAGAGTAGGATATTACCCTATTGGGCATAGTTATCAATGGATTTAATGAGTACATACATATTTCATTGGGTGAGATCATACTTACTCTAAAAGTTGGTCCAACACACATGGTCACACCATTTATTATAGTTCCTAGTGTAGGAGTTTTTAATATGCTACTTGGTCAACCATGGATTTAGAAACTTTGAGAAGTACCTTCTATAGTTCATAGATGCATAAAATTCATTCACACTAATCAGGTTGTTATAATTGGTGGAGTTCCATAGGAGTTACCACTCCCCACTTCAGATCCATCTTCTACTTTGTAGTCACTAGTTTTAATTCAACATCTAGTTCTAGTTTCTCTACTAGTTATAGTTCCTCCTCTAGTTCTGATTTAGACATAGTTGAGGCATCCATCACCAACATAGAAATTTCATACACCTCCATAAATTTAAGATTCTAGATAGCTTATAACTATAATGTTCACACCTAGGTCAATATCATTGATATCTCATGCATCTACTCACAGAGCACATGTTTAGAGAACTTCTCCTAATACCATATGGGTCCCTAAGAGTCCTATAGTTACATCCACTCCTAAAAGTTACAGGGGGACCCTACACTTAGTTTCTTCTTTAGATATTTTAGAGCATTTATAGCATATACAATTTTTAGAGCCATAGTCTCAAAATTTTCATCATGGTTCATGATCATGCATGATTCCTTTCTTTAGTACAAGACACCATGATAGTGAGTTCCCATGAGACTCATCAGTTATATCATCCCTTCCTAGTTTACTTGTACATTGCTTCTCTTCAATTTATTTTACATAGTCTTCATGTGATTGATTTTACATTAGCTCCTAAAATCTAAAAAATATAAAATAATATAACATTTTAAAATACAAAAACATTCAAATATGTCAAAACACCAAAATCATTTTGATTATATGCGTTATCCATTACTTACATTTCTATTACTATGCTAATCTTATATTTTTTGATCTATGCTATTGTTTGTTGATTTATCTACATTACCATGCTTCACTTGATTTTATTTGAGTGTGTGTAGTGACATCCAAATCCTTGATTGCTTCACTCTACCCAATTAGGGGGCATCCTACTTCTAGATTCTAGACAAACATTAATATATTTACCCATTGAGGGCATCTTCTACATGACTAAACCATCTAGGTTATGACATTCCTACACCACACACTCTAATTATCATGATGATATACATTATTTACTAGCTTACATAGATTACTCTATCAACACTCACTAGTATATAACACTTATGTATTTCTTAGTTTATACCTAATCTTGTATTATCATGTCTTGCATACTTTCACATTCTTACTTTTATTAGTTAAAGTTAATTTCATTTCCAACACTCACATGCTTTCCTTTATTGCTTTGCATAGCTAGATTGATTGCATTTCTTAGTTCTTGTTTTGTCTATTTTACATGATTTAGGATATTTGTTAATGTCCTTTGCTTCTATTCATGTGTGTGCCTTAGGACATTTACCAATGTATTTTATCTATACTCTTCTATGTGATTGTGTCCCTCATGCCAAACCTTGTTTATTTTCAATTGTATGTGGCATTTAAACATGCCTTATATGATTGCCTTTGAGTTTGAGTGACAAGTGCCCATGTCCCTTTTTTTCTTGTCCCCTTGGCCACCCTTGTATGTTTCTTTTGTATTGCCTTATATGATTATTTCTTGATTGATTTTTAATTATTTACGATGCCATAATCCACATCATGCATTATCTTGATTTCTTGGAGTTATGATAGACATCATGCCTAGAAACTGACAACTAAAAACTAAAAACTAACAACTAACAATTAAAAACTAACAACTAACAACTAACACTTCCAGTTCTAATTTAGTATATTACACATGTTATTACATTGTTATATATATATCTATGCACACCCCTATTGATATAACAATATCTCATTATAAACCATGTTATATCTTGAGATATCTTATCAATTATGATTGCTATATCATGTATTTTTGTAGCATAACACACTTATATTGTTTAAATTCTTACCCTTAAAAGAGGGGGCAACAAATAGGGGTTTTGTCACAAAGATTAAATCTTCTAAAATTTGAAAAATCAATATTCATAATAGTAACTAGACATCAAACCAGATATAATAGACTAGGCAAATAGTGAAAATGTCAAAATAGTTATCAAATTTAGCCTAGGATAATAGTGCTAAGATTGGATTATAACATTGGTATCACTATTATCTATTTTTGGTGCTCCTATCTAAACAATAAAAAGGCTAATTTTTTTAGAAGTAGGTTTACCTATAGTTTTACATAGTTAGACTAGTTTAAAATCAACAATTTTTAGTACACTTTTGCTTAGAGAATCAAGATATAGTGGAATTATACATGACAACATGAATCTCACTTCCAATTTTAGATATGGTAGTTGATATAACTTCTATATCAAAATCCATGTTTCATACACTAGTGATTGGGGGCAATGTATGTAACACATTTATTTTATTTTCTTTTTAAGTTCAATATTACCTAGGAATTCTCAGTAGTTATGTGCCTTATTCTATCTATAGGTGGTTGGCATTATTTTGGAGTGGATTTAATACAATCCTAACTTCCACATTTTAGAGTGGCATTCATGTAATCTTATCACACTAGTTTTAGAGTGGATTTTATACAAGCCTAATATCCATCTTTTGGAGTGGCCAAGAGTGGCCTAGTTTCTAGCATACATTTAGTTATCCATGACAACATTATCGGATCATAGTAAATTCATGGGATTCAAGAGCCATCTCATATGACACACATTTAATATTAGTATCATTTCATAGTTTCACTTCATAAATTAATGATGGCACCAAGGAAATATCTAGCCTTTGTATTTTTTAGCCATATATTCAAAAAAATTGGACACATAGTCCAAACATCCATTAACATATGAATGATCACTTAACTTCACTTAGTGGGTGATGATGGAGCCATAGGGATAACCTTTTCATTATTAAGCCACTCTCAAATAATTGAGCACTCAAATCCATTAATGATATCACTCTTGATACACCATAGCCAACATATCCAACATATCTAACATCACTCAACATCACAAGAAGTTTTAAATTGGTATATGTACCAAGTGAGGTGTATTAATTCCTTTCTCTTCATCTCTTTCTTACTCATCTTTGTACATTCTTATTTTAGATATAATATATCTATTAAGAAATTATCTACTCTTTGTTTTTCTTGTAGATTCATACTTAATATCATGATCTCTCTATACACACCCAACATCACATAGCTTCATGAGCTTCACCCTTATAGGTAAGTTTAGGTATGATTTCTATTTTTCCTTCCTAGTATTTTGATTTACTACATCACTAGAATAAAGGGGAGGCAAATCTACTCATATAAAATACAAAAAATGGTAAATTGAGTGTCACTTGTGACACCCAACCCATAAGTCCCCCTTACTTTCTCTCATGGCCCTCATAGGCATATTTTCACTAATTCCTAGTCATCCATATCCTTCTAGACTTAATACTAAATCAATCAAACTAATATTTCCATGATTAATCCATCCACCTAGGGCTCATTAGCTTAGGATAATAGTGTCAAACTTGGACTACAACATTGGTGCCATTCCTATCCACTTTTGGTGTTCTTGTCCAAATACTTTTTTGGCTCCAACAATCAGTTTCTTCTGATTCCCTATCCTTCTCCTTATCAACCTAGTGCAAGCACATTCAACCCATGATCAATATATCCCTATAAAATCCTATTTAAAGATCATTTGGAAAATGGGTTGGCAAATATCACTAAATAAGTAAGAATATAAGCAAGACTACTCAAGCAATATTCCCTATTCTCTGCATACCACTACTTAATACACTTACAAGCTTATTAAAATATTTACACCAATCTTTAGTCACCTAAAGCACATATAGTTTAGTATTTTTCATATTCGTACACTCTATTGCATAAATCACATCAAGTGGGAAAACTACATATGGATTGATCCCTCTTCAGAGTATTGGTATGTAGGAAGTGTACCCACATAAGGGATGTGGATACAAGTTTAGTGAATATTACACACACTAAACCCCCTATTTATTGAAATTAGTTAAATAAAAATGGATTATTGGATTTTAATAGAAAATATGCTCTATAGGGAGCTCTATAGACTTCCAAATTATAAAGCTTCATAGATAGGGTCACACATGTACAACAAATAAAACCCAAAAAGTTTAGATCTCCTAGATGATAGTGGTAAAGGTAGACTACAGTGCCAGTGACATTCTTGTCCACTTTAAGTGATCCTATCCAATAACAAAATGAAGTTTAAATCATATTTTATGATAGTGTCCTAGTCTTGCACCATGAATTTTAGACCTTATCCTAGTTGTATCAATCAGTTTATAGCTAAGTCTTAATTTTTCCCTATTATTACTATTTTTAGAAAGGTTAAAATTGCAATATAGTTTATGAAAATTAGTAGCTTAATTATTGCATATTTATTTAATAATTTTACTACTCATACCCTTTAACTAAATTAGGAATAATACACTAATATTCCAAAAATTATTAAATCAGGTTGTAAATCACTCATACTAAAAAATGCATATTTATCTCACAATCCAAGTATAAAAGAGAGATGTTGAAGAAGTTTGAGATGGAGGATTAAAAGGTAGTTAGTACACACATGATAATAGGATGTAAATTAAGAAAGGAATATGAGTCTTCAAATTTAAATTAGATATCATACAGGGTAATGATTTGAAGTTTATTGTACACCACTACCTCTAGACCTAAAATCATGTAAGCAATAGGTCTTATGGGAAGGTTTCAAGAAGTTGCAAAGGATAATAATTTGAAATCAATCAAAAGGATACTTAGGTATTTTAAGGGTACTATGGAGTATGGATTGTGTTATCCAAAAAGCAAGGAGTTTATTTTGATAACCTACATAGATGCATATTGTGAAGGAAGTATAGATGCTAGGAAGAGTACTAGTGGAGGAGCCTTCTTCCTAGGTGGGTGCCTAATTTCATGGATAAGTAGGAAAAAAACATTAGTAACATTCTCCACTTGTGAGGATGAGTACATTGTAAGAACCTCATGTTGAATTTAGGTCCTATGGATGAGACAAATGCTAAAAGACTACAAGGTGGAGTATGATGGTTCTATCCATATCCATTGTGATAATATAAGTGTCTTAAAGAACACTTTCATGCACTCAAGGAACAAACATATTCCCATAAAATATCATTTTATAAGAGAGAAATTAAGTAAACAATGTGTTATAATTGGATATGTTTTTTCATAGGATCAAATTACAGACACCTTGACCAAACCACTTCCAAAGGTAACTTTTGAACACCTTAAATAGGAAATGGTTGTAATTCTTGCCCCTAGAAATCATTCAAAAAGTCAAGTACTTATGGGGAGATAATCATGATCATTATCTACAAGAATAAGTGAGTTTTTATAAGAAGGTATGCATGGAGATAGGGGATTATGTTTGCTTTATGTCTCATAAACTCATAGTTCTTTATGTTGAGTATTTTGGTTGCAAGG
Source organism: Torreya grandis (assembly GCA_037957365.1). Lineage (NCBI taxonomy): Eukaryota > Viridiplantae > Streptophyta > Pinopsida > Cupressales > Taxaceae > Torreya > Torreya grandis. The sequence continues at coordinate 164,912 of JARHVA010001487.1, read as the reverse complement.
AGTGTCATCCAAGAAATTGAAGACATCACTTTATTATTTATGTCAAAGGGGGAAAAGACCAGAATGGGGACATAAGTATTACTAGTTTTGATTATATTTTTCTAAAAATGACAAAGGGGATATTATTGAGTATTGCTTCTATTATTGAGGTTTGGCATTGAAATTATCATTGATGTCAAAGGTTGTTCATGAGGTCATTTGATTTTTTTTTGTTTGATTAAATCCTTGAGAGGTATGACATTGTTTGATAAAAATATAAGTAATGTGAATAAGGTATATTAGCATCAAAGAGTGTTTAAATATCATTTTCCAATGCTGTCAAGTTTTTGAGCATGTGAGAGGATACTTAGTAAGAGACTTGAGAAGGTTTATGCATAGGATAAATAATCGTGTACATGAAAGAGCATGGCATCTAGGGATTTTGATGAATAGAGGAATAAGAGGCTATATAAAGTTTCTATAGAATACATATGAGGCATTTTATCACTCATGAGATTCTCAGAGTGAGCCTATAAGGGTAGGACATATAGACCTAACATATAACTAAACCACCTCTAGATCCTACCTAGCCTAATAAGGTGTCATGAGCAGTTGTCATGGTCTATGAAGGATGAGAATTAGTGTTTGATCATGAGAGAGGTTTTTTGAGTTTGTAAATAATGTGTTGAGAGATTGGATTGTGGTTATAAGGCTAGTTTTAAGGCCTACTGTGACTTGTAAGTCAAGGCCTAGAGAGTAAAGAGAGAAAGTAAGGTAAAATTAGGTATGATTTTTAGATTTCTAGATAAGTATGGACAAATGAGCATTGCCATAGGTATGTAACATTTTTAAAAATATTTTGACCAATATTTAGGTGAAAATTTGAAGGTTAAGGTAAGAAAAAGTGTTTTTAGGTCTCTCAAGTGCACAAAATGGAGTGCTCTCAACCTGAGAAGGACTTTCAAGGTTTCATTAGCACATGAAACCTCTACATGGGAACCTAATATATTGGGGAGAGATGGGGAAGTGTCCTAGATAAGATCTCTAGGAATTATTTTTAGAAATGATGGGCAATCCTTTATGAATAATTATTAACACTAGAAATAATGTTAACCCTCTGTAAAAACCTAACAATGACCTAATGAGAAAGATCTTGTTCTAAATTTATCATAATGGTTTGGAATGGATATTTAATTGATTAGAGAATGTATCTAACTCTCTTAGTCACCTCCTAGTGTGATTGGTTTGTTAGGTGAGTGAGTAGAGCCTATAGGAAAGGCCTTATTTCTCAAAGATTTGTTATAGCAGCTAGAGTTGATGAAGTCCAAGTTGATAAATGGATGGAGGTTGAAGATCTAGAATTGTATTTAATGTACATGGTGGTTTATGATCATGTTATATTCCTCATGGGTCTTAAAACTATCTTACAAGTTGAACAATCACCAATAAGCCAAATGGTGGAGAGAGTGAGAAAACTAGGCAGGAGTGAGAAGTTAATTAGGGATGTGTTGTCATGGATTAGGGATGAATCCAAGTTCATGGATAATTTTTTCAAGACCTTTAATACATGTTCATTTTGTATATATGTTTTGGATGTCATTGGATATGATGAAAATGTTGCTCATAAGTTGACCTATCTTGTTCGGATGAGACAATGAGGTATAAGACTATGAGATTGGTTTACATGAACAATATTTCCATGTGAACACACACACACACACACACACACACACACACACACACACACACACACACACACACACACACACACACACACACACACACACACACACACACACACACACACACATAATGGTATAATGACCTCAAAGGATCATCTACATGCATTGGAAGTCTTTGAAAGTGGTTCATAGGTGTTTTAGGTCATTGTTTTTGGTAGTTTTGATTGGGTTACTTGCAGAGAAGTGTGTGACTCATTTTGTCCTGTGTAATGAATTTTAATGAGCTTGATGAAGTTTTTAAGGTAATTTAGATTTTGTATGTGTTATATATTTCCATGTTTGTTTTAAAAAATTATTCTTATGATTCAGTTGTTCAAGACATATTTTCTAGGTATGCACAAGCCTAATATGAACAATGTTTTGAGAAGGGGTTCAAATGGTGGTTGGAACTAAAAGGTGTTGTGGACCTAAATTGAAGTTTTATAAGGTATATTTTAGATATATTTGATATGTTACTTCCACATAAGTATTTTTAAAGTATTCCAAAGAGTTCAAAGTGTAACTTGTGCTAATGAAGGCCTAATTGAATTAGGTCTCCTTAAGGTCGAATATAGGTTTTTAGTCCTATATGCTATGACCAACCTATTGTAATGTTTTTTTCATGTCTTAAAGCCTATTATATTGAGAAAATAAATGGTCAAGTGTGTATATTGACCAAGAGGTGTATGATCAAGATCTTAGTATAAGAATAAGGCCTAATAGGCCTAATTGTCTAGAGTGAGCATGAGTGAATTGAAGCAAATGAGATAGAAATTATGAAGACATGAAAAGGTTACTATATATTATTATAAAGGTCATATGACCTAAGCAATCCAAGAAGAGGGATAATTGAGTGAAGATGGATAAAGAGTAGTTTGAGAAAGATAGGAGAGTGTGAAGATATGAATAAGGATATCATCATATATTGTATGATAAACAAAGTGTTCTAAATATGACCAAGGGTTTGAGGTGGTTGATTTAGTGTTGAGTCATCTATGGGGTTAGTACCTCCTTGTAAGTGGGTGGTTACTAAAGCCTAGCTGAGTTGGTACTTAACTAGTTGGGGTTGGTGCTCCAAGTGAAATTGGTGCTTCACTAAATATTGATATTTATCTTAAAGGATAGTATTCTATTTTAATCATCAATGTGTTTTATTCCCCTTAAGGTTTTCTAATTTAAAAAAGTTTTCTGTGTTATGATTTTTTTATGCCCATGACTCTTAATGTGTTGCTAGTTCACTCTATTATTTTGATAAGTTCACTAATGATAAAGTAAAGTTGATTTTTTTTTAATACTGATTCACCCCCTCTCAATCATTATGATTCCAACAAGGAGTATCATAATTAATCTATGTATAATTAAATCCTTAATACATGGAGAGTTCAATATATTCAAAACACATTACTTATGTTGCTTATATTTACTAAAATAGAGGAGTAAAGTTAGAGATACTTACCCGAAAGATGAACCCATTGAGACTCAATCTATCCCTTGGAAAAATTTTCCTTGAAGGAGGTTTTTGTGGTTTGTAAAGATCACTAAGGAAGGCCAAAGCATTCAATACTTTTACACAAGACTAGATTACTCTCCAAGTATAAACCCTAAGAAATAACTCCTCAAGTAGATTGATGGAAGAGAAGATTGTAAAGAAGCAGAAATGAATAATTAGGTCTTGTCTCTCTCTAATAAATTGTGAAATTAATGTGTATATATAGATGGATCTAACCCTAAACCTTTCTAAAAGTTTAGCTGAGAGGTTTAGCTCAATCGAATATGTATTTTTAATTGATAAAAACAAGATAAGTCCCTATCTAGGTTAGCTAAACCTAACCTAGACCCATAATGTGCTTTTAAAAATTTGAATACAAGGTTAGCCCAAGATGATAGTGTAAAGTAAACTATAAAAAAGGGTTTTAGGCTTAGGTAGGTGATAATTAAGGTGGTGAAATTGAAATACTTGGAGGAATGTGAAAGAGAAGAGACAAGGCTTAGTGAAATACATAGGAGAAAGTTTTGTAGATAAAAAGTGGTAGTATAGGGTAAAATAGTCATGTGAATCACTAATGGTCTACCCACCCCTTTCCTAGTGTATCCTTTATGGCATGCACTCATATAAATCAAGACTTGATAGGTTTTTACAAGAGAAAAAGCATTAGTAATTGATAAAGTTTGAAAATATTATGTGTATACATATGCCCCAATCAAAGCTCATCATGTGTCATTTAGGTGCAATAGGGGATAGTGCTTCGAGAAAATAACATAGCAACACACAATGTCGAAGCTAAAAAATTATAGTATTTTAAAGCATGAAATGATTAAATGTAAATGGAAGAAAATAAATAAACTAAAATAAAATTAATGTATGCATACCTTGAATTACCTTTATTGGTAGATGGTTGTCTATTATGTTTATAGTTTTGATCGTGGACAAATCCAAGGATACAAAACTAAAGAGCAAAAATAAATAAACGTAGGAAAGCTAAGATAATTGATGTAATGTAGGCATGTCATAATTAGAAATTTGATAAGATAGTGTGATAAATGCTAAGTTAGGACCAAATGACAAAGACTAATTTTAGAGTAAATTGGGTAACTAAAAAGCCAAGGCTACTAAATGATCACAAAATTAAAATAATTAAACTTAAATAAGAAAGGCAAATAAGGTAAGTCAAACTAAGGATACAAGTCAAAAATGGTAATCAAACATCAATGTGAAATCAGTAATAATCCGTACTTAAACAAATATGGGAAAGTAAATGGTAAAACAACATTGATGAGTGAGTAGTAATAATCCTTACTCAACCATCAGTGGAAAAAGGACATAAAAATGGAGAACATTGGTGAGTGAGAAATAACAAGCGAACCTCACTAAACAAAAAAATAATAATGGAAATAGAAATGGATGCAGTTGTCTAAAAAAATGGTACAACAATGGAAAATTTTCAAATAAACCAAGGTAATTTCTAAAAGTGTGAAGCAATGGTGTAAAGAAAGTAGTCCATAGTTGCTCAAGCATATTGTTTTGTTCTAAAGTTAGAGAAAAATGAAACAAAGTAGTACTAACATGTGTTGAAAGATATGAAGAAGAGGGAATATAGAAGTGGGAAAATAGATTTAGAATCAAACTTGCCTATCAAGGGGGGGAATGAAATTGGGGAAGGGAAATGAATAAAAAATCAAGGTAGTGAAACTCTTTAGTGAATCTAAGGCACTTAAATTAGGTTTATCAAAATAAGAGGACTTTCAACATTAGGGACTCTAAAGACTTTATCCTAAGCACATAAATATTGTGTCACCAAATGAAGTATAAATATCATCCCATTAAGGCTATATGCATGAAAATTGGAATGAACCTACCTTCCTACAACATATTCCTCATTCCTCAAGATGCCTTATAGAGCCATTGGTCTACTGTGAAGATTAGGTACTTACATGAGAAAGTAGGTATCACCATAGATTATTTTGGATTATCCTATCTGAATCTACTATCCTATAGCATCCCAATGGACCTCAATACTTTAATGAGGACAAATGTGGAGTTTTAGCTTCAATTGGAGATAGGATATGTGTTATTAATCAAACATTTTAATGTGATTTTATTTTTTAACTTTTTATGTTTCCTTTTATTTCAAGTGATTTGGCTTTTGAATTTTGAATGATTTTTATATTCCTCATCCATATGGATTTGGAATAACCAACAGGAGTGATAAACATGACTATCATTTGAAAACTTTGGACTTGGTTTATAAGAAAGAGAACTTAGAGAGCATGGTGTTTAAGAGCATTATTTCTTCATGTGAAAATAAAGTGTTATCTTGAATTCAACCTTGTTTAATCCTAAGTGGAATGAAAGGAGAGAAAATAAAGGGAAATTAATCTAAAATAATTTGAATTACTTCAAATCATAAAAAAAAGTGATAAAGGTGAAAAGGGAATATAATGATAGGTAATTATGATTCCTTATCATAAGAATGTTTCAAAGTGTAAGGAAACTTGCTAACATAATTTTTTGTGTAGGTTTTATATACAAAAGAAATAAAAACTGAAGCTTATAACATGTGATTACAAACTTGTAACCATTTATTAAAATTATATAAAAGGAATACTTATTTGAACAAAAGGTGTTTTTGAAATAATATGGTGATTTTATGAGGAGAGCCTAGTCCTATCCATGGTCTCACACTACAACTCATAAAAGAGAAACCCAAGAGGGTGTAATAAAGTCAAAAATGGTATTTGTGAGGAGGGCTTATTCCTAGCCATGGTCTTACACTGTAACTTATAAAAGATAAATTCAAGAGGGTGAACAAAGCATTGAAAAGTAACATGCTAAAAATGGTATTTGTGAGGAGGGCCTAGTATTATCCATGGTCTTACACTAAAAATCACATAAAAGAATCCCAAGAGGGTACAAAGCATGTGAAAATAAAATGATAAAAATGGTATTTGTAATGAGGGATCGGTCTTATCCATGATCTTACACTGCAACTCATAAAATAAAAACCCAAGAGGGTGTAAATTGCACTAGGGAATAATAAAGTTGATTTGAAATCAAAAGGAATTCAGGAGGAAGATCAGATCCTATCCATGGTTTTACAATGTAGCTCATGAGAAAGAGAAACCAAAGGACCAAGAGAAAGAACTAAGGTTTGTGGAAAGAGAAACTACTATAGAGGGTGAGACCCATGTAGAAATCCTAAAAAAAGTGTCAGTAGGATAGCATATGGAAATATGATAAAAATGGAAGGATATAAACAAAGTTATTTTTCAATAATTATGCATTGGTGGGCTCTTTGAAAACATGGCCTTCATTAGTTTGAAGGTGATAGGTGCAAGGACTAGAAATATATTTCATTTAATAAGGTCCCCACCATTTTTGGGTACATTTTGTCTTTATCATGGGTACAATATAATTTAAGGACTATATCACCAATATTGAAAGTGTGGACATTAACTTTTTTGATATGTTGCTTAGTGATACAAGCTTTATATTTGAAATTATGTTAAAGAGTAATTAAATGGTGTTCATCAAGAAGATCAATAGAATGAAGGATAGCTTCATGTAATTCCTCATTAGGTATAATATCTTGGAGAGATATATATAAGGAGTGAAGCTCAACTTATAATAGTATGATAGACTCAAAACCATATACTAGAGAGAACGGTGTTGCCCCTGTGGAAATGCATATGCTAGTGTGATAGTTCCAAAGTGTAGGTTATAAATGAATATGCCAATATGTATGAGTTTTATAGATTGTATTTTGGATGATTTTGTTGATAATTTTGTTATTAGCCTTAATTTGGCCATTACATTATGGATGATAGGGTATGGAAAATTTATGGGATATTTTGAATTTAACACATAACTGTTATACATCCTTGTTTTTGAAATTGAAGCCATTATTAAAAATGATAATATGTTAACTCCAAAATGACAAATGATTTGATTGAGGATGACATTTTAAATAGTAGTTCTTTTAATATTAATAAGATGTATGAATTCTAATTATTTGTTAAAATATTCATTAGTCATGATGACAAAAACATGCCCATTTTGTGATCTAGGTAGTTTGCCTATGATATGTAATCCCCACATGGAAAATAGCCAAGGATATTAGATAGTTTAGATTTTAGTTGGTGGAGAATATATTAGATCATTATGAAGTTGTAAATGACTACAATTTTTATCTAATTTGATATGATCATTTTCAAGAATAGGCCAAACATATCCATTACGTAGGCATTTACGTGTTGCAGCATGCCCATACACAACCACAAATTCCCCCATGTGCTTGTTAAAGTAAATGAGGGAAATATTCTTTAATTACAAAATGGATCAGGGTACCTTTAGCATTGTAATAATAAATGGTATTATATCAAAACAAATATTTGAAAGCCTATTTTCAAAGTCGAGTCTTTTTGTAAGAATTTGTATATGGAGGATAAGTTTGATGCTCAAGGAATTGGATAATGTCTTTGTACCATGGACTTTGTCAAATGGTGATAACCTAAATATTATAGATAAGTGAATCTTGTGGTTATATGGAAGATGGGGAATTTATTATTTGAATAAGAAATTTAGAACCAGTGAGAACTTGGTGTGAATAAAAAAAGATGTTGAAAAAGTAAGTAAAACAATGATAAAGTTTTATTTTCTTGGAATAGGTTAGATGGTAAAAGAAGATAATTATTTGGTAAGGGTAGTGTAACTTTAATTATAAGTAATACTATTTTTAATTTTATATGTATAATAACCATTAACCTATTGACAGATGAATTAAGAGTCACCCAAAGTGTATAGATATGCAATATCTATGTCAAATGTTTCTCTCATGCCTAGGATTAATGATTCATATTTTGTCATGTTATTAGTGATATCAAATGTAAGTTAAAATTACAAAGGGATAATTTTACCATGATTAATAGTGAGTATACAACCTACCCAAACTTTTTGAAGGCATTTTGCAGCATCAAAATGAAGGTTGAAAGTGTCTTCATGTAAATCGATGTTGATTTTAGGAAGTTCTTTGATGACTAGTTTAGATTTAGTAGTATCAGGAATGATGTAGGAATATTATTGATTACTTATTTATAAATCAATAGTGAATTTATGGAAGTAATATTTAATAGAGATAACCTAAGTAAGACCTTCAATATAGAGGATGTTATCATTGGGGAGATTATCTTGAAGATTATTAGTAGTAGGTATGGGTCTCACTATGAGTTGGTTAGCAATGAATTGTACTTTGATAACTTTTTGTGTGATGATACAGAGGTCAAATTGAATAAAAATAAAAATCCACTTGCCAATTCTATCTCCAAATAGAAATGCTTTAGATAAAAATTGACAAAGTGGGTCAGAATGAACTATGACATAAGTTGTTTAATAAAGAATGTAGTGATAGATATTTTTAGCTATGAAATAGATAGAGAGGCGATCATGTTATACTTTGGTATAACATTTTTCATAATAAATGAGACCTTGAATGATATATTAGATAACATACTCTCTTCCAGTATCATCATGTTGGGCAAGCATTACCTTAATTGATACATGTGTGGAAGAAGTATACTAAATTAAAGGATGGGCATTGGAAGGTGGAAGAATGGTGGGTAGATGGAAAAATGATTATTTAATATAGTAAAATTCATTATAATAATGATAAATCCATTTTAGAGCATTAACTTTATTAATAATGGAATTATCAGAATAAATGTGATAAGCCATTCTGGGTACAAATTGTTGAATTGCCCCAAGCTTGCCAAAGTAAGTACAAATGTTTGGAATGCAGTGAGGAATAGGCATATTGACTATAGAATTTATTTTAGTGGGATTGACATAAATACTATGAAGAGAGATGAAAAACCTTTGAAATTTACTAAATGTTTGATAAATTTGGCATCTAAAAGTTTAATCATTTCTCTATGGCATAAGTTGGAAACTTCAAGGGGAAATTTATATTATTATTTTTGAATAGGTTTAGCATCAAGATATGTGATGATGTTATGAACCATGATACTAGGATAAATTATATACATTTCCTCATATGACCAAGTGAAAGTCTTATGACATTTGTCAAAAAATAAATTAAAATTATCATGTTCAGTTTGTGTGAGTTATCCAGAAACTATTATAGGTCAAGGGCATGAGGGGGTGCCATATTAAATTCTTGTAGATTCTTCAATAATCATAGCATTTACATCTTGAAAATAATATGGTGTATTAGGAATAAATGAAATGAGATTGGTTTTAGGATTAATGCTATAAATTAATTTGTTAAACTAATGGGCCTTTTGCTTGAAATTTCCAAGTTTATGATGTTACCAAGGAAGTTGAGGTTCTTAGGCATGGAGTAATTCAAGGATGGCTTATTTTATAGGTAACAGAGGTATAGGTTCATAATATTCCACACTCACTTAAAAATAGATAATTTTGTTACCATGGTGGTTGTATTCAAAATGTATCTAACATACATCTATGTCCTTGGCATTGAGAGTGATATGAAGAGTAGGTGGGAGTGTAGAGGAAGGTTGATCAGACTTGATTGATATATCATTAACATAAATCATGGGAAGAGGATCAGGTATAATAACTAGTGTGATAAGAGGTATATAAATTTCTAAAAGTTTTAAAGATGTAAAAGGTAAGATTTGTTTAACCACCTAAGGAGTATCGAGAAGTGGAGAATTGATTAGAGGTACATGAAATTCAAGTACAAAATTGAAATCCATGGAAATGGTATGAAAATCATGATTGAAATCATGTATTTGGGCTAAATTATTTTGATAATGTTGAACATCCAAGTCTCTTAATTGAGTTTGGGCTATAATGTAGTTATCATCATAAGTTATAGAAATAGTAAATGTTTATCATTCAAAAGAAACTTTGAAAGGTGAGATGATTAAATTTTTAAATTTACATGGTGAAATAATTAAAGTATCTTAAAATAATTTGACCATTCCATAGTCATTACATGTGAAGTCATCTTCTGTATAATATGCTTCATGTACATTACATGGAGGCGGGAAATTAGTGATCTCATCGATAAGAGGGATGGTATGATCATGAGCTAACAAGGATCGTGAGAATATGGTTCCTATTCTAATGGTGTAAACACTATAATTTTTTTATGTCATATACAAATTATTTAGTGTTGTAAGGACCTTATTATAATTATATTATCCTAAATATCCCTATTCTAAAGTCTAACTTCTTTACCATCAAGTAGTCGATAATTTATTTTTACAAATTACCATTTTACCTCCTTAACCACCTAAATATAATTATAACCCATGAAATATTTACCCTTTAAAAACCTACCAACATATAAACCCATTCCTAACAAACATACACATATAATCCTAAGTTAGCCGCACTTGGAATAAACCAAATTGGGTGAAACTAAATGCTTGCTAGAAAGGGTGAATTCATGATGATTTTCTTAGGATTAGTGTCGATTATCCCTATTAGTGATGATATATATATACATAGACAACCCTTTAGTTTGATGACCACAAATTTTGAATCTCAAGATTCTTCTTGGATTTCCTCAAGAGAATAAAGGTGAACATTAGCATCATGATGTTGAAATTATGCTATACCTAGTCTACATCTGTCATCTCAATTCAAGAAGATCACTTGCACCTATAAGAGGAATACATTATACCTACAATCGATTCAAGGTAAGTATTCTATCTTATTTATTTCATTTATTATTACATTTTGTATGCAATTAGAAATGCATCATGTCTATAAATCAATTACGGCTTAAAGAAGATAAAACATACCTACACTTCTGATTGGGAATGCATTTATTAAGTAGGAACATGAACAATATGGAGATAAATTAGACCTAATTAGGGGATAAATTATCAAAATACATCATACTATGAAGGGTTAAAAATCTTATAGTCTAACACAATAGTTTTTTGTAATTTTTGCTCATTTCTTAATTTAGGAAGATGATAGGAAACTAGTAATAAGGGTGTGGTAGAAGAACCTAGTTGTGATGCATGCATGATATAGATGAGTGTGGAGATCTACTTTTTATCTTGGAAGGATGACTTGTAGATAAGAAAACACTAAAAAAAGGGTTAGTAGAAAGATAGGTGGATTGACTAGCATGAGCTATATCTAAGAAGTGTGAGCTTATTAGGAGGCTATCAATCCACTCTTTGATAACAATTAAGTTAGAAGAGATAAAATTAAAGTTCTTGCATCAAATAATAGAAAGTAACTAAAATTAAATATAATAATAAATGATTACTTGTTAAATAAAATAACTAAATATAGTAATAATAGGTCAGTACTAGTGTTAAAATAGATCAGGTTAGGTTCATAAAATTAGGTAGGGGTTTGTGAATAGGTAGGGACATAGAAAATTGGATTGTTTGGGGGTAAGAATTAAAAAATAACTTGTTATTTACTAATATAGTGACCATCGATGGTTAGGGTGATTTTTAGTGGTTACACTAATAATCAAAGGTTGGGTAATCATCGATGGTTAGAGGTGACCATCGATAGTTATGCTAACCATCAACTATTACCTGTGGAATTTTGGAGGTGTTCAGAAAAGAGTTTTATAATATATTAGTGGTTAGGTAAGGGTATATTAAGGGTTAGAGAGTTAAAAATAAATATACAAAAAATGTTTGATAAGGGAGAAAGGTTAGAAACTAGAATAATAAAATGGACATATAAAGATATGTGTTTCTTGTTAAATAGATGATGGTTAGAGTAATTTTAGAAGAGTAATGGTACTTTGCCTCAAGATAAATTTTGGTAGAAGTTTAGATATTTCTTGTATTTGTTGAATTGATAGAAAGAGACTAGCTAGCTAAAAACTTGAATAGTTGTATGCTAGAATACTCTTGTGATTGATTGATCTATTTCACCTCCTACTCCCCTCTTTTTGTATAAAAATAGAGATGGAGGATAGAAGGTTATCTAGGAGGTTGGCTTGTTTATTTTGATGCTTGGGAGTTTGTTAGAAATGGGTAAGGTGAGCATATTTACTTATGCCATATTAGCTTACACATATCTAGTATTTGTGTAGGAATGAGGAAGACCTAACCATCGATGATAAACCTAACTTTCGGTAGTCAAGCTAACCATCGATGATTGAGGTTTTAGAGGAAAATTCATCAAGGTGAGTTAAAAGATGCTAGGTAATGGTTAAGTTAGTATATTATTAAGTTTAAGTAGATAAGTAGCTAACTTAACTCAGGGTCTAATTAGTTAGTCAGTAGGTCAAGAAGGGTTAGGTGGTCCTTAAGGTATCCTAAGGTATTTCAACATCTAGAACCATTATGTGTGGTTTTATAATTTCTATATTTTCCCCCTTTTTGTTATGAATATTTAAATCAACAAGCTATAAAATAAAAATAGATTATTGGTTGAAGGTATGATTACATTAAGTATGGGAGGAGGTGTTCCCCCTCAAACTAGGAGTCGATGAGGTGAAACTAAAATTGAGTCAGGGTTTGATAAGTGGTCTATGGTGAGTCAAAAGGTTGATGACATTAGTGGTTAGGAATTTGAAGTGAAAAATTACACAAAAAATGTCACTAAGTGTGATAGATGAGATCATGCAAAGACTAAGATTACCAATGTTGGTAAAAATAAGGTCAGTTCTAGAAGGACTAGTGATGGGGTAACTGGGCCACAACATTAGGCATAGTTGATCAAGTTATTCCTCTTGAGTCTCCTAGATAAGGTTGGTGTTTTTGTAGGTATTTGAGGTATAAAGTGCTCCCTTGAAAAATAAAAATGGTCTAGTGTGCACTAGTTAGTCTAAATTCAAACTTTTAACATGGCAAGGTTAGTTGGTGTAGTCAAAAAGACCAGGCAAGGTTGTCATATATTATGCGATAGGTTAGGTCAAAAAATGGCCAACATCAAGGTAGACATGGTATAATGGTTGAGTATTTGAAGAGGGTATTCTTTGAAGGTTGGTTTTGGTTTGGGGGAGAAGGTAATCTTAAAAAATGAGGAACTAATGTGTGGGTTCATAAATTGTTTTAAAAATGTGGGTTTCCTGACCATTGACGGTCAAGGGTCCTAAGATCGAATATCAACAGTCACCCTAATCATCAATGATTAGGGGATACCCTAAAAGGTTAAAGGATAAAAAGTAAAAATAAAAATTATTTTCATTTTTAGCTTGTTGACTCCCATGCTTTCCATGTGTTCTAGTTTGGTGATATGGCATTTTATGTGAGAGGGTTGACTGAGTATTTTTTTGACTTGGTGATTATGGATTGGTTAGACCCATTTGTTTAGGTGATCTACTAGGACCAAGGATGTATGGTGGACAAGGACATAACCAAGAAATAATACATGGGATTTATCCTTGACAATGATCGAGGAATGAGGTAGGTAGTGTTTTAAATTGATAGATTAGTGGATTTGGTTATTTTAAAGTTGAATTTGGGTAGTTTTGTGGTTATTTTGGTAGGGTTTTAGGGGATTTGACCTAGATGTAGGATTATTTGTGATTTAAAAATTTAGATAATGAAATTCAAAATTGAAAGAGTATTTGGGTTAGGGGTATGGTAAAGGTTAGAATTAGGTAATTGATTTTTTGAATTTTGTTGTTTTTTTAGGATTTAAGAAGGTAAAGTTAGGTGTTTTACCACTAATAGTCACACATAGTGACCATCAATGGTTCAACCCAACCATCAATGGTCAAACATGACCATTAGTAGTTTGACCCAACCATCAATAGTCAGACTTGACCATCGATGGTGAACTACCAAAGAAAAAAGGTTACTGATAGTACTTGACTATCAATGGTTATAGTGACTTTCGATAGTCAAGTGATTAAGGAAGGTGTATTTTAATAAAAAGATATAGGAAAAATGTTTTAAAGGGTTGGAGTAGTTAAAATGCCAAGTGTAAATTAAGATAGGTCAATTATTGAGTAGGAGTGATGTGTTGAAATGGTTGTTGGTTAGAGTTAGGTGTTAGTTTGATAGGTTTAGGGAAGGTGTTGAATTTTTTGTGGACTAGGGTACATTTTTTTTGATAAAAGAGTTAGATGTTTGGTTTGATGGGTTAGGGTAGGTATTGAAATTTTGTGGATTAGAGTAGTATTGGAATAGGTTTATTTCAATGGGTTTAGGTTGATAAAGAGGTTGATGTAGGTAGAATGAATTAAGTGAATTAAAATGAGTAATGGTAATGGAAAACTAAGTGTGCATGCTAACTTTGATTTTTTTAGGCATGAGATCAAATCCAGATGAGGGATCAAGTTCATAAGATATTTATAGAGGTCTATGGGGGGATGACCAGGGATGAATGGATATATATAGGGGAGTTAGCCTTAGAGTTATGAGACACTATTAGTGTTTTCCATGAGATAAAATGATGATCATGGCCCTCATCAAGAGATGGGATTCATCCATGAATACCTTCCTCCTACCGACATGAGAGATGACCATCATACTAGAGGATGTTCATAGGATTACATAGCTACCCATTTGGGGTGATCTAATTTGCCATATTGAGAGTGAGGAGAGGGATGAGTAGATGGGGCTCCTATATGGTAAGGATTAGGCCCTTGTCATGTTTCCTTATCTGCTACTAGATGTGTTGTTGGATATGTTGCTTGGTAGGATAGTGTTTAGGTGGGAACCAATTTTTCTAGTTTAGATATATAGGGAACTCTAGGTGTTTTGAGCTCACTAATGATATGGAATTAATATGGCGTTTGTGATCCATTTTTGGGCATATGAGTATTTTAGGGTTTTAAAAACATTGGGACTACCATGGGAGGACTACACCCAAATGGATTTTATATGGGATTCATGCAATGAAGGGGTGACTACCTACTTACAGGAGATGGAAGAGGTGTGAGAGATATTGACTAGTTTAGGGATGCACTATAGGGCTTGGTTATTGGGGATATTATCTGGATGCCATATGTTGGGTTTATAAGGTGGGCCCTATATATCTATCATATATTGTCATTACAAAGCTGGAGATGGATCTATGCAAGGAGAGAGGGTGAGACTAAGCTCATCCTATTTGATAGAGTTTGGAGGTAGTTCGGTCTAGTGTAGGGGATTCTATGTCCATTCTCAAGATATAAGAGGGAAGATTATTTATTTTTTCTTCTCGAGCCACAACCAAAGGAGGTGGTCCTAGATCATGACGAGATACCCATTGCAACAAGGGTTGATGATGTCAATTTTTTTGATAATTATGTGGCATGATACCAGACCCTTTATTTAGTGACTAATTTTGGGTAAGACAATGGGGGTTGATAGATGATGGATGTGGATCTAATAAGTGGGGGTCCATTGGTATATGTATAGGGTGGTGGACATAATAGATAGGCAAGAACAACATTGGCTACTACATAGGCATAAATTATAGCATGACAAGGATAAGTGGCCACATTATAGCGCTAGATTATGACATTACAAGGTTAGGTTTCCACCATGATAGGTGAGAAGGATCAGGCTAAGAATTCACTAAACATGGTGACCCAAGAGAGGGACCCCTTGAGATAGAGGGGAGGAGTAGTGGTAGCACTAACATGACCACTAGGTACCATCCTTATGACATGTTACTTGGCCACAATGGATGAACTGAGGTATTAAGAGGCCATAATTTTGGCATAATTCCCTAAGTAACCCTAATGGGGTGAGTACAAAGCCAACTTATTAGGTGGGGTAGTTGTGGTGACTCGAAGTTAGTGGGTTACTTTAATGGTGGATAGGTAAGCATCCTAGGAAGACTGGTTCCAGATGGTAGTGGTAGTGTAGGTGGGGATAGTGGTAGTGGTGCCATAGGGGCATGATATGATATGATAGGATGTACATGATTTTGATATTAGACTGAATGCTGATGCAATAAAATATACATGCTTTGAGAGAGAGATCATTATTACATGTATTATTTATTTTGATGACATGATGTATATGATGGTTGATGATATATATGTGTGTGAGTATGTGTGTGTGTGTGTGTGTGTGTGTGTGTGTGTGTGTGTGTGTGTGTGTGTGTGTGTGTGTGTGTGTGTGTGTGTGTGTGTGTGTGTGTGTGTGAGTGTGTGTGTGTGTGTGTGTGTGTGTGTGTGTGTGTGTGTGTGTGTGTGTGTGTGTGTGTGTGTGTGTGTGTGTGTGTGTGTGTGTGTGTGTGTGTGATATATATATATATATATATATATTATATATTATATATATATTTATATATAGATGGGATACATGCTTTATGGTTCATTGTGTACATGTTTTGATGTTTAATGCTTATGCTTATGAGATGTGAACGTAGTAGCTTAGCCATGTGATGATTATGGATGATGTTTTATTTTTTTCATGGATATGATGTTTATGATCATGGATGGTTTGATTATGGTTATTGATGTGGTTTATGATATGACATTATATGCTGTGATTTATTTCAATGATTATGGATGTGATGTTTTAAATTGGTTATGATGTTATGATTTACAATGATTTTGTCTATGGTTATGATATTTATGGTTTATGATCATGGATGTGTGATAATTTAAATATGATATTGAAGTTTAATGAAGGCACATAAAGTAAGTTAGATTAAAAAACTAGATGTGGGAAAAGAGAAGAATAATGAGATATATATGTACATGAACCAATGATGAGGATAAGGAAACAATGTGATGCCTTTTTATTGGTAAGGACAAAATAAAAACTGAAGTTAGATTGGCTTAAAGAACATAATACTTTTGAATGCATCACATTAACATGATTTTGGTTGATAAAAAGATATCTTTATCACATTGTATCAAGTAAGCTCATAATTGTTTTATTTATAAATGGTATAAAGGGGAGATGTGTGGTAGGTGAAGCATAAACGGGTGATAGGTAAGGTAACCTTATGTGGGTAAGGTGTCCTAAGAACCATATTAGACAAGTTCATGTATTCATGTAAGGTGTAGACTAATTGATGTGGGAATTCTACTAATGTAAGATATGAAAGCTAATTGTAGCTTTCTTAGGATAGCTTATTCTAATTTTGATATCTAGTCCTTTATTGCTTTTGTTTTGATAGGTTGATGAATCCAATCAATACTAGGAGCTTCAAATGATTTATTTTGACAAATTTGACTTAGACATCCTTCAAGGGAGTGGTCTAAATTTTGATTTATTCACGTTTTTTAGTTGTCCTTCAAGGGAGTAGTCTATCTTTTAGGAAATTTAGTTTTTGGGTAGTTATCCTTTAAGGGAGTAGTTTACAATGCTAGAGACATGTGACCCAAGTGATATTTTGGTATGCCAAATAGTTTTGATGCTAGGTTTAGACGTGGACAAGTCTATATAGGCTTAGAGTTTTACCTTTATGAGGGAAAAAATTATAGCTCAAAAGGTTAATGATAGGTGAAAGGGGTGGTTTTGAGAGACAATGACCATGGGATTCCATCTGATTAGAGACAAAAATTATCCATAAGAACCATACTATGGGTAAAGTAATGGTACCCATATTTAGGATTAGTCTATAATTATGATGGTTAATCACATGGTTCTATGTTATAATCGGTTATCCTCAAAGGGATAAGGATAGGTAAGTGAAGGTAAAAATATTATAAATTAAGGGATGAGCTTAAGTTAGACAAGAGGTGACTTTGATATTTGTCTAACAAAAGAAAGGATGTATATGTGAAGCATTGAGAGGTTTAGGTTCTATTTTACCTTCGAGAGAGGATCAATGATAAGCTCTTGATCCATACTTGTGGGTTATGATGTAGGGTCCAAGCTAATTGAAATCAAACTTGCCTCTTTTTATTTTCCCCATTTTTTTACATGTTGATTTTCCTTTAGGATGAGGTCTCTGATATTGAATTATTATTCTTTCAGGTGTTTGTTATAAGCACACTTGATTCACTCTTGGTAAACATAAATATGGTTAAGCACTTTGAGGTGATGCTCATCAAGTAGATCAAGTAATGTTAGACATTCTTGATGATAGTTGTTCTCATAAATGATGTCTTTTTATAAAGAGAAGGAATTTGGACTTCGAGAGGCAAGACTGCCTCTACTCCAAAGACTAGAGAAAAAGGGGTAGCACCTATAAGGTTTGAATGCTAGTGTGATAAGCCCATAAAGCAAAAGGATGTGCAATTGCAAAACCAAACCTAAAGCATTAACTACTTTGGTTAACATATTTTTAAGAGTTTTGTTAGAGGCTTCTACTTTTCCATTTGCTTGTGGATGGTAAGGTGAGGAAAAGCTTCATTTAATGCCAAATGCATCATAAAGACCCTGGTCTTGCTTATTTTTGAAATATTTGCTATTATCAGTGATGATTTTATGGGGAATACTAAAATGATAGATGATATGATGATTGATGAAGTCAACTATCTTGTCAATTTGGTTGAGATGAGAAGAATGGCCTCCACTCATTTGGTGAAATAATCAGTGGCAGTGATGATGGATTAATGTCATTATGAAGAATAAGGATTGATTTATGTAATGAGATCAATTCCCCATTGTGATAAGGGTCAATAGACTTTAGATAATTCAAGGCTATGTGAAGGTGCGTGATGTAAATTAGTTTATTTTTGACATTTAACACACTTCTTTACATAATTGTAATAGTTTTGTTTGAGGATAGGCCAATAGTAGCCAAGGTAAAGGATATGTTTAGTGATAGATAAAGCACTAAAGTTTCCCCCACATATTTCATAATTTATTTCCTTGATATCATGGGAAGCTTCATGACTATGTAGACAATGGAGAAGGAGGCTATCAAAACCATGCTTATAAAAGATTCCCCCTAGTATGGTATAATGAGAGGTACTCTGAACAAAGGCTCTTTGAGAATTATTAGAGAGGTTGGGAGGAATTATGCTGAGATTGAGGTAGTTGAAGGTTTTCTCATACCATATTTCCAATGGACATACTTACACACTATAAATGGTAGGAAGGTTAGAATGGATATAAAAGGGTGTGATAAAGTGATGATTGGTGACAAAGAGTTTAGAATCAATAAGTGCAGATGGGATTTGGGAAGCAAGGGAAGCCATTAAATCTATGAACTTGTTGGTAGATCATGGAATAGACTAGATAAGGTAATGATCAAATGATGTTAAGAGTACATTTATTAGCTATTTTTACTTTTACAAGACATCATTCTTACATTGGTAGGATCTGTTGGCTTAGTTGACCACAAGCTGGGAATTGTCAAAGACACTGATCATCTTAAATCCTAAGGCAGTTTGAAGACCTATTACTAGGGCTTCATACTCAACCACATTATTGGTGTACTCAAAATCAAGTTTAAATGAAAGGGGAAAAGGTTCACCATTGAGGGGAATGAGAATAACTCTGGCACCCCCACCACACTAGCATTTTGAGCCATTAAAATATATGGTCATTTGGTAGGTGGGGTCTTCTTGAGAAAGAGTCATAATGGACTCATCTAAAAATGCAATAAAAAGTGGTTGGTTGTCTAGAAGAGGATCTTTAGCCAATTATTTGGTAATGAATTTCCCATTAATTGAATTTTGCTAAAGGAACTCAAGGTCAAACTTAGCTAGGAGCATGAACCACTTAGCGATACATTGGTTTTGATATGGTTTAGAGTGCATGTACTTGAGTGGGTCAGTGTTAATGATAATGAATTTTTTGTGATTAAGGAGGTAATGATGAAGTTTTGAAGGCATAAATACAATGAAAGGCAAAGTTTCTCAAAATGGGTGTACCGAATCTCATACTCTATAAGTGTTTGACTTATGTATTAGATAGCTTGCTCTTTGTTTTGTTCATCATAGTGAGTGAGCATTGCCATTAAGGAATGACCAATGGTAGAAATATAAAGGTATAAGGAATGGACTTCTTTAGGTGGGGTAAGAATAGGTGGAGAAATAAGGTATTCTTTGAGTGAATCAAAGGCTTGTTGGTAGTCTTTAGTCCACTTATAAGATATATCTTTCTTGAGAAGATGGTGAAAGGGCTGATATCTATTTGATAACTAAGAGATGAAGTGACAGATGGATTGGAGATTCCATTGTAGGCTATAGAGTTGCTTAAGGTGGGTTTGAGGTAGCATTTACAAAATTTCTCTAACTTTGGTAGGGTCAAATTTGATTCCTTGAAGAGAGATGATAAAGCCAAGAAGCTTTCCAAATAGGACCCCAAAAATACATTTTTTGGGGTTAAGTATGACATAGATATGGATTAGGTGATCAAAGATGATTATGATAATGGATAGATGATCCCTATGATATTTGGATTTCCCTAAGAGATCATATACATAGTCCTCTATGATTTTATGGATGAGATCATGGAAGATGTAGGTCATCGCATGTTGATAGGTTGCTCCAACATTATTTAGACTAAATGTCATGACCCTATAGTAAAAGTTTCCCTTGGGGTAATAAAATAAGTTTTATGATAATCTTTAGGGAATATAAAGATTTTATTAAATCTTGAGAAACCATCTATGAGAGATAACATCTTGTGGCCAGCTATAAGATCAACACATTGGTCAAGGCTAAGCAAAGGGAAGTCATCATTTGGGAAAGCAAGGTTGAGGTCATGAAATTCAATACATAGGTGAGGTCTCCCTTTGGCTTTGGTAATGAGAATGATATTAGAAACCCATTGAGGATAACTGATGGGTTAGATGAAGTTGATAGATAAGAGACATTGAAGCTCTTCTTTGACTAGAAGGGTGATGCGAGGGTGCATCCTACAAAAAAATTTCTAAATAAGATTAGCATCAAGATGGGTGACAATGTTATACAAGTATATTGAAGGGTCAATTATGAGCATGTATTGATAGGACCAAGCAAATTCTATGCTCCAATCATGAAATAAAGAAGGGTAATCTTATTATTTTGTGGAATCTAAGGATTGACCAATCTTTAAAATGAGAGGGTTATCCTGAGTACCTAAGCTGACATCAATAGTGGATTTGTTCAACATGGTTTGATTCTTATGAGGAAGGGATTTTTGGATAGAATAATTCCACGCATCAAGGTAGGTGAGAATGGAATCATCATCTTGATGTTGGATGTTGTTGATGGTAGAAGAATCATTTTCTACCATTTCAAGATGAATGAGAGGAAGGGTTTTAATTCAGCCATCCTTTTGATAGGTTAGGGGACCTAAAATAAGAACATTGACTAAAAAAAGATAGGAAGAATGATTTCAAAATACTTAGACTTTGAAGGAGATTAGGTTGGTGAGTATGGGATGTTTTCCTCAATGGTGGTGATTGGTTTTGGTGAATCGGTGGGTTCTTTTGGTGGTATGAACCTAAGGCCAAATAGCTCATGAGGTTTCTAGGTTTTGATGGAAGGTAGCTCATGAGGTCCATGCTAATAATGGCCTAGGACAAATCCATTCTAGGCACACCTATGAATTTATAATTTGGAAAATGATTTTTTTTCAAATAAGAGAAGTCAGAGGTAAATGGTTGGGTGGTAGAGGTAGTGGTGGAAGCAATAAGTAGATGACTAAGCCCCCCATAGATTAAATTAGTTTGATGGTTGGGATGCATAAAAAAATGATTGTTTAGATGTTGGGGTCATAAATATGATCATGGTTGAGGTTCCCATACTCTTAAGGAGTAGGGAAATCATCCAAGGATAAAAGAAAATACTCCCCTAGTGAGAGATGTTAGAATATGGGATCTAAGGGGTCCTCTACAGGGATCTAAGAAGAAGGGATATATGAGTTAGTTGAAGATTCATCGATGGTAGGGGTGGAGTTGTTAATGGTTTGTGGTGAGGTGGATGAGAGAGGAATAATAATTTCATTGGGTTGATATGTCATGTTTCAAGATGTGAAAGGACTATGGTTAGCTTTTATGGTAACAACTTGACCTTTGTGTTCACACTTGACACATTGATTTAAGGTTAATAAGACTCTTGGAATGGATCCAAGGGCATACAAGTAAGATGTTGTATTAGAACTCACATTTTATAGTGTAAAAGAGTTATGGAATTATGTGAGCTCACAATTAGATGTGAAGGATGACTATCCCCAAGGTTGTGGCCATAGTATCATTAAAGGAGTGGAAGATCACTACAATTTTTAACATAATATTCTTAGGTAGTTGGAGTTGGTCATAAGCATTAGAGGAGATAATGTTAATACTAGAACCTCCATCAATCATCACCTTTTTGATGTGGGTTTGATTGATGTATGAAGTAATGAAGAGGGGAGGATCAAGATCTTTAGAATGAACATAAGGTATTTTTGAATCTTAGAATGTGATAAAGGTAGAAAGTTGAAGGGCTCAGATAAAAGATGTAAGAGGTTGAGGATCTTCTAGTTGAACCTCTATTGATTACAAGGCCTCTATAAATTCTTGGTGATGATGGGGTAAGGTTTTAATTAGTTCATAAAGGCTCATCCTCACTGGTTTTTGGTGTTAGTATTTTAGAACCACTCGCTAGATGGATTTAGAAGGGTTAGAAGGAGAGGCACCAAAATGGATATTTTAGGTTTGGGTGAAGTTGAAAGTAAAGGTGAGGCTATTTGGGTTCAGTTGGAAGGTTAAGGGGTGGAAGGGTATGTCCATAGTATTGACACTTTGGCTTTTCATTTATCCTTTTGTTGGGCCCTAGATCTGGTAACCATTTGGATAGTGTGGATTAGGGGAGGTGTTGGGCTAGATGGCTACTATGGTTCCTCCTTACTTTCATATGAAATTATAAGAGTAGGTAAGTGTTGGATTAGTTTATATGGTGGTTGGTTGGTAATGGGCTCAAGGAAGGTTCATCTGATAACAAATCATCCTCATCCCATAAGTTAAAGATAAGTACGTGGAGAGTTTTGTAGTTTTTCATGTTGTGTCCAGGTGTCCTATGGTATGAGTAGATTAAATTGTCATTGAACCACAATGGTTTAGGATTTGAAGGGATAGGTGGTAGGATTAAGGAAGATGATTGTAGTAACCTTTGTATAATGGTTGAATAAGATTCAAGCAAAGGTATTAGGGGTGTTGGGTTTTTACTTTTAGGAGTGTGAGCCTTCTTAGAAGTAGACATCACCATAGAAGTTATAGGTGATGGAATGGTTTTTGTAGATGTTTTTGGTTAGGATCATTTTATTATGGTTATTTTTTAGGTGAAAGGTTTACAAGTGGATGATGAAGGTTTGGATATAGTGGGGAAGGTAGAAGTAGATATGTTAGTTAAGAATGATGGGGAGTTTGATGATTTGGTGGGGGTAGGTAAAGGTGAAATGAAAGAAGAAGGTTTAGTTTGGGTATTTTTGGGAGATTTTACCTTCTTAGGAGAAGAAGGAGCTCCTAGGATGGTAGAAGGATGGGGCCTTAAGATAGATGGTAAGAAGGAAGCAGGTGGTATAACTCTAGTTAAAGGTGTGAGTTTGGGTGGTTCCACCTTCTTAGCTAATTTGGTTGGGGTTTTATTTGGTAAACTAGATGGGGTTAAGTCCAAATTCAAAGATGGGTGAGAAAGGATAGGTATAGGAAGTATTCCTATATTTTTGATGGGTTTGGTTAGAGAGGAATAAGGTGATTTGATAATTTTAAATGGAGGTGGGTTGGATGGTTCCCATACAATTTTAAAGGAAGTGTTTGATGAAGGTATTGAGTTGATGATAGTTTTGATGGTGGATGCAAGTGAGGTTGAAGGTTTAGGTTTATTTTGATAGGGGAGCCCAAGATGATGCCAAAAGGTGACTCTATCTATATTGGGTTGAGAAGTAAACTCTAGACTTTGGATCAATCTAGAGAAGGGTTTGTGAATAGGTTTGATTCCTTGGTCATCAATTTTAAATATTAAGCCCATAGGTTGAGGTAAGGGAATGGTTTATTCACCTTTGTTCTTGATGGAAGGTTTCATGATTTGGGAGGATGTTTCCTCCATATAAGGTGTAGAAAAGGTAATCTCTTCTTTTTTGATGGTTTCCAAAGAGAGAAGGGGTGGTTCTATGATAGGGGAGGAAGGTGTGATGGCCTCTAGTGAAGGAACAGAGATGGTTATTTCCTTTGTTTGGGTGTCCAAAGGAATGGTGGGTAATTTCACCACTTCAATAAGTGGAGTTGAGGAAGAGGTAGTTGAAACAATGGTTGCCTACTTTTGTATTTATATAAAAGGAGATGTGGATAGGTCTATAGTCTCATCAAGTAAAATAAGAGGGGTGGTTGCTTCCTTTGTTTGGGTGTCTAAAGGAATAGAAGGTGAGTCCACCACTTCAATGAGTGGAATGGTGGAAGAGGTATTTGAGGTGATGATATCCTTAATGGTAGGTTTACTAATAATGACATTGACTGTATGGACCTCATGAACATCAGATGATTTTAGTTTATTATCATCATAGTTGGTAGAAGGGGCATGATTGAGGAAAAGTTTATGAAAGATGTCAAGGGACTAATTTATGGGTGCATTGGGATTATCATATATTAGTTCTCCCTTATCAATCATGTTTTGGATAATGGTTTTAAAGGTGTTACACCTACTAACACCATGTTTAATGACACAGTGAAAAACACATAAATCATTCTCATTGTACCAACTAGGTATAGGGTGAGAAGAATCAAATTATTGGGAAGATTTTATGGGAGGAATTTGTATGATGTTGGCTTTGAGAAAATTTTCCAAAACTGAAGCATAAGACTCCTTTATTGGAGTATATTTTTTGTGGCATCTTTGTTGTGATTTTGGTTTTGTATGTTGGAAGAGTTAGAGGAGTTGGTTGGGTTGGGTTGGTTTACAGTTGGTGGTGGAGTGGTTTTAAGGACAAACAAGTTTATAAATGCCTTTGGTTTGGTGTAGGGATGGTTCAATTGATTGGTGGTTTTGGATGAATAAGGGTTATTGGATTTGAAGCTAGACTTTTTATTTCTTAGTTTGAACTTCCCCTCATCAATGGCTTTGATTTCTAATTTACATGCCATGTTGAACGCTTTATCAAACGTCTTGAAAGTTTGAAATTGAAGAGTAGGGGAAATATGTTTTGCACAACCCCAAGGGAAAAAATCAACTTAGATTGGGGTAAAGAGAAATAGATTTGGTTGATAAGACCTCTCCATCTAACTACAAAATCAACAATTGATTCATCATCAAATTGCCTAATGGAGTAGAGGTCAGTAATAGAGACCTTTTTAGATATATTGACTAAGAAGTGATCTAAAAATATTTGGGAAAGTTGGGAAAAGGAAAAGATGGAGTGATTGGTGAGAAAATTATACCAATCTAAGGCTAGTCTAGATAAAGACATATGAAAGGTATGAAGGAGAATAACATCATCATATGCAATCAAATAAAAATAATGGTGAAATGATCTTAAGTGTTTTTGGGGGTCCTCTTTGCTTTGGAACTTGGAAAAATTAGTTAGTTCCCATTGAGGAGGATAATATCGGATAGGGAGGATGGGTGAATAAGTTCATTGAATATTTGATACATAAGATAAAAAATTTATGAGCCCTAAAAATAGATGAATCTAGGTTGGTCATTTTGACCATTAACATTTTGATGAAATCTATTTGAGTTTGGGAAGATCCATAATTATGTGGTAATTTTTTTTGAGGTTAGGAGGCAGTAATATATGGATAAGTGGTATAGGGTTGATCAAATTCCACATATTGGTATGTGGTCGTTAAAGGTTGGGATGATACCACATAAGGGTTAATGGGCATAGGTTGGAGAAGGTGCTATGTATCCTTGTAGGTTAGGAACATATTGGTAGGATGTCATGAGTATTTGTTGAGGGATTTATATGGGTTAATTTGGAGGTATGAATGGGTTGGTAATTTTTTGAGGTTGAGTGGTAATTCTTATGCTAATAGGTGGAAGAGTAGGAGGTATGGAAAGCACCAAATTTTGAAGTGGAATGGAAACTGGTGGGTTGTTAGTGATAAAGAGAATGGTGGAAATAGGGGTAGAATATACCCCCATGGTGGATGAGGTATGGGTAACAAAATGTGTGGTTTCCACTATGTTGGAGGTGTTGGTTGGTGTGGGGAGTGTTTAGCTAATGGTTGGGATGTTTGATTGAGTTTGGGTGGTGGTAGAATATGGGTTATGGGTGGAATAAGATGCGTGGGTGATCATAGGTTGGGTAGAAGTAGAAACAACCATAAGATGGGGAGGCATACCATAAGGTGGATCTATAAGAGGAATTAAAGTAATAAGGGTATGGTGAGATAAAGTGTCGAGATAATGTTGAAGGGATACAGGGTTGTTATCTAGGAAGGTATTAAAGTGCACATCACCCTTGATAACTATTCAAGGCATGGTAGGAGGGGGATAAAGATGAGGATAACCCTCAACATCTGAAGTATACTCCATAGAAGAAGAGGTGGAGGAAGATGGTTCTTGGTTGGTTTGGTTCCTCAACCATTGTCTAGTAAAGACTATGTGAGGAATATAAAAGAAATGATGAAAATATCACAACTCAAACACAAAGAAATCAAAAGGAAAAGAATCTCAAGGAAATCAAAATATACACTAAAGTGCATTTAAAAATTAAGATTACTTTTAGATCACTTTTCATTTATTCCATAGAAAGTGTGAAGAGGAAATTTGGTTTGTAGATTAGGTACTATACATGAAGTCTAAGGTTTGTTTTAGGTGTTAAAGGATATAAAAAATATGTATTGAAAGTTAGCATGTGGCTTGATATTGGGGCCTACCCCTTCACTTCACACACTATAGTGATAAGGGTGTGAGGTGCTTAGCCAAGATATATTGAATTTTAAAGTTTAGACACAACCAGAGAGATATGTTTTGGTTTCTCTTCTTGTTAATGACCTCTAGATAATATAGCTAAAGGGTAAAGAGTACTACTAGGTGATGAAATCCTAGTCAGGCCTTATGTCAATTATTTTGATGTGTTGCTTGATTATGTGGTTTGGTAAAGTGTGTGATAACAAGATTGAAATTATGATTAATTACTTTTGCTTTTAAGTTGACTAGATGAAATAAAACAAATAAGCAATCAATTTATGCAAGGTTTATTTTAAGCCCAAAAGAAATTTCAAATTTTATTGTATGAGAAAAGAATAAAGGAATAAAAGGGAACCTAGATGGTATTAGTGTCCCACTAGGTGTGCCAAAATATTTCTCTTAATTTCTTCTCATTTTTTAATTTAAGAAGAAGATAAGAAACTAGTAATAAGGGTGTCATAGAAGAACTTGGTTGTTATGTGCACATGATCCAAATGAGTGTGGAGAGCTTATTTTTATCTTGGAAGGATGGCTTGTAGATAAGAAATCATTAAAAAAAAGTGTTATTAGAAAGATAGTTAGGTGGACTACCTAGCATGAGCTATATCTAAGAAGTGTGATCTTGCTAGGAGGATATCAATCCACTCTTTGATAACAATTAAGTTAGAAGAGATAAAATTAAAGTTGTTTCATCAAATAACAGAAAGTAACTAAAATGAAATATAAGAAGAAATGAATGTTTGTTAAAGAAAATAACTAAATATAGCAATAGTGGGTCCATACTAGTGTTAAAATAGATCAAGTCAGATTCATAAAATTGGATTTATTTAGGGGTAATGGGTTAGAAATGACTTACTATTATTTCTTAGCATAGTGACCATCAACAATTAGGGTGACCATTGATAATTAAGCTGACCATTAGTGGTTGGGTAATCATCAATGGTTAGAGGTGACCATTGATAGTTATGTTGACCATCGATGGTTGCCTATGAAATTATAGAGGTGTTCAAAAAAGAGTTTTAAAATGTATTAGTGTTTAGGTAATGATCTATTAAGGGTCTGGGAGTAGAAATCAAGATATAAAAAATGTCTAATAGGGGAGAGAGGTTAGAAAATAGAAAAACAAACTGAAGTATAAATATACTTGTTACTTGCTAAATGGTTGATGGTTGATGGATGGAAAAATTTTAGTAGAGTAAAAATACTTTGCCTCTAGAGTAATTTTGGTAGAGGTTCAGATCTCTATTGTAGTATTGAATTGATGGAATGAGATTAGATAACTAGAAGATTGAGTACCTATATGCTAGAATACTATTGTGATTGATTGATCTATTTCACCTCCTAGTCCCCTCCTTTTATAGGCAAAGAGAGATAGAGGATAGAAGGTTCTCTAAGAGGTTGGATTCCCAATTTTAATGATTGGGATTTCATTAGTAATGGTCAAGGCATACATATTTAATTATGTAATGTTAGCTTGTACACAATTGGTATTTATGTGAGAATGAGGAAGACCTAACTATTGATGGTTAGTCTAACTGTGACAGTCAAGCTGACCATTGGTGATCGAGGGTTTAGAGGAAAATTAGTTAAGATGAGTTAAAAAGGGTTGGATAGTGGTTAAGTTAGTGAATTAGTGAGTTTAGTTATCTAAATATATAACTTGACTTAGGGTCCAATGGGTTAGTTAGTAGGTCAATAAGGGTTATGTGGTCCCTAAAGTATCTTGATGTATTTCAACATCTAGAACTATCATGTGCAATTTTTTAGTGTCTACAACAATTATGAAATAACCCTAAAAGACTCCTAAGTTTAATGTTTCACTTAGTAAAAATAAATTAATTCTAATCTAGTACACACCAAAGCTTGTGGTACAAAGTGGGGGTTAGAAATTAAAAAAACTAAACTAAACATGCATAAAAGACATATACTCATGTCAATGTATACAGAATCCTAATGCATGGAAGAGAAGCACAATTGCATTATCCATCTACTCTTATAAAGGAGAAATAAAGTTAGGAATAATTACCATTATCACTTGGATTTTCACCCTTTGAGGAGATGTCTTAGCTCTCCTCATCAAAGTGGCATAATTGAAACACCTCTAGGCTTGTGGGCAGCCTAAAGATGAGGTGAATCTCTAGATAGGGCTAGCTCCCTTGATGTACCACTTTGGATCATAACTACACATAAAATTGGGGGGAAAAAGGAGAGAGATAACTAAAAGCAAACTATCCTATGGGAGACCGTACACAAAATACATTGATGACTCCCAACTAGTAGCATGTTACACATGAAACCAAGAGACAAACCAAACATACACTTCTCCAAGATGCATCTTCTCATATTAATATTATATTATGAGGTTATGGATGAATGTTTAGGCTAGGAGGTCTAGAAAAAAGTCTTTGAAAGAAAATAGTGAATAGACTAACTCACTCAAACTTAACATTTCTTGAAACACTTCACATGCCCTGCAAGTAGAGAAATTTCAACTGCAAATAAGATGAAAGAATGAGACAATATGCTAAGGAATCCATAGTCTTCATTAAGAAAGATTAAAAATTCAAGTAGAAAAAACTATGAAAAATCATGAAGAGGTAAAAATTAGTATTCTTATTGATCAAATGTATTAAAATGAGTAGGGCTTCACCATACTCAGGTGGAGCATAAGTTACAATGGCCAAAATGGATTGTTCTTGGAGAACTTGAGAGAGAGAGAGAGAGAGGAGAAGAGATAAGTCCAAGGGTTAAAAGGACACTTGTAAAGTTGAGAAAATTATTTAATTGTGCATTAGAAGAGGATTTGAGATAAACCATGCAAGTTCATAAGGAACAAGTGTCTATACAAGGCATGAAACTCTTGCAAAGTGGCATAAAACTTCTTATTCTAGATCATAAAAATTACCTTCATGATTATCCATATTTAAACATCTCAAAAATGATTAGGGATGGTTATGATGACTGGAATGAAGGTTAAGGGTTGTATATATGCCTCTCCATGTGTTGTTTTTATATTTGGTCATTTGGAATCATGTCGAAAGGAGATATCACTACCTGTACTTTGAGAAACTCCTCTTTCATGCACCCTGCACACTTGGCTTCCAAAAAGGAATTAGATGATCATGAAAATATTTAAAATGGGGATAAAGGCCCTCTATGGATTTAGAGTCATTAGTCACACATTAAAATCAACCCACTTAGAGTTTTCCACCCTTCTCACTAACTTATCCACTATGCCAGTTTTAACTAGCTAAGATGAAGCAACTGGTTTAGGCACTTAGTACTTTTAAAATATCATTAAATGACCATATTTATTTAATAAATTCCTAATATTTTCCCCAAACTTTATTTCATCTTTAGACTCTTCATATAACTTAAAAAACACACAAAATAGTCAAAAGTGTGCTATTTTGTACCCTATATGTACAATTTAATATAGTGAAAAAGAATGGGGAGTATATTGA
The DNA here is from genome assembly GCA_037957365.1 of Torreya grandis. Lineage (NCBI taxonomy): Eukaryota > Viridiplantae > Streptophyta > Pinopsida > Cupressales > Taxaceae > Torreya > Torreya grandis. The sequence continues at coordinate 134,615 of JARHVA010001487.1, read as the reverse complement.
GGGAGTATCCTAAAATTTTAAATCATCATCCTAGGAAAACTATGCCATTGTATTAGCTTTCCATCTCCATTTCATAAAATTGGTCACTAGCAAGGGTTTAGGAGGATTTTAGCCTATTTTGACCTCTTAAGGTTCATTCATAAAGATTGTATGTTGAAACTACCATAAAATTACAAAAATTCATATTTTAATACACTCATAAACATCCATAAACTTATTATATTCCCATACGTATAATCAAAAGAGGTGTGAGCTTCCAAATTTCTCCTATCGAGCTTATTTTCACATTTTTCACAAGTCTAAGTTATCTTTGGGCCAAAAATGGATTTAATTATGACATACCTGCATTAAAATAGTGTTAAAATTTATATTATTACCCTAAAAACATTATCTAATCATATATAAATCATATTTCATGCTATAAATATAAGTGACTTCCCATTTGGCCTTAGGCTTGAACATTGCCTAATAGGTCTAGTTGCACCTTAGATCTCAAAATGAATTTTGATGGTTTGAATTTCATCATAATATCTCAAAAAAAAAAAAAATATAGCGACCCCATAAAAATTCCTATATAGGCTATAATTATCACTCCATACTAGAAATGAAACCGGTTCTCCATTTGGCTTCTATGCGTTAATTCTACCTATTAGGCCTGCTTACAAACATGATGGTATGGTAAACCTTGTTAAGATTCACCCCTTATTTATTGGTTTTATATATTTAAATAGGTGTTACATATATTATAAATTATTATTTAAATTTCCCTCATCTCCTTGGATCACCCTTTCACCTCTTTTATCTAAAACTACAGGTTTATGCACAAGGAGTACCCTCTGTCTGAGACAAAATAAAGGGAAATTCCCCTATTTACTCAAAAAATTTATATGTTTGGGATGGATATAAATTTTTTAAATACCCTATTCACCAATTTTTATCCTTTGGTTTATTTAATGTACATCCCTACTCCTTAAATCTCCAAGGCAGACTATGCAAAAGATAGATTATGTATAGGGTTCTCATTGTATAATGTGTGATGCATCATAAGAATATTTCCTCTGCTTGTTCCCATATCATGGAGGATCCATTAGGCCAATTTTAAATTTTAATTTTTTATAGGTCTATTTCATCATCTCAACTTTCCATACCTACCTTGTACTGTTCAACCCTCCATTCACTATCTTAGACTGTAGACTATACTTCTTGTTTTGGAGGGTTTCTATAGGTATTATTAGCTTGAATTTGGATTTGTATGTGTAAATAATACATATTAAAACATTATTATATTATTTTTTAGGTTTTTTGACCTTTTCACTCATGTTTTTATAATACCAATCACCAAGGAACCTCTCTCTCTAGCTCACTATCTCAGACAATAAAACACAATGGCTATAAATGCATGCTATAGGTGTTAGGCCTTAAAATTATGCATAGAACAATTTTTGAAGTTTCCATGGTGGTTTATAAATTATTGGACTCACTATTCACCATTAGATTATCTTAAACCATCCTTTTGACATATTTTCTTAGTTTACTGTCTACCTACAGTCACCTACGACTAAATGTGTATGGTCATTGTAGGTGTTTACAAGCTTGAAAGATCATCATGCTTGATTCATAAGACACTTGAAACATTTTAAGAAGATTGAAATCAATTTTAAAAACATAAAACATACCCTTAAAACTCATATATTAAATAAAGTAAACCCTTCTTAAAATCAAAACCCTGTGCTCATTATAGGAACTCATAGGCTTGTGTATGGATTGAAGGTGTGTATGGAAGCAAAATAGAATGCATCATTCTTTTTGAGTGGAATTTTTTAAATAATGAGTGTTTTCCTAAACCATTTAAAAATATTTAATCATGAAACATGGTTTCATTCTACAAACTTTGATGAAAAAGGTCTATTATGGCTCAGACCTGTATATAACACTAATTAAAAATAGTGCATAGACATGCAACTTTAGCTCATCTAAAAACCACTCCGCTGACCATATTCTCTCCAAAATTTGCATAGTACTCTTACTATGTATAGGATAAAATAATAAATTATTTAAATTCCTAAAATAATTATGGAACTCTTTCATATGACATCTACAAAACCTCCATGTGCTTTGTTTTGCATTTTTTGGGAAAATAGTCTTAAACACAATCAATTGACCCTTTATCATGATTTTCACTCTCATTTGTCCACCTAACATGTCAAAAATTTATTTTATGTCCTCTTTAAAATATTTGGGTCATAATAATATTTTCAATTAATGTTTTAAAATTTCATTATGACATCATACTCCTCTTCTAGGCCACTTATAGGTGTGTATTCACTGTGTAAGCAGTAAGGGTGAGTAAATTGGATAGTGAGCATTGTATTTAGCCCTCAATGAGTCTTAAGAATATATAAATTATTAAAAATATATTATTTAAATTTTCAAGGACCTTTTTTCATTTTTAAAACTTGCTTCCAACATGATTTTTCCTTTCAAACACTTGTAAGTGTATGTTAATGGCAAAATTGTGTGTGAGTGAATGTGTTAACTATCATAATTCCCTTTTATAATTTTTAAAAGATATAACATGATTTTTAATGATTATAAAAACATATAAACCTATTTATACCTCCAATACATATCCATTAACACATGAAACATGTTCTACACACGTGATCAACATGGCTATAAGTAAGGATGAGTAAGGAATTGACTATGAAAAAAGGCAAGACTGAATAACTTGATCCAAGCATGATGTATTGAGATAAAACATGAATGGAGGTGATAAATATGGCATTTAGATATGGTTATTAACCTATAGACATCCTCTTAACCATTATCAAATAATGAGAGTTTTGAAAATGGTGAAAAATTGTTTGTCATCCCAAATGAGACTAATCTGCCAACTTGAGATGATTTGCTCATCAAAACACCATGAAAATTGGAATTTTTTTTTGAGGGAATCTTAGAAGAGATTAAAAATCATGTGGATTCAAAATCACCAATTTATTCATATGGACTTGCCAAAAATGGATTAAAACCTATAGGGTGTATGAAACAATAAGCATAAAAACACAATCAACTTTATGAGGATGGTTCATAAAGCACATTCCACAATTATTCAAAATATTGTTATATAAATGAGTATCTCTAAGTTTAATTTCACCTAAAAAATGCATTTTACCTAGAATCTCTCCTGTTGATCTTACCAAGTACAAACCTGAAGACTAGTTCTATGTGCCTAGAAGGATGAAAAAGTAGTAGAATTATTTTAACCCAATTTTGACACTTTTAGATAATTTCAAACATGGATTTGAGCTTTAGTAATCTGAAAAGAAATATTAAAAACTTATCCCATGTGGTACACTTCCCCATGAGTTATACAAGTTCCAAACTCTCCATTTTTTCAAGAAAATAGCCCTTTCTTTTGAAGAACCTACCAATTTTTAGTTATGACAATTGATTAAGAACTCCACGGACACATGGGATGTGAAATAATCTTTTTTAATCTTCAAATTTACTAGGGGGTTGTATAAGCTATTAAATGTTCTATTTATGACCCCAAAATGACTCAAAAAATGATAAATAAACTAAAAGACTAATTGACCAAGGCTAATATGATATTAAATTAACATTAAATGACCTATTATATACCTTATGAACAAATTTTAGACCCCTTCAAACACCTAAAAATTCAAGTTTTTACCTATAGGGGTCCTAATTTTATCTGCAAGTTAAATTAAGTCAACAAATTGGTGACTCATAGGGGTAGTATGCCTGCTATAGTAACTAGACTAGTAGCCTTATTAGTCCATTAGGCTTAGGGACTCATCTAAAATCTGAGATACAATAATAGGACTTTGGCCATGACCACAAGCTTTGGTCAAGACAAGACCACTAATTACCTCAACCAGATAAATTAAAGGACACACACAAAGTAAATCGAACACACCAACAAGACACACATATGACCAAAGAACTTAGGAAAAATAGGAAACAAAAAACTGTATAAAACTACAATTAAGCAGACCTCCCTTTCTAAGATCAAAAGGAAAGTTTCTTGAATCTCTTTATTCATGAGATGAATCATGGTGCTAAGCATGTTACTCTTTGGATTGAACACTTAATGGATTAGACCTATTTCTTGGCACTTAAATTGCATTGATCTCAAGTAGATAATCTTCAAATAGGTAACCAATGTAAAACTATTCCTCTTGGCCTTGCACACATACCTCATATTGTTGCCTAATCTTCATCTCATGATCAAATTTCATCTTCTTTGTAGGCATTCAAAAGTAATGATTTATTGTTCCTTGAAAGAATGAGGCCAATAGAAGTTTGTTATAATCTCCAAAGGCTCATGTGAACTTTCCTCTTGTTTAGTTATGACATTTTAAACAATGTAATCTTCCTTACCATCAATTATAGTCAACTCCAAAAAAGTAGTAGACCCCTTGAGAGACTCAAACTCATTCCAAATGTTTTCAAATTGTTACCATAAGTCCTCATCTTAATTTTGATCAGCATCATGAAGGGGAATGATAAGATAAGCTCATTCATCCTCTTCCTTAGAATCCAAAAGGACTTCATCCAAGATTTCCTCTTCAACACAAGGAAGGCATTCTTCATCATCAACCAAATAAGAAGAATCAACACAAGGGGTTACCTATTCCTCATCATTTGTGACATATTGAGGGATCTTAATTGTATCTTAGCTATCATAATATAATTTTGGTTCTCAAAGGCTTCAATATCTTCCAACTCCTCTTTCTTGGTGATGCCAAGACTAGGCATGTTGAAATCTAGTGGCCTAACCCAATGAGGTTAACAAGGAGTTGCATTTCCTCAAGCAAGAGTTCTAAATTTTCCTCAAACAAATGCTCTTATTTAGGTTCCCATACAATAGGTATATCAAGCTAAATGGTGATGTTATGGGGACAAGAGGAACTAGTTGGTAGAGGTGGAACATAGGGCTCAAAATCAGATCGAGAATGAAAAGTTGGTAATTATTTTTTTGAGATCTTGAGGAAGGGGATGTAGACCTTGGGCTAAGATAGGTTGGTTATATTCCTTCAACTTTAAAATCACTTCATTTACATCTGATTCAACGTGAGCACTCTCTTGAGGGAGCTTGTATGGGGTGTGTTTAGGTATATGATCTTCTTTTGGGTCTCAACTTTCCATCACACCTTAACTTAACAATTTCATCCTTAACTCTAACTCTTCAATTTGCTTGGCTAGATTCTCTTAAAATGTGTTTTTTTAAGTCCATATGAATAATCATGAAATATAAGGAGTATAAGAGGGATAACATGGAAAACAATCAGCTTTTAAAAGAAGGGTGGGATGGACTTACAAAGGATCAACTTCATTCTCAACTTCACACTACTTAACAATTCTTCTATCCTCTTTCTTTCCCCATGATTCCATTCTCTTATTATAGCTTAGGATGTTAGGATTATCAGTCTTCTCTTGAGGTGGTGATTAAATTTGAGTGTGGATGAAGTGTTTAAAGAAATTGAAATCTCCTTAGGCTTAGATTATCCACCTTGTCTCCAACTTATAATCTCATATCTAGAGGTCTTTTCTTGAGATGGGGATGCAATGAGAGAGGGAAATGAGGGGTTGGATTCCAATTCCTTTTATAATGACATAGAATGATACATATGCATATTAACTAATTCAATCTTCCTATCAAGATTAGCTTCAAAAATAAGGTTTCTCTTTTCAACTTTCTCTTTCAATTGATTGGGATAAGGGTGACTTTGATAATCTTGATTGGGCTCATGAGCAAGGGTCAAATAGGACTGATAGAAATCTTGGGGAGATGGATATGAAGGATGATATTTTTGGTGAGTCTACCTTTCATGAAATCTTAGCCTATCCTCTAAGGAAGAAACCAAACCACTCACATGTAGCATCTCAATTATGAGCCTTTGCAAATTGGCTCTCTCAATAGGTGCCCAGTCTCTTTTGACCAACTATAATGCATCTCTCACCTTATGAATGAGATGAATAGGAATCTCTTGACCATATCCCATTTTTTTAAAGATCCAACATGTACTTCTCATATCTCAAAAGAGTTTGATTGAAAATGGAAATGAACTAATTAGAGAAGTGACTAGGTTGACTAGGATCAAGATATGAAGAAGGTTGATTGTAGGGCTGATACACTTCATGAATGGGTCAATTTATGAATGGGATAATATACTTCATGAATGGGCTGACAATGGTCATATTTGAGCTAGTAGGAATCACGATAGTTTTAATTAAGAAATTGTTCTTGTTGATAGGGAATGCCATAAGCTTGAAATGTCTCACCAACTTATATAAAATAGTACTCAACACCAAGGTCAACCATGGAACTTCATTAGGAAATAAGAACACAATATATGGTTATCAAAAATATTTAAAATAAATACTTGGGCTGCTTGACCAATTGATGTAACTCTAGAGTCATTATTGATGTTTAGATAGATGCTTCTAAAGGCTGATTGTTGAAAGACAACACTAAAAATATTTCAACCTCTTGGAATAAGAATCCCATAGAGCATGAAAAAATTTGTTATCACTTGGATTTTCACCCTTTGAAGAGATGTCTCATATCTCCTCATCCAAGTGGCACACTTTAAACACCTTTAGGCTTGTGGGTAATCTAAGGATGAGGTGAATCTCTAGATAGGGCTAGCTCCTTTGATGTACCACTTTGGATCACAACTAAACCTAAAATTGGGGGGAAAAGAGAGAGAGATAACTAGAAGAAAAATATCCTAAGAAAGGTGATACAACAAATATATTGATGACTTCTAACTAGTAGCATGGTATACATGAAACTAAGAGACTAACCAAACATACACTTCTCCAATCTGCATCTTCTCACATCAATATTACATTATGAGGTTATGGATGAATGTTTAGCCTAGGAGGACTAAAAAAAGGCCTTGAATGACACTAGTGAATATAATATCCCAGTCAACTTTAAAACTTCCTAGAACACTTCACATGCTCTACAAGAATAAGCTTTCCAACTATAAATAGGATGAAAGAATGAGACATCATGTTAAAGAATCCATAGTCTTCACTAAGAAAGATTAAAAATTAAAGTATAACACACTATTAATAGTCATTATGATTTAAATATTATTATTATTATTTATCAAATGGTATGAAAATTATTAGGCCTTTGCCATACTCAGGTGGTGCATAAGTTATAATGGCCAAAATGGCTAGTTCTTATAGAACTTGAAAGAGAAAAGAGAAGAGAGAAGCCCAAGGGTCAAAATGAGAATTTTAAATATAAAAAAATAAATTACTTGTGCATTATAAGATGGTGTGGGATGAACCATTCAAGTTTATAAGGAATAAATATCTATACAAGGCATGAAACTCTTTCAAAGTAGCAGAAAACTCCTTATTCTAGCTCAAAAAAAAAAACCTTCATTATTAGCCCTATTTGAATGTCCCAAAAATTATTAGGGACATGTATTATTATTTAAATTAAGGTTAATGGTTTCATACATACCTCTCCATGCATTGGTTATAGACTTGGTCATCTAAAGTCATCTAAAAAGGAGCTATCACTGCCTGCACTCTAAGAAACTCCTCTTTCATACACCCTTTACAATTGGATTATAAAAATGTATATTTTTCTCATGAAAATAAATAAAATTGGATGAATTACACATTTTAATACCCTCCATTTCCTTATAAGCATCAATCACACCTCTAAAATCATCTCACTTGGAGTTTTCCACCCTTCTCACTAGCTTGCCCACTATGCCAATTTTGATTGGCTGAGATGAAGGAATTGGTTAAGGTACTTAGGAATTTTTAAAAGGAATTAAATGACCATATTTATTTATAAAAATTCATAATATTTTCCTCAAACTTTATTTCATCTTTAGAATCCTCCTAGAACTTGTAAAACACATAAAATAGTCAAAAGTACCCTATTTTATACCCTATCCATTTAATTTTGTATATTAAAAAATCATGGGGAGTATCCTTAGGGAGTATAATATAAGTTTAAATCATCATCTTGGGAAAAATATTCAATTATATTTTATTTTCATCTCCATTTCCCAAAATTGGTTACGAGTAAGGGTTTAGGAGGGTTTTAGCTTGTTTTGACCTCTTAAGGTTCAATCATATAGATGGAATGTTTAAACTACCAAAAAAATCAAAAATTTCATATTTGAAAACACTCATAAACATAATTTAACTTCTAATATTCCCATGCATGACATCAAAAGAGGTGTGAGCTTATAAACTTCTCCTATCAAGTTTGTTTTCACATTTTGCACAAGTCTGAATTATGTTTGGGACAAAAATGGATTTCATTATGACCTAACTACATTAAAATAGTTTTAACATTTATATTATAACCATAAAAACATTTTTAAGTATGCTATAAATCATATTTCATGTTATAAATGTAAGTGACTTCCCATTTAGGCTTGAACCTTGCCTAACAGGCTTGATTGCACTTTAGAGCTCAAAATGATTGTTGATGGTTTTAATTACATAATAATAGCTAAAAAACATATATATTGACCCCATAAACATTAATATATAGGTTATAATGATCAATCCATACTATAAATGAAAGTGGTTCTTCATTTGGCTTATAAGCCTTAATTCTACCTCTAGGCCTACTTGTAAACCTAATGGTCTAGGACACCTTTTTAAGATTCACTCATTATTTATTGGTTTTATATGTCTAAATAGGTGTTATATATCTTTTAAATCATTCTTTAAAGGTACCTCATCTCCTTGGATCACCCTTTCACCTCTTTTTTCCAAAGTTGTAAGTTTATGCACAAGGAGAAGTACCCTCTATCTAAATAAAAATGAGGGCACTTACCCTATTTACTCAAACCATTTATGTACTGATTTTTATACTTTGGGAAATTCAATGGACACCCCTACTCCTTATATCTCTAAGGTAGACTATGAAAAATATAGACTGTGTGTAGGGTTCTCACTATATACCGTGTGATGCATAATAAGAACCTTTTCTGTACTTGTTTCCATATCATGGAGGATATATTATTCCGTAATTATCAATAATAATGTGTTATAGGTCTATTTCATCATCTCAACTTTCCATACCTACCTAATAATACTTAACCCTCCATTCATTGTCTTAGACTATAGATTGTACTTCTTATTTTAGAGGGTCTTTGTAGGTATTCTTAACTTGATTTTGAATTTGGATATAAACATCATACATATTAAAACCATATTATATAATTTCTTTTAACCTTTTCACTAATGTTTTTATAATACCAATCACCAAGGAACCTCTCTCTTTAGCTCACTATCTAAGACAATCAAACATAGTGGTTATATGTGGATACTATAGGTGTTAGGCCTTGAAAGCATGCTTAGAACACGTTTTGAAGTTTCCATGGTGGTTTATAAATGATTGGAATCACTATTCACCTTTTTATTATCCTAAACCATCCTTTTGACATATTATCTTAGTTGATTGTCTACCTACAGTCACCTATAACTGATTGTATAGGGTCATTGTAGGTGTTTACAAACTTGAAAGATCATCATGATTGCTTCATATGAATATTTAAACCTTATAGGAATATCTATATAAATTTTAAAAAAATCAAACATACCCTTAACATTCATAAATGCAATAAATGAAACCCTTCTCAAACTTGAACCCTATGCTCATTATAGGTGTTTACAGGCTGGTGTACAGACTGAAGGTGTGTATGGAAGCAAAACATAATGCATCATTCTCCTTGAGTGTTCTCATACAATGAGATTGATACTCGATGGGCTCCTGTAAAATAAAATTTTCAATAAGTGATAAAATTTGAAAAATATAATGTGTATACATATGTCCCGATTGAAGCTCATCATGTGTCATGTGAGTGCAACATAGGATGGTACTTTAGAAAATAGAACATGATAACACATAATGATGATGCTAAGTAAAGTGTAATAATAAAAACATAAGATAAAGGATAGGATAAAATTGAAAAACACATACCTTTACTTACTTTAGTGTTATAGATAAAGAAGAAAAATACAAGAGAAAGTGAATGCACCAATGTGAAGAACACTAGGTAAACCTGTAGATCTTAGTGCAAGAAATAGCTAAAAAATAATAATTAGAATATAGGCATATAGTAGTATAAAATGAGTTAAGTCAAAGATATGAGGGTATTAGGAAAATTTGGCAAATTAGAATTGTTAAGACAAGGCTAAAATATTGAAGGCAAATAAATGATAAAAGGATGGCAAATAAATGATAAAATAGTTGGCAAATAAATTACAAATGAGTGTAAATTAATAACAAATGATTGTAAAACACATTAAATCATATTGGATTCATGAAAAAAATAAATGGAAAAAAGGAAAGTAGAACATACTAAATCACATTGGGAAGCATGTAAAACATGATTGACAAATGAAATATCAATGTAAGAAAACTTTAACAAAGATATGAAAGAAAGTGAAAAGTAAGCTCATGTAAGATAGGAAAAAATAAAAACATGAAATATAGAAAGTGAAATTTAATTGAAGATGTGAGAGAAACATGAAGAAGACATATATAAATAGAAACATGTAATAATGGAAAATGTCATATGTAAGATAAGTGAAGTCCACAAAAAATCAAATAACGTGATAAAGAAATAAAAATAAAGAAGCTGCTAAAGGATGAAAAACTCACACTTAGTGTTTGTTCTAAGATATAATATAAGAAAACAAAACCACCTAATGACATGAATAATATGACAATGAGGTGGTATGGTAAATAAATGGTGTAAAGGTATAATCCATAGTTACTCAAACATGTTGTTTTGGTCTAAGGATAGATAGAACTAATACAAAGTAATGTTAGTATGTTTTTAAGAGGTGAAGAAGAAGGAATAATAGAAGATGGAAAATAGATTTAGAATCACAATTTTTTGATCAAGGGGGGAATGAAATGGGTGGAGCAGATAAATGAAAGAAAAATCAAGGTAGAGAAACTCTTTATCAAAGTTGAGATACTCAAATTAGGTTTGTCAAAACAGGATTAATTTTGACCTTAAGGACTATGAATAAATTCTCTTAGCCACACAAGTCTTAGCTTAAAAAATGAAGTATATAGATAATATCATGAAGGATATATGCATGAAAAGTAAAATGGACCTATCTACGCAAAACATGTTCCCCATTCCTCAAGACCCCTTATAGAGTCATCAATATATTATGAAGATTGGGTAGTTTCATGAGAAAGTAAGTAGCACCATAGATTTTTTTGAATTATCCTATTCTAATTTACTAGCCTACCACACCCCAATGGACCTCAGCTCTATGTGAGGCCAATTGTGGATTCTGAGCTTTAATTAGAGATAGGAGATGTGTTATTAATCACATATTTTGGTGTTATTTGACTTTTGATATTTATATGTTGCCTTTTTTATATCATTTCCTTTTGTTTCAAATGATTTGGCTTATAAATTTCTTTGGTGTATTTTTATATTCCTCCTTGATACAAATTTGGAAAAGCAAACATGGGTGGTAAATATGAATTTCATTTGAATACTTGGGATTTGGTTTCTAAGAGAGATAAATTAAAAGAGCATTGGGTCTAAGAGTCTCATAAATCTAGGTGAAATAAAAGTGTTATCTTGACTTTGACCTTGTTTTATCCAATGTGGAAAGAAAGAAAGGGGAAATCAAGAGGAGTGACACATGGAACAATTTGAATTACTTCAAATTATAAAAAATGTGACAAAAGGAAAAAAAAGGATACAATGATAGTAAAGTTTGATTCCTTATCATAAGAATGAGGTAAATGGAGGAAAACATGCTAAAATAGATTGTTGTACAAATTCCATCTTATCAAAAAGAAAAAAAAGATAAATTTGAGAATGAAAATCAGTGATATTTTGATTCTAAAGGGAATGATTTTTTTTTAATTTTATGAGGAAGGTCAGGTGGTATCCATGTGTTAAACTAAAACTCATAAAATAGAAACCTGTTAGGGTGCCAAAAAGCAAAATGTCAAACAATAAAATGAGAAAATAAGCAAAGGTGGTATTCTGTGAGGAGGGTTAGGTCCCATCATGGTCTAACACTTCAAACTCACAAAATAGAAACCCATGAGGGTGAATTCTAAATAAGGGGAAAAAATAATCATAAATATACTAAGGCAAAAAATAACATAAAAATAAAAAAATAAAATAAATATATGAGGATTAAAATGGAAGAAAAATCCAAATGTAAAGTGAAATAAAACCAAATAATGTAAAGGAAGACAATGATGCTTATAAATTGAAAGTAAAATAATTAAAGTTCACAAAAAATTTAAAAAATATAAAAAATAACTTCTATGTTAATATTTGTATCAAAGATAAGCATGTGAAATAAAATTTTATAAGTCTTTAAGGGTTTCTTGAAGTTAAATTTGTTTATGATTATGTATTGTAGAATAAGAGTAGGCATCTCAAGATGCCCCAATGGGTAAGTGGATATAGGGATTGGCATTAAAAAAATCACCAAGAAGTGGCATGTGTATGGACATCACAAGATGGCCCAACATGTGTGTTGGAGAGAGGTAAAATTCAACCATTATAACAATTTGTATTGGGTTGGTAGGTACATTTAGAGATAGTTAAATGTGTTAGTTTTTTATATTTTAGAAATGTTGAATGTGACATAGAGTGTGTAGGAGAGGTATGAAGAGATAAAGTAGGTAAAGGAGTACCATGTATGATATGCTTTGGAGTAGGCATTTGAACTAGGTACTCTTTGGTTTCATATGACTTAAGAGGTTGAGGTTTAATTGATGCAATGATATTTTTAAAATTGTTCATGTTAGCTATCCTTTCCTTATTGGTGTAGGAAGAAGGATCAAATGTGGTTTGATCAAAATTAGTGGATAAGGTATAGGTATGGGATGATTGTTGTTGATCATTAGGTAGTTGATTTTGATGTGATTATGGTTCTTGCGATTGAATTTGAGAAGCTTGAAGATAGTCTTGATAACATTATTTTCTTAGAGTATCAAGATTAAAATATGGACCATGCAAGGAAGAAAAAATAAAACATTAAAGATCATGACAAGACTCATGAGAATGACCTATAGTAGAATGCCACCAACAAAACTTATTAGGATTGTACCATTTTGGATGAGGTTTGGAAGGATCAAAGCTCATGGGTTTAGAGGGTGGTAATTTCCTCTTAAGTTATTCTAGACTCAAGGGAGGGTGGGTTGGGTTAAAACTGGTTGAATTGGATGCTCCATTTTGAGGTTGGAGAATCTTGGATGAATCAATGTTATGATAAAATGATTGGAAAAGTGATATAGTAATTGTTTGAGATGGTTCACGTTGAGTCATAAGAAAGTCTTACATTTTTACTTGGCCTAAGGCTTCATCTAAATAATTAGGTGAAAAGATTTGAACTTTGTATTGAAGGGGAGGTTGAAGAGTAGTAATAAATAGTTTTAAAAGAGTATCATCATTCATGTTATGGTCTAATTTATGAGTAAGATACTTCCATCATTTTATGACAGCATGAACAGACTCATTAGGAATTTACTTGACATTGATTGAATGGCTAAGGTAATTTTTAGGAAGGTCATAATGTTAGAATTACTTCACTAGAGAATTAAATAAATCCTCTTTTTGTGAGATTGAATGTATAAGAATTTGGATGTACCATTTAAGTGCATTACCAAAAAATGTTCTGGCTAAGAGCTTGGTGGTAGCAAAGGTGTTAGTTTGGACCCATTATTTATAGAGATTACTAAATGACTTAAGAAAGATAGTAAGGTCTTTAAACCCATTATATGTAATAGTTAGATAAATGTTTCCAATATCTATGGATGTAATTAATGGGTCTAAAGGTTCATTTTGAATATGTTAAAGCATTTTATTGTTTATTGGAGATTGAGGGATGATATTCCCATTGGCATATCTAAGAAGAGGAGGGATAAAATTTTGATTTGGTTGAGACATGATAAATTGAGGTGGTTAACTAGTCATTTTTAATAAATGTTGTTGCATGTTCATCATTTGAGATTGGTTGGTTATTTTCATGATGTTCATTTATTGAACTATGTGTGCAATAAGTTGAGTTGTATCAATAGGTGGATTGGAAGGTGGGGTATTAGTGTTGATAGTAAGAAGCTTATTAGTTTTGGTGGGAGGAGGATTCTGTGTAGGTTAAATATTCCCAAACTTGGTGTTAGGAGGAGGATTAGGATTAATGACCTCAACTACATTACATGATGTAGTGATTGGTTTTGGTTTAGGAGAAGAGGAAGGAAGAAAGTGGATAGTTTCATCTAAAGTAATAAAATAAGTGAGGTTATATGGATTATTTGAGATAATTTAGAGTTATCTATAGTCCAAGTGAAAAAAGAAAAATACACCTACATTATTCAAAATTTTATAATTTTAATATCTCTCCAATATAATAAATGGGGAATATATCCAAATTATTACCATACTTTATGCGTGTAAATGCATATAACCTAAAAACTATTCATTTTAAAAGATTATCTCCCATCCAATTTAGGGATATAAGTCTAGATTATCTAAAATAGTCCTTTTATTATCTAAATCATTAATAATGCAATGTTCTTGACTAATAAGAGGTTTAAAATATGTCATCATGATGATATAAGACTAGATAACCACACAAAAAAATAGGTGCAAAAAAGATCAAAGAGATAGGAAGTGACAAAAACAGTACACAGTCAACTAGGTTGACCTAGCAAAAAAAAGGGCTATAAATAGTACAGGGTTAACTGGGTTGATCTAGTAGAGTGAATAGAGGTTGGTAAAAGAGTGAATATGGTATGCGAATAGTACAAGGTCGACAGGGTTGGTCTAGTATAGTAAACAGAGGCTATAAAAATGTATAGGGTTGAATAGGTTGACTTAGTAAAATAGATAAGGAAAATTAGAAAGATTATAACAAATTATGATTTGAAACAAAATAATTTTTTCAAGTAATTGGAAAATTAAGAACTGAAGGGAAACAAACAATTAATTGGATTAATGTTGCCCAATCTAATTGAGGCACATGACACAAAACCTTGCACCAACATTGGTTATTGTATTTTTTTACAATAAAAAATACAATTGAGAAAAGATCAATCAATCAACTTAGAAAGTAAAGATCTAACTAAATGGTCAACCTAAATATTTATAAGATTATTAGGATATGTTTTTAAATGTGATGGGAAGTTGGCTATAAGCAAGGAACTAGAAAGCAATCTAAGGATAATTTTAGGTAGTTTGGGTTGAAGGCTATTTGTAGTGATAATGATATAAGCTTGGTATTGGGGCCTACCCCCTCACTTCACACACTATAGTGATAATGGTCTCAGGTGCTAAACTAGAGTATACCATTAACAATACTTTATACTTGATTAGAAAATTAAGTTGGTTTTTTCCTTGGTGATGAAATCCAAGTAGGTTAGCCTTGGGTAGTCAAATGTTAAAATGCTTGTTTAGATTTTTTTGATTTGGCCATATGTGCATAAAATAAAAATAGTGAAACTAAATAGATAATTGAAAACCACCTATTTATACTATGTGATCTATTCTAAGAATGTAAATAACAAGAAAAGAAAGTGTGAGGTAATTACTAGAAATAAGGTTAATTCTAACTTTGAAAAAGGTACAATGTTGATATAGTTAATAGTGTATGCATAAAATACATAAAAGGGTTGATAGGGTTGATCATATACTATAGAACCAAGGTTTGAAAATGAATAGGGTTAACAGAGTCTACCTAGTTATCTAGACATCGCATAAAACATAGAACTAGGTCGATAGGGTTGATCTAGTTGATTATGCAGTGGTAGATTTAAAGAATGCAAACTCTAAAAGGAAAGACTATTAAAAAAGAGATAGAGAGATAAAAAGGAACCTTGTAGATAAAAGAAGTAGAGAATGAATATTACTATTAAATAATGTTGATATATGCTTGATAATTTTGCTAACTAGGTCAATTAGGTTGATCAAGCTTTGTAGAAACATATTGCTAAGTGCCTAGAATGTATAGGATTTACTAGGTTGACCTAGTATGTTGAATAGGGATGTCTAAAATTATAAATGGTCAACTGGGTAGACCTAGGAGTCTGGATTGAAAATCTAAAAATTTGAAAACCTATACTAGGTCATTTGAGTCAATCTAATATCCTGTACCTAAAAACTTATGCAAAAAAATTAGAGATGGGTCAATGCAATTGACCCAATATGGAAAATATATGATAAAAATAATGATGAAAGATAATGAAATAAAGTGAACAAATATTTCAATGGTTAGTTCACTAGAATGTATGTAATAAAAAATACATCATGTTTATAAATCAATCCTATCTTAGAGAAGATAGAACATACCTACACTTCTGATTGGGAATACATTTGTTAAGTAATATTATGACCAATATGGGGGTCTTCTAGACCTAATTAGGGGATCACTTGTCACAATACACCATGCTAGGATGGGTTCCAAAGCCTACAGTCTAACATAGTTATGTAGCAACCCTAAAAGAGTCCTAGGTTTAATGTTTCACTCTATTCTAAAAAACAAGAAAGTAAATCTAATCTAGTGAACACCAAAGCTTGTGGCACAAATTGGGGGTTAGAAACAAAACAAAATAAACTAAACATGCATAGAATGCATAAACTCATGTTAATATATACATAATCTTAATGTATCTAAGAGAAGCACAATTACATTATCTATCTACTCTTACACATGATAAATAAAGTTAGGAATACTTACCTTTGAAGATGAACCCACCGAGCCTTAATCTCTCCCTTGGACAAGGATCTTGACAAGAGATTATTGTGGTATGTAAGGATAAAAGATATAAATAATATCTAGGATACATAACCTATCTATGCATCCAAAAGACTTCTCCAAAGAAATTATGAAACCCTAAGCTTTATTCCTCAATAAGAATGGTCAATAAGTAGATGTTCATTCACACTTATTATTATTCACTTCTCTATTATCAAGTGGTTGGAAATGAACTTGTATATATAGGCAGATATTACCCTAAATCCTTTTGAATATGTTAGTTGTATGCAGTCAACACATTCAACCCTATATGTTTTTAGGAGATAATTCACTAGGTCCTAATCTATGTCAACTAAAGGAATAACAAGATCCAAAGTGAAAAATACCCCAAAATAGTAGAGGGTTGACCCAATCAACCTTGTATAGTAATTAGAGGCTGAAAACTATATATGGTTGACCTAGTTGACCTAGTACAAAAAACTATCAAAAGTGGGGTGAAGCAAGGAATAAGAGGATAAAGATATGATAAATGTTTGGAATGGGTACCACTAAGAAGATTAATCTTAGGGTAAATTTTCTTAGGAGATAAGTGTTTAGATGGTAAGAGGCAAAAGGGTCAATAATCTTATGAAGCACCAATGGTCTACTCACCCCTTTCTTAATGTACCTTTTAAGGCATGTACTATGAGATATTGATACCCAGTGGGTTATTACAAGATACAAAGTGCCAATAAGTGATAAAAGTTTGAAAATATTATGTGTATACATATACCCCACTAGAATCTCATCATGTGTCATGTGAGTGAAACATGGGATGGTGTTTAGGGAAATAGAACATGATAACGCATAATGTTCATGCTAAGTAAAGTTTAGTAAGTAGAAAATAGGATAAAGGAAATGATAAAATTGAAAAACACATACCTTTACTTACCTTAATTCTGTACATAAAGAATTAAACTACAAGACAAAGTGAAGGCATCCAATGTGAAGAACAATAGGTGAACCTATATAAGTTAGTGCAAAAAATATCCAAAAATCAAAATTTTTAGAATATAGGCATATAGTAGTGTAAAATGAGTTAAGGCAAAGATATGAGGGTATTATGAAAAATTGGAAAATTAGGATTGTTAAGGCAAGGATAGAATATTAAAGGCAAATAAATGATAAAAAGATGGAAAATAAATGACAAAATGGTTGGCAAATGAATTAAAAATGAGTGTAAATGAATGACAAATGATTTTAAAACACATTAAATAATATTGGAAATCATGTAAAACATAAATGGAAAAAATGAATGTAGAACATACTAAATCATGTTGGGAAGCATGGATAACATGGATGATAAATGAAATATCAATTCAAAAATACTTGAACAAAGATATGTAAGAAAGTAAAAGGTAAGCTCATGTAATATAAGTAAAAATAAAAAAATGAAAGATAGAAAATGAAATGTAATTGAAGATGTAAGACAAACATGAAGAAGTCATACATAAATATAAACATGTAATAATGGAAAATTTCATATGTAAGATATGTGAAGTCTACAAAAAATTAAATAAGAATATGATGGAGAAATAAAAATCATAAAGTTGCTAAAGGATGAAAAAATCACACTTAGTGCTTGTTCTAAGATATAATGTAAGAGAACATAACCACCTAATGACATGACTAGTAAGTCAATGAGATGGTGTGGTAAATAAATGGTGTAAGGGTATAATCCATAGTTGCTAAGACATGTTATTTTGATTTAAAGATAAATAAAATTCAAACAAATTAATGTTAGCATGTTTTTAAGAGGTGAAGAATAAGGAATAATAGAAGAGGGAAAATAGATTTATAATCACAATTTGTTTGTCAAAAGGGGAATGAAATGGGTGGAAGGGATAAATTAAGGAAAAGCCATGATAGAGTAACTCTTTATCGAAGTCAAGACACTAAAATTAGGTTTGTCAAAACAAGAGGAATTTCAACGTTAAGGAATATGAATAACTTCTCTTAGCCACACAAGTCTTAGGTCAAAAAATGAAGTATATATTTCATCCTATGAAGTCTATATGGATGAAAATTAAAATGGACCTATCTCCCCATAACATGTTCCCCTTTCCTTATGACCCATTATAGAGCCATCAATCTATTGTGAAGATTGGGAACTTACATGAGAAAGTAGATAGCACCATAGAGTTTGTTGAATTCTCCTATTGTAATCTACTAGCCCACTGTACCCCAATGGACCTCAGTTCTATGTGAGAGAAATTGTGGAGTTTGAGCTTCAATTAGAGATAGGATATGTGCTTGTAATCACATATTTTGGTGTGATTTAGATTTTGAGATTTATTTAGTACCTTTTATATATCAATACCTTTTGTTTTAAATGATTTGGCTTTTAACTTTCTTGATGGATTTTTATATTCCTCCTCCATACGGATTTGGAAAACCAAACATGGGTGCTAAAGATGAATTTCATTTGAATACTTGGGTTTTGGTTTCTAAGAGAGATAACTTCAAACAGCATGAAGTCTAAGATTCTTGTAAATCTAGGTGAAATAAAGTGTTGTCTTGACTTCAACTATGTTTTATCCAATGTGGAGTGGAAGAAAGGGGAAATCAAGAAGAGTGACACATGGAACAATTTAAATTGATTCAAATCATAAAAATGTGACAAAGGAAAAAAAAAGTGATACAATGATAGTAAAGTGTGATTCTTTATCATAATAATGAGGGAAATAGAGGAAAACATGCTAACATAGATTGTTGTGTAAATTCCATCTTATAAAAAATAAGCAAAAGTTAAAGTTAAGAATGAGAATTAGTGATATTTTAATTATAAAAGGAATGACAAAATGGTAATTTTATGAGGAGGGTCGGGTCTTATCCATGGTATTATACTACAAATCATAAAATAAAAGCCCACAAGGGTACCAAAAAGCAAAATGTGAAACAATAAAATGAGAAAAGAAGAAAAGGTCATATTTTATGAGGAGGGCCAGGTCCTATCCATGGTCTTACACTGCAAACTCATAAAATATAAACCCACAAGGGTGAATGCTAAATAAGGGGAAAATATAATCATAAAGATATTAAGGCAAAGAATAACATAAAAAGACAAAAATAAAATAAATATATGAGAACAAAATTGGAAGCAAATACCAAATGCAATGTGAAATAAAACCAAAGAAGGTAAAGGAAGATAATGATGCTTATAAAGTGAAAGTAAAATAAATAAATTACATAAAAACATGAGATAAAAAGAAAAAGATATATGCCAATATTTGTATCAATGATGAGCATGTGAAATACAAGTTCATAAGTTTTTAAAGGTTTCTTGAAGTTAAATTTGTTTGTTATTATGTATTGTATAATAAGAGTGGGTATCACAAGATTCCCCAATTGGTATGTGGATTTATGGATGGGCATCTCAAGATGCCCCAAGAAGTGACACGTGGATAGGCATCACAAGATTGTATAACATGTAAGTTAGAGGGAGGTAACATTGAAGCATTAGAATGATTTGCATTGGTTTGGTATGTGCATTCGGAGATAGGTAAATGTGTTGGTTTTTTATATTTTAGTGATGTGACATGGAATGTGTAGGAAAGGTATGAAGAGATAAAGGAGGTAATGAGGACCATGTGTGACATATTTTAGAGTAGGAATGTGAACTAAATACTCTTGGGTTTCACGTAACTTAAGAGGTTGAGGTCTAATGGATGCAATGATATGTTAAAATTATTCATGTTATCTATCATTTCCTTATTGATGTAAGAAAAAGGATAAACTATGGTTTGAAAAAAATTAGTAGATGAGGTATAGGTATGGGATGATTGTTGTTGATCATTATGTAGTGATTTTGATGTGATTGTGGTTCTTGAGATTGAAGTTGAGAAGCTTGAATATAGTCTTGATAGCATTTTTTGGTTATAGTATCAAGATTAAAATGTGGACCAAATAAGGAAGAAACAAGAAAACATCGAAGATCACAACAAGACTCATGAGAATGACCTATAGTAGCATGCCACCAACAAAACTTATTAGGATTGTACCATTTTGGAGGAGGTTTGGAAGGATTAAATCTCATGGGTTTATAGGGTGGCACTTTCCTCTTAAGTTGTTATAGACTCAAGGGAGGGTGGGTTGGGTTAAAATTGGTTGAATTGGATGCTCCATTTTGAGGTTGGGAAAACTTGGATGAATTAATGTCATGAGAAAATGATTGGAAAGTTGTTTTAGTAGTTGTTTGAGATGGTTCAAATTGAGTCATAAGAAAGTCTTGCCTTTTTCTTGGTCTAAGGCTTCATTTAAAGTTTTAGGTGAAAATATTTGAAATTTTATTGAAGGGGAGGTTTAAGAGCAGTAATAAATAGTTTTAAAAGAGTATCATCATTCATGTTATGGTCCACTTTATGAGTGAGAGACTTCCATCATTTGATGAAAGTATGAGTGGATTCACTAGGAAGTTGTTTGGCATTGATGAAATCGCTAAGGTAATTTTCATGAAGGACATCATGTTGGAATTAATTCACTAGAGAACTGAATAAGTCCTCTAGTTGTAAGATAGAATGTCTAGGAATTTGGATGTACCATTCAATTGTATCACCCACAAATTTTTTGGCTAAGATCTTGGTGGTAGCAAAGGTGTTAGTTTGGACCCATTCCTTATAGATATTACCAAAAGACTTAATAAAGATAGTAGGGTCCTTAAACCCATTATATGTGATATTTGGATAAATTTTTCTAATATCTATGGATGCAATGAATGGGGCTAAATGTTAATTTTGAATATGTTGAAGCATTTTGTTATTTATTGGAGGTTGAGGGATGATATTTCCATTGGCATCTCTAAGAGGAGGAGGAATAAAATTTTGATTTGGTTGAGACATAATGACTTGAGGTGGTTGAATAGTCATGTTTAATAAATGTTGTTACATGTTTATCATTTGAGATTGATTGGTTGTTTGCATGATATTCATTTATTGAAATATGTGTGCAAGAAGTTAAGTTGTATCAATAAGTGGATTAGAGGGTGGGAAATTAGTGTTGATAGGAAGAGGATTATTAATGTTGGTGCAAGGATGATTATATTTAGGTGGAGGATTCCCAAAATTGGTAATGGGAGTAGAGTTAGGATGAATGGCCTGAACTAAATTACATGGTGTAGTGATTGGTTTTGGTTTAGGAGAAGAGAAAGGAAGAAAGTGGATAGTTTCATTTGAAGTAGTAAAATAAGTGAGGTTATTATAAAAATAATTAATTATTCAATGTTATTGACTAAGAAAAGGCTAAAAATATGTCATCATGATGAGATAAGACTAGATAACCACATAAGGAAAGAGGTGTAAAAAAAATAAAGAGATAGGAAGTTATAGAAATAGTATAGAGTCGGTTGGGTCAACCTAATAGAAAAATAGGGTCTATAAATTGTACAGGGTCAACTGGGTTGATCCAGTATAATGAATAGAGGTTTACAAAAGAGTGAACACAATTTGTAAATAACACAAGGTTGACTAGGTTGATTTCGTACAGTGAATAGAGGCTAGAAAATGTATAGGGTCAACTGGGTCGGCCTAGCAGAGCAGAAAAGGAAAATTAGAATGCCTATAATAGATTATTATTTGAAACAAGATAAATTTTTCAAGTAATTATAAAAATAATAAATTAAGATAAATAAATTCAAATTGATTAGTGCGAGCCAATCCAATTGAGGCGTGCACCACAATACCTTACACCAACACTGGCTAATGTAACTTTTTGCAATACAAAATACAATTGAGTAAAGAATAATCAATCAACCTAGAAAGTAAAGAGATAACTAATTGGTTAGACAGAATATTTATAATATTATTAAGATATGTGTTTAAATGTGATGGGAAGTTGTCTATGAGCAAGGATCTAGAAATCAATGTAAGTATAGTTTCAAGTAGTTTAGGCTGAAAGGGGTCTTTAGTTGTAATCATACAGGCTTGGTATTGGAGCCTACCCACTTCACAAACAAAAATGATAAGGGTGTCAGGTGCTTAGCAAAAATAAACCATTAACCATGCTTTATATTTGAACAAAACATCAAGTTGGATTCCCCTTTGGTGATGAAATCCAAGTAGGTTGGCCTTGGGTGGTCAAATGTTAAATTGTTTTTTTATATTTTTTGATTTGGTCATGTGTGCATAAAATAAAAAATTGTTAATCTAAATGGTTAATTGAAAACTACCTAGTTGAGCTATGTGATCTATTATAAGCATGTAAGCAATAAAAAAGAAAGTGTGAGCTAATTACTAGCATTTAAGGTTAATTTCAAATTTAAAACAAGGTATAATGTTGATATAGTCAATAGTGTATGAAAATAATATACAAAAATGTCGATCCTATACTATAGAAGCAAGGTATAAAAATGAACAGGGTTGACAGAGTCGAGCTCATTATCTAGACAACACATAAAACATAGAATTAGGTTGATAGGATCGATCCAATTGACTATGTAGGGAAATTTTTAAAGACTAAAAATTTTAAAGGGAAAGGCTATAAATAAAGAGACAAATAGATAAAAAGGAACCTTGGTGGATCAGAGATGCATATAATAATGATTGTTATTCAAGAACCTTGATAGATGCTTGTAAATTCTTCTAATTGGGTTGACTAGGTTGATAAATCTTTGTAAAAACCTATTGTTGAGTGAATAAAATGTATAGGGTTGACTGGGTTGACCTAGTATGATGAATAGGAATGTTTGAAAGTGTAAGAGGTTGACTAGGTTGACCTAGTATTTTGGATTGAAAGTTTGAAAAGTTGAAAACTATACTAGGTTGTTTGAGTTGATCTATTAGCATGTACCTAAAAACTTGCACATAAAAATTAGATCTAATTCATTGAAATCAACCCAATATGGAAAATATATGATAAAAATAATGAAATAAAGTGAAAAAATCCTACAAGGTTTAGTTCATGTCGAGTTCACCAGAATGTATGCAATAAAAAATACATGCATATCTATAAATAATTCCTAGCTTAGAGAAGATAGAGCATGCCTACACTTTAGATTGGGAATACATTTGTCAAGAAAGAACATGACTAATATGAAGATATTATAGACAAAATTAGGGTATCACTTGTCATAATACACCATGATAGGAAGGTATTTAAAGCCTATAGTCTAACACAATCATGTAACAACCCTAAAAGATTCCTAGGTTTGATGCTTCACTCTATTCTAATAAACAAGACAATAAATCTAATCTAGTGCACACCAAATCTTGTGTCACAAAGTGGGGGTTAGAAAAAAACAAACTAAAATAAAGATGTATATAATACATATACTCACATCAATGTATACGAAATCCTAATGCATGAAAGAAAATCACAAATGTATTATCTATCTACTCTTACAAAAGAGAAATAAAGTTAGGAATACTTACCTTTAAAGACAAACTCACTGATCCTTATTATTTCCCTTGGCCAAGGTACTTTTCAAGAGATTATTATGGTATGTAAGGATAAAAAAGATAAAACAACTATAGGCTACACAACCTATATATGTATCCAAAATACTTCTCCACAAGACAAGATTTGTATCTCTACATAAATTATGGAACCTTATGCTTTATTACTCAAGTATAATGGTCAATAATAAGATGTTCATTCATAATTATTCTTATTTATTTATCTATTCTCAAAAGGTTAGAAATGAACTTATACATATAGGTGGATCTTGCCATTAATCCCTCTGAATATGTCAGCTATACAGGGTCAACCTAGTCGACCTTGTATGTTTTTGAGAGATAATTCATTAGGCCTTGAGCTATGTTAGCCAAAGGTATACCAAGATCCAAAGTGAAAAATACCCAAAAATAATATATGGTTGACCCAATTTACCCTATACAATAATCAGATGTTGAAAATTGCATAGGGTCAACCTAGTTGACCTACTACAGCTAATTGTCAAAATGGGGATGAGGCAAAGAAAGGAGGATAAAGATGTGACAAATGTTTGGAAAGGGTACCACTGAGAAAAATAATCTTAACTTAAATGGTTTTAGGAGATAATTATGCAGATGGAAAGTGAAAAAGGGCTAACAATATTACAAAGCATCAATGGTCTGCCCACCCCTTAAGGCATACACTCAAAGAGATTGAGACATGATGGGTTCCTACAAAATACAAAGTGTCAATAAGTGTTAAAATTTTAAAAATATTATGTGTATACATATTCCTATCTTTTCCTACTCATCCTTCTCTTATAACACAATAGACATCCCTATTTTTCTTTGTGATTATCTTTTGTCAGCTTTTAGCCTTCTATTATTCATTTGGTGTAGTTTTAAAAAAATCATAGATGATTCATCTAAATCATCATCGATTCATCTGAATCAACACTGAGTCTATAGGATTGACACCAATCCTTGCATTCTATTTTTAAATTTTGATCCTTTTAATCCTGACACTCTATCTTGAATCCATTCTGATTTAATCTTTTATTCTATTTATTCTACCCTATTATCTTTGATGGACATCCCTTTTATCCCTAGAACATCCTTAGCCATCTAAAAACATCTTTTATCCTTTAATATCTCTCTTTAGTCCCTTGCACTTAGATTTATGTCCATCCATACAGAATCATTGTTGATTCATTAGAATCATTATTGATTCATCTAACTCAGTGTTGATCATACAAAATCATCATCAATATTGTAGAGCAACATTGATCTCTATGTTTTTATTATTCCATTTTATAACCCAAGCTTCTTTTTAAAAAGTGAATTAATTTTAATCAAAATATATATCTATTTATCTTGATCATCTACATCTAGTTATCTTATTTATCTTATCGATCTATCTTAAATAATCTATAGGCATTTATCTTATCAAATATCTTTAGTATGATCTATATTTTATTTATCAATATTATCCACTTAATTACGAAAATAATGAGCTGACATCCACTTGAGGAAGTTCATAACTTCTTAGGATTGGTTCATAACTAGGTAGCTCACCTATCTATCTATTAATCAATTTTGTCTAAGTTATTTCCTTATGTGAAGGTTATTATTCCAAGCTAAAAATAAGTTCCCTCATTCACTGGTCAAGCAACACATAACCATCTTCTCAACTCTAGGTATTCGGTCTCATTATTTTTATTATATTTTATTATGAATTTATTCATTTGTTTCCTTTTCTCTTAATTGTTGTCTTCATTCAAAAGAAAAATCTAAAAAAAATTACTCTTATTTTTAAGGTTTAAAAAGAATCGTATCCATCCTTTGCTTCCTTAGATAATTCACATAGAGTAATTTATCATATAAATCACTTCTTTTCACACACATACCAAACCATATACACAATCAATTCATCAAACATTTACATAAGGAAACCAATTGGGATTTCATCACCTAGAAGTAATCTTCATCCTAGTTATCCTAATTCACTTTTACCACCAAGGGAAGAACCAACTTAGTATGTTGATTAAGTATAAAATTTGGATATCATGTATATACTGGTAAAGCACCCAACACCCTTGTGCTGTAGTGTGTGAATTGAGGGGGTATTCCCCAATACCAAACAATGTATCAATTCTAATACAGAAATATTTTGAGCCTAAATAAACCTAAAACAAACTCTAGATTTCCATTTTTCAGTACCATCATTGACATTTTTCCTTATCACACTTTAAAGTTAATTTCTTACAAAAAGTAAAATCTTTTAAAGTGCATTTTGTAGTATGTGTGACTTTTCCCACTAAAGTGAGATAAATAAGAAAAAAATATTCTTGTTTATGTTGTATTTTGTATTTTTATTGGCATTCATCTTCCTCAATGGAATATTCACAAATCCCCCATTCATCTCCCAAATTCATCATGGATAGTCCTCCACAATTATATCAACAAGGAAACCTTGGGTTTGCTAGCATTTTAAATAGTAACCCAATATACATTAACCCCTATCTTACATCACAAGTATGACATATCCATGTTTATCCCCTTATTTAATCTGATCTATTTAGGCATATCACACCCCTATAAGGATCCAATAGACATTCAATGGCTATGGTTTCAACTATGGGCCCTTAAACACCACCACCACTAGCTAGTCCTCATGAAACAAATCACACCAACACAATACCACCATCAGAAACTAGTAGTCCTCATGTTTCCACCACTAATTTTGGAACACAAAAACCACCCCTAAAAATATCTAATCCTTTCAAAACTACCATTTAAAACCATAACACTATTAATTGTCAACTTGTGTCTCATATAACACCAATAACCCCTTACAAAACCTAGTATTTTCCATACATATGACACTGCCACCAATCTATACACATGTGGCCACTAATCCTCAACATCTAATACCTCAAATTCAATCCTCTTAACAAATACCTCCCTAATATCAATATGTTTCATATTTTAATCAATCCTATTAGTAATCCACACCCTCCCAATATCATACCTATGTTACCTCAACTCCATCAATCAAGACCATGACCATTGGTTACCACCTAGCCTAATCACTTCCCATGTCATTACCTCCTCAATAACATCTTTAATAGAATTACACCCCTCCTAACATCATAAGTGGCCTTACTCCACATGATCCTCAATTGGACATCTTTCACATTTTCATGGATATAATGTCCCTTATAGAAGAATCCACCATAGAAAATAAAGGTATACCCTCTTATGAACAAATTTACAATGAGCCTATATACCTAGTCATCCCCATTTGACCATATCCTACATAGTAGAAACTACCTAGATTTACCAAATTCCAAAACAAGTAATATCCTCAACAAAACCTTAGGTTGTTTAGACATGTATGTTACCTCATATCCCATGAATAAACCCTCCTCTTAAGAACTTTTCCAATATCATTAGTTGGATTAGCATTAGACTGGTATAGATCCATTCGCAAACATTTTATGTTTTCCCTTAGTTAATTAGCTCAAATTTTCCTAGAGCACTTTTTGATAAACATCAAAATGAAAATAACCATCACTAACTCTTATTCTATCTGACAATTTGAAAATAATTCCATTATCAACTTTGTTTCCTGGTGGCATAACATTTTCAACCAATCATCCTTTTCTCTTCCCCAACTAGAACTTATTGAATTATTTTCTAGATCAAGTGTCAGGCATATCTCATCTAGACTCCAAATCCAATCCTTTAAATTTTTGACAAAGCTTTCATTATGGCTCAAAAATTATAAATTCAAGCCTTAGAGCAAGGTGAAATTATATTTTGAAACCAAGATGCCAAATTAGAACCCTTTAAGGAATTCAATGACCCCAAGCTAAATAGCACTACCAATGTTGTAGTTCTAAATGTTTCCCTTCCATTGACACCCCACCAATCTAGTTCTTCTTATTCCTAGTTACAACCTCGATGATCACCCATGTAATTTACCCAAAAAAATATACAACTTTAGGGGAATCTTATGTTTCCATCCTTAATAAGATTTTAAAGGCCTTTATCATAGAGCTTCTTCTGATTAGGCCTATTGATGATTCCTATCCTAAACCATGTTTGTTTAAGGAAAATGAATTTTTTGGCTACCATCATGACATAATAGTTAATGATGTTAATAGATTCTACTAATTTAAAAGTCTATTCCAAAATCTTATCGATAGAGGGGAACTTTAATTAGACAACCCCAATGCTCCCCTGAATCATTTTTTAGAAATATCTAGATAGTTATTTCTCAGTCATCCCTCCTTATCAAATACCATATAAACACACATTGAAGATCCCTAACAACAGGGAACTTACATGATCAATAACATCAAATACCAACTTCTACCAAAAGAATTTATTATGTCTCTAGACTCATCCCTTGAAATACTAGACCTCCTTACAGGAGATACCTTAGAGGCAAAATAATCTAAGCTAATTGAAAACATCCCCATCACCCATTCCAACCATATTGATATCATTAAATGGAATCCCCAAAAGGACTAATCTTATAAATATATTCACAACTTCACTCCAAAAATAGAAGATAAAAAGGAAAACCCAAATAAATACCTTGGTATCCTAAAAGAAAAATATCTCCAACACCCACTAATAAGATTAGAAATTCCATCATCATCCAAAGGTGAAAAAATTAAATAAAGTTAAAAAAATATCACTAAAATGTATAATAGCATTAAAACTAGAAATCAATAATGGCTCTAATCCAAAGTAAGCCATCCATTTTAAGACCTCAAGCTTCAGCCAAATAGTCTATCATGATCATTGAGTCACCCTCTAAAGGGCATATCCAAAAGTATCCTCCTCTCTTACCAACACCAAAAATTTAATCTAAATCCTCCACCTCTAAACACCAAAATATTCCACTTAAAGACACAAATAAATCACCTCCTAATAATCTTATCTAGATGATAAATGCCAAAGCTAAATCAGCTCAAAATTTCACACCCCAAAAGGATGATAAGCCATAACTAGACCCATTATGAGGTCATACACTACCATTATTAAGCAAAATTTTCAAGCATCCATCATTTATTTATAGCCTCTCAAGGCTTTCAATCTACACACTAAAAATCCTCCCTGGTATAGAGAAGATAAGGTGTGTGCCTATCATAGGACTCCTGGCCATGATATTGAAATTTGTAATGCATTTAAAGCCATAATTCATGATATTTTTAAGGATGATGACCTTTTAAATGATAAATTTTACTTTCATCCCATATTTGACCAGGAAACACATCTCACTCCTTCCATCTCTTCACAAGAGTTATCAAAGCAGACCCAAAATCGCTTGCCAACCTTGACAGGAAAACCATTCCTACAAATAAACACCATAGATATAGCTACACTATCATAAAAACAAACTCCTAAAGCTCAAAATATAACCAAGTATAACACATCCATCATGGGGGATCTTACCTCTACATTACATTGATTCCTCAAATATACATATGAAGTCCAAACCCACACTATCCAATCAAACCCATATCATTTTAATTAACTCTCACTAGGGGAATAGTAATTATAAATACTTGATACCCATATAAATCCTCAATTTTTTGGCCATCCTACTTGATAACATGCTTATCATTCCACCCTCAGAGAGGCTATCTACCTTGGGTTTTTATCACTTCTGTACCCATTTAATGTATAGGGGATACATCAATCCTCCTCATAAATTAGCATGTCATAAGTATAAGAATAGAGTAATTGAGGAAAATTTTCTCCTAATTGAAATGGATCATATGGATTTGGGACATACCATTTGGTATTCCTTGAAGGAAAACTAAAAATGAGTCTATTAGTGATTTGCATATGCACTCTATTTATTGTTAATAGTTTTGGTTATCGATAAATCAACTCAAGATTATTATTACTTATATCCATAAATCCCCACACATATAGCATATAATGATAAGGAATTAAGTGGTCATATAATAGGACTTTATTCATGACCTTAAAGGTGAGCACCTCAGCTCTACTCATAGCATTTTACTATTAGATATGCTCTACCTATATGTAGGATAGAGCCCCAAATCATTATTTCCCATAACAAGGACACAATATCATCTTATATCATAGTTTTATCTTTGAGAATGTGATTAGGCCAACTCAAAATCAATCCATTATTACCTTAATTCAAAATAAAAAATATGAGATACAAATCAAGAAATAGGCAAAATCATAGACTTTTCCCTTGAAAGATAGCTATCCATAAAAGCATAAAAGCACAAACTACTTCCTTGAATGATAGATTGTCATAAAATGTATATATACCACTCCATTGAAGGATGGTTATCCAAAATTAAAAATAAAGAAAACTTATCACATTAATCAACTTTCATATTTTATACAAAACTTATCAAGCATGCCCATTAAAATATAAAATCAAAAGTCAAATAATATCCAAAGAATGCTTCTTGCATCGATCTACTTTCCAAAATTTAGAAGACTTCCTACATTGATTAGTCTATGCAAAAAGTAAACATGGGTTAGGCCTAGTTGGTGCTATTTTCATTAGTACACTAAGACTTAGCTTCTGACCTATGTAGATAGCACAATCCTAAATCCATATCTACCCATCTTCATATCATTTCCCATTTTTATGAATCCTAGTCTTGGTTTATTGACAACCACCAAATAATTTATTAGAATTAGATAGGGCTTATAGAGTGTATAAATCATAAAGGAACTCATACCTCACCATAATCCCAATAAACTAAGGAGTTGAATTCCAAATCACTTACTCTTGTTCTCGTATATCATATAGCCAATCCATAAGCACCATCTATCTATCTAATGCAAACCATCTAAATTTGTTAGAGCTAATAAATTTTTAGCTAATAATCAAATGACATTATCCCCAACAATTATTTATATCAATCCCCTATGTTTGACCTTGATCCCTTATTTTGTATTTACTTGAATGTTTCATAATATATAGTTTTGTACCCAAGCCAAGTAGATTATAACCATTACAATTATGACATTTTACACATAGTACCTTAGGTTAGTGGAGGATGACCCCATTATGGTCACACAACCTATCCTAGATCAGCCTCTATTAGGGGTAAATCCCTAGTGGATTCTAAAGGATTGTGTTTCACCTTGTGATAATATGTCTATAGGTAATTCCCTAACTCTTAGCACAATAGATGCTTTGGTTAGACCTCCCTATCATTTATTTCCTAGTATCCTTCATTTAAAACCACTTTTTAATAATGGTGGTAATCTATTTCAGCCTTGGGGTATTTATGTGTGTAATACCCTATCCTTGTAAGTGCAAACTAGTTGTTTATTCAAAAATCCATGTCATTTGCATTCATTTTTATCCCTTAAATCCTCATCCTATCCTATCATCCACATCATTTCAAACCCATCTCCATATTGCTATTCTATTTTGGCTCTTGGTTTGAGGGGGAATACCTCCTCACGTACCTATTGCATTAGAACCCTCCTAGTTTTTATTTCATGGCTAGTTATTACACATCGTTCAAAAAAAGGGGAAAACGTAGACACTACAATTTCATATGTTGTATATGAATTACTTGGTATCATAGTGCCCTTATTATTATTATTATTATTATTATTATTATTATTATTATTATTATTATTATTATTATTATAATAATAATAATATTAACCTAAAGATCCATATCCTAAATTTTAACTTATTTACCATTAGGTACTTAGTAATTTATATTTACAAATTATCATTTTACCTCCCTAACCACCTAAATCTAATTATAACCCATGAAATCCTAATCCTTTAACAACATACCCACGTATAAACCCATTCCTCAAAAACTTATGTATATAATACTAAATTACCTATAGTTTGAAAAAACCAAGGTGGGTTAAACCAAAATCCTACTAAAAAGTGTGAATTGGTGATGTTTTTCCCATGATCAATAATGATATATATAAACACAGCTAGCCCTTTGGTTCGAGGACCATGAATTTTGAATCTCAAAATGATACTTGGATTTCCTCAGGGGAATTAAGGTGAACATTAGTACCATGTTTTCAAAATTATGCTATACCTATTCCAAATCTATCATCTCAATTTAGGAAGAGTGCTTGCACCTGTAGGAGGAAAACATTCTACCTACAATTAGTTCAAGGTAAGTATTCTATCTCAGTTATTTCATTTCTTATTGCATTCTTGTCTTTTCCTACTCATCTCTATCTTAGAACACAATAGACATTTTTTGTTTTCCTTTGTGATTATCCTCTATTAGCTTATAGCATTTTATTTTTAATTTGGTGTAATTTTATTAGAATCATCACCAATTTATCTGAATCAACACTAATTCTATAATATCAACACTAATCTTTGCACTCTATTTTTAAAATCTAAGCCTCTTAATCCTAAAACTCTATCCTAAATCCATTTTAATTTAATATTCTATTTTGTTTATTTTACCCTATATATTTAATGAACGTCCCTTTTATCCCTAAAATATCCTTAGACATCTAAAACCATCTTATATCCTTTAAGATCACTCTTTAATCCCTTGCACTTAGATTTATGGCCATCCATATAGAATTATCATTGATTCATCATAATCATTTCTGATTCATCAGAATCATCATTGATCTTATATATTGGCATTGATCTCTATATTTTTTATTATTCTATTTTATAAATTAAGCTTATTTTAACAACTTGAATTAATCTTAATCAAAAGATCTATATGTATTTATCTTGATTATATTCATCTATTTATCTTGTCTATATTATCCATGTATCTTAAATAATATGTAGGAATTTATCTTGTCAAATATATTTAGTATGATCTATATTTCATTTATCAGTATTATCCACTTAATTGTGAAAATAGTGAGCTGACATCTACTTAAGGAAGTTCATAACTTCCCGAGACTAGTTCCTAACTAGGAAGCTCACCTATCTATCTATTAATCCATTTTGTCCAAGTTGTTTCTTTGTGTGAAATATTCTTCCAAGATAAAAATAGGTTCCATCATTCTCTATATTCAAGAAATGTGCAACCATATTCTTATCTCTAAGTATTTTTCATAAACCCTGCATTTCTTTAAGTTTTTAGTAGAAAATTAAATTAAAAGGAAAAATGAAAAATCTACTATAAAAAATGGATATGGTTCTTTGATTTATTGTATTTTTTGCATTAGGAAATTATGATGATAAAGAGAGGTGAAAACTAACTCCATGAGAGGAATTTTTCAAGGCATAGAGTTGGGTTCTTCTAAGAAGTTCTAATGAGTTTTGGAAGAATAACTAACATGGGAATTAGAAGGTAAATTATGTCTAGTTTGAAGAGAAACTATGGGAGGTTAGTAGTGAGGAGGTGGTTACTCATTGGTTTTTGAAGATAAATGAGTAGTAGTATCTTTGATAAGTTACTTTTCTAAAGATGGTTTCTTTAGTTTGGTAACAAGATCTTGTTGGGTTGATTTACATTGATAATTAACCTTAGTTGTGTTTATGTATTGGGAATTGGTATAATATTTATCATAATAAATTTTAATCACACAAATATCATTGTTTACTTATTTAAGTTTAGATGTAGATAAATATTTTGGGTTGTTAGAGGAAGAAGCTTTGGAAGCTTGTTTATTTTGAGAAGCGTTAATGTAATCTTGATGAAAGATTTTGATGATGGCATCATGATTTAATGAGTCACTAATTATAAAATAAATTACAAATTTTTTAATCCTTATCTTTAATTTGGCCTTCCAAGGACAAATGCCAACCTATATAATTTAAAACTTTTCCTAATACTATTATAAACCTTGTTCAGTAAAAAATTTCATTGTATAACTTATTATTTTGCATCAAAATTAGAGTTTTTATCTTTAAAAGGATTAAGTTTTATGTTAAAAAAATTAAAATGCATAAAATACCTCTAAATCCATTCAATTATATGACATTATCCTAATTTTAAAGTTTCATGACTTAAAAAGGTCACTTAAGGCAATTTTAAGTGTGAAAAGGTCATTTTGAGCTCCCATGTGCCAAATTTGGCTTCCAAAAGTATGTAAAAGGTTTATTTTTTTGTTATTTAATGATAATAACTCATCTTATACCTTTAATTCACTATTTTTTTGGGTGGAAGACTAAGATGTAAATAAAAGGCAAAGAAAAGCCATCTTTCATGCAAATTTTCATTAAAGTGTATGGAATTATAAAGCTTTTTATACAACTGAGCTCATGAATATGGGAAAAAAAGAATGACATAGGTTAAAAAAATGTTTCATGGAAATTATATGCAATACAGGCCCAAAATTGATCTCCTAAAGTCAATTGGTTTCTTTGCACGTGGAGGTAGGCCTTCAGGGTTGTAGCTGGTACAGATTTGAGAGAGAAGATCCAAGTCTAAATTTTTGGTCAAAGAAAGTAGACTCAGAGTGATTCATATTGGAGTAAGTGGTTATGAAATTGGTATCTTATCCATCACTAATAATCCATTTTAATTAAGATCATATATCTATAATTTTGTATCCATGAAGGCAACTAGTTTTCTATAATTTCTCCTCACTAGGGCATCATTTCAAGAAAATTCCATTTTTCAAAGATTCTTAGGAATAAGATTCATCCTTCCATGTCATTTTCACACTTATGAGGGCCATATGGATCTCAATAATAGTTCTATAATGTAATTCAATAATATACATGCTTCTAAGGAAGTTTCTATGGTTCATGAGAGAGAAGGATTTTCAAGTTTTCCTATTTTTTTCTTGTTTGAAGAGGCCTCCATCAAGTTCACATGTATTCCAATAAATATTATGAATTTTTAATAAGGTTTCATATCCAATAATACCATTCATGGCTTTCAAGCACCTCAAAAATCCTTGTTTAGCAAAAACTAAGGCTTTTTAACACATTTTAATGTACCTAACATATTCTTAAGTTTCATTTTCAACCTCTTATCCTTATCAAATGGCCATAAAATTTATTTATGTGGTTAAGGATAGGATTATTCTTGCATATGAACTTTCAAGCTGGCCTTGACATGCTCATAGTGCTCTACCTCAGCTTCATATTGTCTGTCTTCATCTTCATTGGCATACACTACCTTTACACTATTATAAGGTTTCTTCTTCACCCTTCATTAAAGTGTTTCATCCTCCATTCATGTCATCAACCCCTATATTCATCTCCATATCACTAATTAATCTCACAATGGGGAGCCAAAGCATAACAAACTCTATCATGGTTATTGTTATAGTATCAATTTACACCCTTGGAGAGGGTTCTTTAGCTACACTATGGGAGCAACCCTAGGTTATGGGTCAGCTATGGTGGGGTTGTAATCTAGATAAGGATGTATTCCTCTTTGTTGATTACATATACTAATGTTTGCACTGATAAAATGGTTAGAAAGGGGGAAAGGGATCCTAGGAATATTAACAAGGTGATGTACCAAACTTAAATGGGAAATCACATAAGCATGACGTAAATATTGAAGAAGCATAAGACAATGCTATCTCACACAATATAATTTTTTTTATCTAGTTGCATAAGTGTTTCATAAACTTGGTTCAGGAAGTAATGAATGAAGACAAAGAGGAGGTCTAAGACTCACTGAAATTTTGCATCAATGATAGAAAGAACACTAACTTATACCTACAATTAACTTTAAGACACCTAGAAATGAGCAAGAAATAAGGACAATGGGAATGTAAGGTTCTCCTTCATAATGTCATCATGTATAAGCTTTGATACACACAATTTAGAGGGGAGAGATAGTTTAAAAAGTCTTTATTTCTTCAAAATGTCTTTCATACAAAATTTGATAGGGTCTAGCCTTATCAAATGAGAGTCTCTACTCTTCTGGAATTAAGAGAGAATTTCCTATGAAAAGTGAGAGATAGCCTTACAAATGGATAAGAATAAGAGATATAGGAGAAATGGAAGAGATAAGAGAAGCACACCATCTAAGATCATTAATTGAGATGGAATTCTTATTGAATTATGAACCATCTTTGATTCAATTAAGACTAGCCCTTCATCAACAATTTAACCTACATTTGATCCAATTAGTATTCGGGTTATTCTCATTGGTTGAGAAATAAACTAGAGGACAAGAGTCTATTTTATAGATGATGAGTCATGATCCTTTCAAGGAAGAAATATTCTTAAGATCTAAATAGCATTAAATGTTCCAATAACTTCTCTAACCACTAGATCTCTTTGCTTTGATCTTCTATGACACCTTCCACTTACTTTCACTATAAGGATAGAGTCCTCATAACTTGAATCCAGATAGAGTCATGCCATGTTTTCTTTAAGTGATAGTAAATGCCTACTTATCGAATATGTGGCCATGTCAAATATGAGAAACTTGTTCATAACCATTCATATCTACTTCAATATCTAAGAATAGGTCTTACAATAGATTCAAAACCAATCTAATTTATTGATTTTAATATATTCATTATACATGAAGAGCTTACAGATTACATAGTATTTTTCTTAAACTATATTAGGTATAAGCAGACCTATTCTACCTCTAAAATTTGTGGGAATCAAGAAGCCACTATACACAAGGATCTCCCTTCATGGGATGATGTTGAAACCATAATAAAACTAAGTTTGCATGTATTATATCCTCTAACAGAGGTCACAACTAAGATTCAATGGCATCCTTTGAAATATTTGACTTGGTTTAACCTTAGGTCACATTTTTTCTCTATTGAAGTCTCTTGGATTTAACTTTTAATGTTGGCTTTGATCTTGAATTTTCATGATCTAACACACTTCTTTATATTTACAAGATATAATAGCTCATTGACCTCTTTCTCACCATCGATCATCTTATTCAAGATTGAATGTACACCATTAGATCTACTTTCTCATGCACCATTGATCTTACTTTTCATGGATTGAACATGTACCATTGATTTACCTAGTAGCTGCTGTTGTCATGACACTTGGTAGCTTCTCATTTATTTTCAACATTCACTGACCTTTTGAGTTCAAGCTCACTATTTTTATTTAAATGCATGATTAAACATGCTCCATTAAAACTTTGGGACCCATTGACACTATCATTATTTGTTCATCATTGATCTTAGGTGCATTATCAAATGTGTTCTATTAGATCTTTGAGACCCATTGACATCATCAGGTTTCCACTCACCATTGGATCTTTGATCTAATCAAACATTGACCATTGATTTTAGAACATTTGAATTAAAATGGATATCTTTTGATGCCCAAATTTTATGTTTGTATGTATGTCTTACTTGTTACATATGTTTAAATTAAAATGGTTTTATTGTAGCTTTAACTTGACATCATTGTGCATGTTTCATTCTACTTTTTCAACTTTAAGGACTTAGATCTTGAGATAGACAACTCATCAAGAGATGAAATTTTTAAATAACAGTCAAGGAATTACAAGCACCATGTCCATGTAACTATTTGACCTTGGTTGAATTTTCAAGTGCATCTATCAAATGTGTAACCAGCCTGAGTTGTTCATCTCTATGTGACATGCTTGTGATGATTTGGTTCTTCTAGACTTATACAAGAATTTTTTGTTTTTCTAAAAGGCTCCAATGAACTTATAAGAATTTTTACAACTTGATTCATGCCCTTGAATTCTTAAAACACCATGAGAACCTGTTGGGTATTTTCACTTTGTAATCTTAGTTCTATTTCCAAGCATACTTACTAAGGACCAAGAAATTTCACTTAAGATTGCTTAAAGTGTTTCAAAATATTTGGAAGAACTATGATATCTTATTCTCATAATTTTGGTCCACTCATTCCATCTATAAATTTTATCATTTATCCAAACCATTTCTAGGTAAAATATTCTTATGTGGGCCAAACTTGGCCAACATTTCTAGTGACATCCTAGGGTTACATGCCTATTATGCAAGAGATTAGTAGCCTTGAATTGATCCATTAGGAATCTAGAGTCTCAAGTATTTTCTCTAATATGATCATGAAAATGATACAAGGCTTACCCTTTTTCATAAAACCTCCTTTTGAAATAATAATGACCAAAAGTAAACAAAACAACTGTGCCCGAGGCACTTATTAAAAGGGAAACACACAAATAAAATAAATGTGCTCAAATCACTTAAAGGAAAGCATAAAAAAACTACTCTAATATGTTACAATATTATATAATAGCTATAAAGTCTTATAATAACATGGCTTTAAGTGAATGCCATTGATTGGGATGGGTAATACCTCTCCATCTAGTTGGGCAAACTAAAAAGCATTATGTTGTTTGCATCCATGGATCAAATAAGGTCCACTCTAAAAGCTATCAAATTTGATATGGTTTCCTAGCTTGGCCTTATTTGAGTCCCATTGAAGAACTAGGTCCCCTTCCTTGAAGTCCTTCATTGTGGATCTCTTCTCAAAGGCTTTTTTGACTTGAGCTTGGTGTGACTCTAATGTCTTCATTGCAAGGTCCCTAGTTTCTTCAAGCTCCTTGAGCTCTATCATCCTCACATTATTTGAAGAAGAAAAATAAATAAGAATAATTGTATATGATATTATTTTAATATTCATGTGTTATATATGAATTTTTTAGCTATATATATTTGGTCCTATCCTCTTTAGCTTGTGAAAGGATAAAAGATGAACAGTCTCCTCATTTTAGCACCAATATATGAGAAGAATATGCATAGTCAGGAAATGTAGTGACTATAAATATGTATTATTGTATGAATAAGTTGATGAACTTTTTTTGAGATCAATATAGACTTTTTGGTTATGGTTACCTCTCGTATTTCTTATTTTATTCCTTGTATGTGTTATCATGTTTAATGTTTGGTTTAATCTAATCTTAAAGTAATATGAATGCTCTGTAAACCTAAAGAAAAATTTGGTTAATCTTAATTCCTTTCAATCACACAATAACTCATTTATATCATGATTTTTATAAATATCAATTCTATGTACTATCCTATTTAGATTAATAAAACTTAGCTATCTTCATTATTTCTCTCAATTTTTTTGCTTTTCTTACTTTTTTTATTTTTGAAAAGAAAGAAACTAGGAATAAAGGGTGTGGAAGAATCCCTATTAAAGTGTGTGCATTGAATCAAGATGTTTATGGAGAACTCTTATTTGTCTAGGGAAGAATACCTTAAAATAAGAAAACACTACCACAAAAACTTGTTTCTTAGACAAGAAGTTGGGTGGATTGCCTAGTGTGAGCCAAATCCTAGAAGCGAAAGCTTTCTAGGAGGCTGTCAATCCACCTTATTCAAAACACTTAAGTTGTAATGATAAAAGAAGTATATTTTGCATTAAGAAAAAAAATAAATGATACTAAAATAGTAAATAACTAGATTTTATAGAATAAAATTAAATGCTTTGTAAAAGATAACTAAATGAATGCAATAGTTTAATTAATACTAATGCTAAAAATTGATAAAGGTTATGGTTTTGGTTTGGTAAAGTGGTGAGGGTCAAAAGGATTATTTTATTGGTTTGGATAGATGGTCAAGGATGCAAGTATACAAAGGGATGAATAGATAAATGAGGCAAATAAGTAAATATGGCAAAGGAAAAAGAAAGGTAAAGATGGTAAAGAGGGAAAATAGGTAAATGAGGCAAAGAGGTGAATGGGATAAAGGAGATAAATGAAATAGAAATATCCAAAGGGATTAAATGGGATAAAGAGGAAGAGTTTAAGGGCTTAAGAGTATGGAGGTTAAGAAAAGAGAATGCCAAAAGGAAATAAAGAAAGAACTAAAATTATATAACAAAGTAAATTACCTCAATGTTGTTGAAGTGGCCTGAAGATGTTGATGAGAGTTGAATGTTGAATAAGCTTGAATAAATTTTGGTAGAGCTTCATTGATTTGATATTTTTTCCTCCAAGATGATTATGACCTCAAAGATAATGACATCCTCTAAGAAAACCTACAACAATATGCTAAGAACAAAAGACTAACTTACCACTTAACCTTGGGTAAAGGAGAGGGGGTATTTATAGCATTTTTGTGTGAAGAAACATGCCAAAATAGAGGAAAAGTGAAGCAATTCAAATTTATCTAAGTGGGTTCATGATTTAGTCAAGGTGAGGTGGGTGAGGATTTTCATGTGGGTTGGAAAGTCTCTCATTTGGGCTAGTTAGCCTCCATTTGGGTTAAAAGGTCAAAAATGGGTGCCCTTTATCTTTCCTAAAGTCTTAAAGAGGTAGGTATCTCTTTTTGAAATATAATTTCATGTGGGAAGATAAAATACATGTTGAATAATGTCCCCTTAAGTGGAAATTCACAACATTTCAAGGGGGGGCTTGTGATACTTGAATGAGGTCATCAAGCACTTTGGGAAGGGTCACAGGTAGGGTATGATGTCCCACATCAATCCACATCACTTTTAAGGCATGTCATTTGCCATGCCATCATGAATAATGATAGTGGGTCCCATAGTGAATAGTGATAGTGAATAGTACTTTTGAATAGTAATTTCAAATAATGATTTTGAATAATACTTATAACTAAGAGAATAGTTATTTAGTTGGATTAAGGGGGGTTTTGGGAAGGTTTATAAAATTTTAGGGGATCTCAAGGCATTTAGTCATCAAAAATTGTAAATGTGTAGTTTTTTGGTGTCTGCATTTTGCCCCTTTTGGTAATGCAACTTTGAACTAACAAGCTATAAAATAAAAATAAATCACTTGGTTGAGGGTCAAGATGCCCCAAGTATGGGAGGAGGTGTTCCCCATTAAACTGAGAGTCAATAAGGAAAGGTTGAATTGGGTTTAGGTTTGATAAGCAGTTGATGGGGAGGTATTAGGTGGTGCCACAAGGTAGATGGGTATGTGAAATACTCATGGGTTCATAAAATATGACTAAGTGTAATAGTCAAGATTATGAAAAGACTAAAGGTGTCAATGTTGAGAACAAAAAGTTTAGGTTCTAAGATAAATGATAAGGTAATTGGTCCCCAATGTTGGTCATAGTTGATTAGGTTAGTCTTATCAAAGTTCTTAGATAGGGTTAGTGTTGACTCATGTATCCAAGGTAGGAAGTGCTTATGAGAAAACACAAATGGTATATTTTTTCATCAGGTGGTGAAAAAATTTACAAGTTCAACATGGAAAGGTTGGTCATTATGGTCAAAACTTATTTCAAAAAAACATCAATGTTTTGGGTTAAAAGCAACCAACGTCAAGGTGGATTTGGTGAAAGCATGGGTGGATTGGGTATGGGTTAGAAGGGGATGGCTGAGATAACTCCAAATTCATGTGACAAGTGGATGTTGCTGACATATTTCTATAGAAAGGGATCCAAAAATAATGTCAGGCCAAATGTAGTTATTTTGAGGTGAAGTGTGTTGGTTAACTTGGTTATCCCAATTGGATATTAAATAGTTTTTGATGGGTGTGGTAAAAATGGTGGATGAGATGATTTAGGATGCAATTAGATTATTGTGTAAACTATGTAAAAGGAATTTGAAGCCATGGATAAGTAGGTTAAAGCATGAAGTTTCTGCCACCATCATAAAGAAAAAGAAAGGTAGAAATATGTGGTATCAATATTTGGAAAATATGGAACTACTCAAATTGTTGTGGTGATTTGACAAGTTCTTTCATCACTATCCAAATAAGTTGACATTGTGCACAATCCACAATAATGTTGTTAACAGGCTCTGGAAGGTTATTATTCAATGATTTGGGGAAGAAAAGTAGAAGAGTGGGTAAATGAAAAGCGGTGAAGATTCAAACCCTTGACTCTTGAGTCAATGGGGCCCCAAAATAAGTAAGCATTAAATTTTTGAGGGAATTTAGAGAAAGACAATGAGGGTTTTTGGAATATGGAATGAGGTGAATAATAATAACATTAATTAATTAAGGGAGTAGGTTATGGATTGTAGTAAAAAAATAAGGTGATTATATGGTGTAAGAAGATGTAGTCTAAAAGGGAGAATCAAGGGCAATTATTGGTTAGAAGGTTAAGGCATGTGAGAGGTTATAACTATCATCCCCACATGGATATCCCAAATCTTCCATTTAAAGGTGGTTTTAGATTCTAACATATTTGAAGGTTAGAGTGAAAGGGTTTTAAAATAGGTAAGACTAGAAGAGGTGGGGAAGTAATGTTCATCTTGATGGCTTAATAATGCTCAGGCTTGCTGGTTGGTTGTATGAGCCCACAGTCTTAGACAATTGTGTTATAGAGATGTAGGATTGGTATATATCTAACGGTAAACCAAACTCAATTAGAAGAACTTAGAGATAATAGCATGCTCAAAATGGGTAGAGGGTAGAAAAGGAAAAAGGTGATAGGGAGGGTGAAGGGAGTAGTTAGAGAGGGACAAAAAAGAGAGTCCAAGCGCAACATATAGATGCATTAAAAGAAGAAAGGGATGATCCTAAAGTAAAGAACCTAACCAGATTTTGTACATTAAGGGAAGGGCATGGAGGATACAAGGAAGTAGAAAAGGAGATGTACATAGAATTAGTACA
This sequence comes from Torreya grandis, assembly GCA_037957365.1. Taxonomy (NCBI): domain Eukaryota; kingdom Viridiplantae; phylum Streptophyta; class Pinopsida; order Cupressales; family Taxaceae; genus Torreya; species Torreya grandis. The sequence continues at coordinate 91,966 of JARHVA010001487.1, read as the reverse complement.
ACTAGTGATCGTACTCTAAAGAGGTGGAGGTGAAATTGGAGAACATAAGGGAGATCCAATAACGGATGAGGTAAAGGTGGACCAAGAGATGGATGAAGAGAAAATAACAAAGTCTTAGATAAAGATGAAGGTGGAGAAGGATGTAAGAAGCCAAACATGGTCATATAGGTTGGGAATAATAAGGAAGGGCATCAAGGGATACAAAAAAATGAAATGAAATAGAGAAAAGAGAAGAAAAATAAAAGGTAGAATATTGGGTGTGAGAGATGCACTAAAGAATGATAAATTGGAGAATTGAAAAGGATAGGGAGAGATGTGTAACAATAATTAATGGTAAGGGGAGGATGAGGGATATTGGCAGCGATGAAAGGTTTGAAAATAAGTCTAAAAAAAAAGACAAAGAGAAAATAGTTTTGTGATGAAAATTAAATACAATGAAATAAATATAATAAAAGTAAACATGAGGAAAAATGAGTGAAATGAAGACATAAAGAGGATGATGGGAGAGGGAAGAAGTAGATGGTATCTTGACCAAGTAAGCATAGGTGATGATATGCAAAGAGAGGAATAACAAAGCAAAGCAGATGGTGGTTTTGGAGATGAGAATGGGAAAAGGGTAAAAATGAGGGGAAGCAAAGGATGGGTGGATAAGAAGGTGAAGAGAGAAGGTAGGTGTTAATCAGTTGGTAGAAGAGATTAACAAGTTGAAGGGGTGATTAGAAGAGATTGACAAGCTAAAAAAATGGTGAGGTGGGGAAGAAATAGGGGGATCCAATGGAAGGGAATGAGATGAAACTAAGGGATGAAGATCAGAGATGATGAGAACAAAAAGGAATAATTGAAGCAGGGACAAAAAGCATAGATACTCACACAGATGCAAAAGATAAGTGAGTACCAAGATGGAAAGAGGAAAAGGGGAATGTAAAAAGGGCCATAGGCAAAAAGAGATAACAAGAAAAGGGAAATTATGGAAGGATTTTCAAAGGATAAATACCTAGGGAGAAACTAGTTGTGGAGGAAAAAGGAGAAGATAAAAAGGATGGAAAAAAGCAAATTGGAAGAATGGAAAATGGCTATGGTGGGAAGAGTGGTAGAATGGTAGAGAGTGGTGGTACACATAAATAAAAAGTACAACAATGGAATAAATAGAAAGCTTTCAAGATGCATAATATGATGTGGAATGGGTGAGGAAAAGAGAGTGATAAATGGGGTATGACAAATAGCTAAGGGTGAGGGGAGATGATGCGGATGGAGAAGGAAGTTGAAGGGGGTAAAGGGAAAGGCTAGTAATAAGGTGAATGAGAGGAATAAAATACAAAAGGTGGGTGGGGAATTGGACCAAAAATCATGCACAAGGAAAGATGATGGGGAGGCCAACAAAGTAGAGTAGGAGGTAGCTTTATGGGAGGTAAGAGGGGCCAATAGGGAATGTTATCAACCCTTGTGTTAAAAGAGATTGAAAAGTTAGAAAATTAATTAGAAGAGATTGATAAGCTAGAGGAAGGGAGATGGTTAGGAGATAGGTAGAGTAGTGGAGGAAGAGATTTTAGGTATGAAGGGAAAATAAAGTAAAGAAAATGGCCAAGTTGACCTCAATAACTGAGCGTTGCCTACATAGTCCAAAAAGACCTCAAGACAATGTAGTTCTCCCAATAATGGGGGAAAGACTTAAGAGGAAGTATTATATGGTGTTAAAACATAATGATGATAAAGAAATAATTCAAAGCATCCTTGATTTAGGATGCCCTAAACAAGAGGGCATTGTTAGTGGCAAAAATGAGTGAGAAGAGAAAAAAGGGGATGAGAATTATTTGTTAGTGGCTAAACTACCCTAAATTAGAACCTACATAGTCCATATACATTAGTATAATGTAGTTTAACAAGGTTTGGTTAAGTGGTTATCAAATTGGTTGCCCTAATTTGATGGACCATATAGGCTGGTTTGGGCTAAGGGAGAAGGTTTGGTAAAATAATAGTTTTGGGTTTTGGTGAAGTTATTGGTGAAAGTGAATGGGGTAGGTTGGAAAATAGTTACCACAATGATCCCACATTTAGTAGGATGAGATTTATGAATGGGTAGGATAGGATAAAATAGAAGAGAACATAATGCTAAGTACCAAAAATAATCTTCAACAAAGCTAATCCAAAGAAGAGGTGCTTTTGTGAGGAGGTTACACCTTATAAAATTATGTGAGGGTAGGAGTTTGTGTTAAGTTGTGGAGCTAAAAGCTTCACCAGGATGCTAATCAAGAGGTTGTTGAGTTTAACCAGTAACTAGCATTGGTAGTAGTGTTGACGTCAGTTAGGCAAGGACCAGGGATCAACCAACATCGATCAGGAGTAGACTGACAACAACTGACGTTGGTTACTTGTGTGTGTGTATACATTTGCATGTGTTTCCTAAATGCATTTCCAGAATTAGACTCGTCTAATTTTAAGAGGTCTGAGAGTGTTTGCATGTTGAAGACTAATTTAAGTCTTGAGTCTATGTTTCTAATTATTGTAATTATAAGTCTAATTATTGTATGCTTGGGATCCTATTTAAGAGACCCATGAGGCATGTATTATAAGAAGGCAAGTAAAGCATTGAAGCAAGAAAGCAAGGTCAAAGGAGATCTGCAAGGTGCAAGGTCAAGGAGATCAACTGAAGCTATCAAGGAGGGGATAACAACTCAGGGTGTTGAGTTAGTTGTGGTTGAGAAAGAGAGAGAGAACTCTTGAGTGAAATACTGTACACCCAAGAGGTGTGAGGAGGAAAGGAAGATTTCTTTATTTTATTCAAGAAGAGTGTTGATATAGATAGTATTGTTTCTCATATTCTTTGTTGTTTCAAGTTTCTAGTTACTTAATCATTTTGGTTCAATTCTATGTTTAATTGCTTATAGAAAAGTAATCAATTGTGCTCCTAATCTTGACAGTTTGGAGATAGTGTCTACCACTACAAGCCAAGTTTTAGGAGGTGGGGTTCTATCTAGATTTACAGAATCATTATGGCCAAGGTCATCTCGTAGTGGTGGTGAACCTTGGCCATAATGATTCTGTAAATCTAGATAGAACCCCACCTCCTAAAACTTGGCTTGTAGTGGTAGACACTATCTCCAAACTGTCAAGATTAGGAGCACAATTGATTAATTTTCTATAAGTAAGGAAGTTAGAAGTTACAAGTGGCAAAGTGATGACCTACAAAGAACTTATTTAATAGTTAAGTAGATTCTACAAGTAAAGAAGTTAGAAGTGTGGTGAGCGATAGAGGATGGACCTTGACTGACCCAAGAGCTACATGGGTAGGCTAGATAAATGGTTTCTATATCTACATCCTCTATCCTAGCTCTATGGAACTGATGACTTATTGGTTTTGATAGTTCAAGCCTAACCAACAACAAGCTACATGACTAGGAGAAGATGGTAGTTCCCTTGCTACAGATGAACATTTAATTGGCACAAAATAAAATCTCACCATGATTGAGTAGACACTGCCAATGGTTGGGGTCTGATGCTTAGGGCATGTCATAATGGGTTAGTAGGAATAGGAATGAAAAAGTGGCAAGAAGGTTAATGTATCATGGTGAAAGACCTAGAGTAGAATATGTTTCTCACCATATGGGGATGAATGTGGTAGAAGAGAACAAAGTGTGTCCTTTAGCAACCCTTAAGACAGGGAATGCTATAGATGCAAGTTCAAGGAACAATCAAGTAGAAGAATGGATGAACATAAATCTAAAGTCACCAAATAATTAGTTTAATGCTTAGGTAGGTGTGGAGAGTCTAATAACTTTGTATTTATCATGTGACTCCTCACACTTAAATTAAAATATTTGCAAAGTTTACTTTAAACATGTACAAAATGTGTTGGATGGGTTGAATGTTATGGTTATGGTTATGATTGGGTGGAGACTTATGAATGTTATGGTTATGGTTATGAATGGTATGGTGATGGTTGTTGTATTCTTTCTTAATGTAAAAAGAGTGATTATTGTTGCAACATTAGATGGTAAAAGTCATGATGAAAACATAAACCAAGCATATTAATATAAGAATAGGGCATGATGCTTTATTTTTGACAACGATTGAACACATACCCAAAGGGGATTAGATTAATGAATATAATCCATTTTAATGTTACACATGAATGGTCGTTAGTTGATGAAAAAGGTTTCTTGATCACAAGGTGTCAAGTAAGCTCTAAATCCATTGATTTATAGATAGTCAAAAGGTAAGATGGGTGATAGGTTGTGTGAAGGGTATTGGGTGATATGTATGATAACCTCATGTGAATTAGTTTTCCCCTTCTATATGTGACCTAAGAATATTATTAGATAAGTCCATGTCATATGCTAGATGTAGACTAATCAATGCAAGAAGTCTACATGGGAAAGCTAATTGCAGCTTCTAACTTATTATGTTTCTTAAGAGATGATTACAACTTTAGAATTGGTTGTGATAGTGGGTCTTTTGCTTTATTATTATATATGAGAAGCTAATTGATGCCAGAAGCTTCTATTAAATTTCTCTACTTTTGACAAAGTTAACTCAACCATCCTTTGAGGGATTGGTCTAAGATTATTGGATTTGTTTTAATATTCTTAATAGTTATCCTTTAAGGGAGCAGTCTACCTTACATATGGAAATTTTTATTTTATTTTTGGATAGTTGTCCTTTGAGGGAGTCATTTAGAATGCTTAAGATATTGACCCAATTAATTTTTATAAGATGAAATATGTTTAGACATGGACTAATCCAATTAGGTTAAGAGGGTTACCTTTACAAGGGAAAAACTTTTGACAATAATGTTAATGGTATGTGAAAGGGTGTGGTTTTGAGAGATAATGACCATGGAATTTTATCTTGTTGAAGATGAAAAGTATCCATGAGAACCATGCTATGGGTAGAGTTGTGGTACCTATTTTTAGGATTAAGATATGATTGTGATGGTTAATCACATGATTCTATGTTGTTATTAATTATGCTCAAAAGGGGAGGAGGAAGGTGGGTGAAGGTTAAAATCTCATAATTAATGGATGAGGTTAAGTTAGAAAAATAGGCGAGCTTTATCCTTCTTTAGTAGAAAAATGATCATAGATGTGAAGTGTTGAGAGGCTCAGGTTTTTGTTTGCCTTTGAGAGAGGATAACTAATAAGCTCTTAATCCATACTTATGGGTGATGATGTTGGGTCTAAGATAATTGAAATCAAACTTACCTAATTTACTCCTCACCGTGTTGGTCACATGTTGGTTTTTTTTTAGGATGAGGTCTCTAATATTGAAGTCCTGAGGTTTGAGGTAAGGTTGGTTAGGTTTTATGAAGATGGGTAATTTCCAATGGTTTGATGGTAGAATTTGAATCACAAATAGGTCGGGTGGTGTCCAAATGGGTTCCCCCAATTTAATATACCACTTGGTTCAAGTTGGGTTGATGGATACATTTGGTTGATAGGTTGAGGCAAAAAATCCAAGGATTAGTTTAGTTAATGGTTAAGGTATGGTTGAAGTTAATAAATGGTTAAAGCTTTATGGAAGGAAAGTTCCCCCAGTTTACTCTTTGCATGGGTGGGAAAAAGATCCCAAAGTGAAGGTGTTTATGGTTGGGTGCAGTTAGAATGTTGAGGTTTGAAGGGTATGTCTATGGAATGGACATTTTATCCTTTCCCTTATCCTTATGTTGGGCATGAGAGTGGGTAACCTTATAGATGGTATGGATAAAAAAAAGTGTTGGCTTAGCTTGCTACTTTGATTTCTCCTTACTCTTAGGTGAGAATGGGGGAATAGGCAAGTGTTGCATAGGTTTGGTTGATGGTTGGGTTGGTAATGGGCTCAAAGGGGGTTCATTCGATAACATATTATCCTTACCATAAAGCTAGTGGATAATAGTTTTAAGAGCCTTGCAGTGTTCTGTATCATGGCTAAGTATCCTATGGTAAGAGCACACATGGTGGTCATTATACCATGATGGTTTTGGGTGTGAACGGTTGAAAGTTTTGATCGGGTCAAAAGGTTTAATAGGTGGTAAGGTTAAGGAAGAGGTTTGTAATAATTTTTTTAAAATGGTTAAATAGGATTCATGCAAAGGTGTTGGAGGTGATAGGTTTTTAGTTTTGGGAGCCTTCCTCAAATTAGTTTTTACTATAGAATTTATGGGTGGTGGGGTAGTTTTGGTTTATTGGTTAGGTTGGGATGGCTTGGTTAAGGGAGGTTAATCTGATAACATATTACCCTATTATAAATTATGGATGAGTAATTGGGGATATTTTCAATGCTTTGTGTCATGTTGAGGTGTCTTATGGTATGCACAGACTAAGCTGGCATTAAACCATTTTGGTTGAGGATGTGAAGGGTCAAAAGTTATGACATGTTGGAAATGTTTGAGAGGTGGTAAGGTTAAGGAGGAGGTTTTTAATAACCTTTGTAAAATGGTTAAATAGGATTAAATTAAAGGCATTGGGAGTGATGGATTTTTGGGCTTTGGAGTGGGAGCCTTTTTAGAAGTAGGCTTTACCCTAAAAGTTGTTAGTTATGGAATGGTTTTAGTAGATTGGTTAGGTTGGGGTTTCTTGGTTGGTTTATAAGTAGAATATTTAAGAGAAGGGGGGCTATGGGTCTATTTTGAGATGGTTTAAGAGATTCCACACTTTTAATAGGTTTAGTAAAAGTTTTCTTTGATGGACTTGATGGAGTTAGGTCCAATTTCAAATATTGGTGAGTTATGTTAGGAATAGGAAGTGTTCCTATATTCTTGATGGGTTTGGTCAAAGAGGTGTAAGGGTATTTAAAAAAATTAGATGGAAGTGGGTTGGATGGTTTCCTTATGGTTTTGGAGGATGGAGTATCTGAGGATGGGGTTGAGGTAGTGATAGGTTTGAGGGTGGATTCAAGTGAAGCTAAGGGTTCTTATTTTTTTTGTAAGGGAGGCCAAGATGATGATAGAAAGTAGCTCTATCGAGATTGGGTTGAGAAGTGAACTCTAGGCTTTGTGCTAGCCTAGGAAAGGGATTATAGATAGGTTTGGTTCCTTGATCATTGATTTCAAGGCTTAAACCCTTAGGTGAAGAAGAGGGAATGGTTTCCCCATATATGTTTTTGGTGGAAGGTTCAAAATTTAGAGAAGATTTTCTTCAATAGATGGAGTGGATAAGGTGACCTCTTCTAAATGAATGATTTCCAAAGGAAGAGTAGGTGAGTTTGTGGTGGGTGAGGAAGGTGTAAGGGTGTCAAGTGAAGGGAAGGTATTGGTTTCTTCCTTTGTTTTGTCATCCAAAAGAATGGGAAGTGATTCCCCCAATTCAATGAGTGAGGTGGATGAAGAAGTAATAATAGGTTTATCAATAACAACATTGATTGTGTACACCTCATAAGTGTTAGATGATTTTGGTTGGCTTTGGTTCACTAAAAGGGGAAGTGGAAATTATTGTTTGGTTTCCTTAATTGTGCTTTGTAAGGAAATTTGTAAAGGTTATACTTGGTCAAAAAGTGGATTTGTCAAGGTTGGTTTTATTATAGTTTCTTCAGTTGTGGGTTTACTAAGGGCCAGAAGAGGGTGTACCAATGTCTTAGTTATCACATTAGGGTGTGAAACTATTTGTAAATTATTTAGTTGGCTTGAAGAGGATACTTGGTTTGATTGGTTAACAAGTTGGTTAGTTTGATAGGTTGGTTGATTAGCTGAGGGTGATGAAATTGATTAGGTTAACAAGGTATGTTGAGGTTGATATGATGGTTGGGGAAATGGCTTAAGTTTTGACAAGTTTGGGGTGATTAAGATGATAGATGTTGATAGGTTATTAGTTGGGAATGATAATAATTAAATGGTTGATGATAGGCCATTGGTTGGTTTTAAGTAAGGTTTGATTTATCATGGATATCATAAATAAATGTCCCAAGTTTTGACTCTAATCTAGCTATCTAATTTGTTATCACTACAATAAACTAAGGTGGTAGTTTTGGTGAAGGTTGATAATTTATGGGATGGTTGAAGTTGTAGTTTGATGAGTTATAGGTAAGGCTAGGTTGGCTATAGACAAGGTTGGGTTGGTTATAGACAAGGCTGGGCTGGTTATTGAGATGATTGGGTTGGTTGTAGACAAGGTTGGGTTGGTTTTTGGTAAGGAAGGGAGCATAAGTGGCTTGTGATGCAAGGTATTACTTTAAAGAAAAAATATTGTTATCCAATATCCTAGAAAAGTTAAGATCTCTAGGAGAGAAAATAAGAAATCTCTCCATTGAACAATATACTGGAGATGAGGTATTGGAAAATAGGTTCTTGGTTGGTTTGATTCTTCAATTTGTAGTTTGGTAAAGACTATGTGAATAATGGAGAGAAACGAAGCTCACACCTCAAATAAGAAGTAAGAAAAAGAAAAGATTTAAGGAAATCAAAGAATATATTAATATACATTAAATCCTAGAGTTTTAATTATCTGTCTTTTGGCTTATGCCTTAGAAAGTGTGAAGGGGAGGTTGGTTTGATATAGGTACTAAAAATGTAAGCTATTGTTGGTTTTGGGTTGTTTAGGTTCTCAAAATAAAGATCTATGTTGAACTTTGGTACATGGATCGGTATTGGGGCCTACCCTCTCACTTCACAATCCTAAAAAGATAAGGGTGATGGGTGCTTATCTAAGATATATGGATTCTAGAGTTTATACTGAACCAGAGAGTTGAGTTGGTTCTCCCCTTGGTGGTGAAATCTAAGTGGGATAGCTTGAAGGGGGTAAGGTTGTGGCTAGGTGATGAATGCCAATCAATCCTTGTCTCAATTATTGTTTCGATGTGTTTATTATTCATTTTTTTGGCTTAGTGTGTGAAGATAGGTGAAATCTATGATAAAATTACTATTCCTCCTAGTTACTAGATGAACTAAGATCAACAAGCAATTCAATGGATGCAAAGTGTTTATTTTAAACCCAAAATAAAATTTTAGATTTATTTAAATGCATAAAAAATATTTAAACTCAATATAAATTAAACATGAAAATTCAATTCCTAATCCTAGGATGATTATTCTTTTTATTTCTTTTAAAGATGCAAGGAAAATAAACTTTAACTTTTCTAAAAATGCAATTCAAACTTGTTTTTTTATTTTTTATTTTTTATTTTTTATTTTTTTAATTTTAATTAAGTAAGAAAGAAATCTTAATTTTCATAAAATGCAACTAAATTACTTTCAATAATTAAATTATAAATGTCCTATAACATCTATGAACCCAATAAAACTTAAGGGTGCCACCGGGCATGCTAAAATATTTCTCTCAATTTTTTGGCTTTTCTTACCTTTTTTTATTTTTGAAAAGAAAGAAACTAGGAATGAAGGGTGTGGAAGAATACCTATTAAAGTGCATGCATTAAATCTAGAATATTATTGATAACTCTTATTTTTCTATGGAATAATAACTGAAAATAAGAAAACACTACCACAAACTTGTTTCTTAGACAAGTAGTTGGGTGGATTGCCTAGCATGATCTAGATCCTAGAAGCGAAAGCTTTATAGGAGGTTGTCAATCCACCTTCTTCAAAACACTTAATTTGGAATGATAAAAGAATTAAATTTTGCATAAAAATATCAAATAAATGATACTAAAATAACAAATAACTAAATTTGATACAATAAATTTAAATGCTTTGTAAAAGATAACTAAATGAACATAATAGTTTAATTAATACTAATGCAGAAAATTGATAAAGGTTATGGTTTGGTAAAGTGGTGAGGGTCAAAAGGACTATTGTTTTGGTTTAGGTAGATGGTTAATGATTAAAGTATACAAATGGATTAATAGATAAATTAAGCAAATAATTAAATATGGCAAAGGAAAAATAAAGGTAAAGATGACAAAGAGGGAAAATAGGTAAATGAGGCAAAAAGGTGAATGGGATAAAGGGGATAAATGAAATGGAAATAGACAAAGAGATTAAATGGGATGAATGGGATAAAGAGGAAGAGTTTAAGGGATAAATATTATGGATATTAAGAAAAAATAAGGCCAAAGGGAAATAAATAAAGAACTAAAATTACAAAAAAAAGTAAATTACATCAATGTTGTTGAAGTGGCTTGAAGATGTTGATGATGGTTGAATGTTGATGAACCTTGAAGAAATTTAGATAGAGATTCATTGATTTAATATTATTTCCCCCATGATGATTATTACCTCCAAGATGATGACCTCCTCTAAAAAACCTGCATCAGTATGCTAACAACAAAAGACTAACTTGCCACTTAACCTTGGGTGAAGGAGATGGGGGTATTTATAGCATTTTTGTGTGAAAAACATGCCAAAATAGAGGAATAGTGAATTAATTCGACTTTATCCAAGTGGTATCATGATTTAGTCAAAGTGATGTGGGTGAGGATTTCTATGTGGGTTGGAAAGTCTCCCATTTGGCTTGGTGAGACTCTATTTGGGCTAAAAGGTCAAAAATGGGTACCCTTTGTCTTTCCCAAAGTCTTAAAGATGTAGGTATATATTTTTTAAGTATAATTTCATGTGGGAAGACAAAATACATGTTTAATAATATCCACTTAATGGAAAATTCACCAATTTTCAAGGGGGGGCGCTCTTGTGATGCTTAAATGAGGTCATCAAGCAGTTTGGGAAAGGTCCCAGGTGGGGTATGATGTCCCACATCAAGTCACATCACTTATAAGCCACGTCACTTTTCATATCACCTCCAAATCACATGCCATGTCACATTCCATGTCACTTTTCATGTCATCATGTAATGTCATCATGAATAGTGATAGTGGGTCCCATAGTGAATAGTGGTAGTGAATAGTACTTTTGAATATTACTTTCAAATAATGATTTTAAATGATATTTGTGACTAGTAGAATAGTGATTTAGGTGGGTTAAGGGGGGTTTTTGGAAGGTTTAATAATTTTTAGGGTATCTTGAGGCATTTAGTCATAAAAAATTATAAATGTGTAATTTTTTGGTGTGTACATTTATCCTTAGCATGTAATATTAAACTAGGAACCTCTGCTAACAATGGTGTGGTTGCTTCAAAAGAGTGTGGGTCTCATGTTTTTCAGATTTTATGGTGTAATTTATTTGTGATGTGAATTATTTACAAAGATTTAAAATGCAAGAAAAACTTAAGAACATGCTTTTAGCTGGTGTAGGGAATTATAGAAACAAGAGATTTGACCAGGCATAAAGATCTATAGTAACAAGGAGGAGATGAGCATTGTCACTATGCTCACGATTATTATTTTATTATTGACTAATTTTCTCTCATTTCTTATTCTAAATTTGATTATCAGATTGGCCATTGTTTGTATGCATGGAGTGTTGATGATGTCTCAATATTTATTTTTCATGAGAAAGATCATTTAAGATGATAAATCATGTGGTTTTTTCAATCACTCATCAATAAATTTTGTTGCTCAGACACGAATGAGACATCTATATTTATATCCTTAAATATGAATATGATAAGTAAATTTATTATTAAGGTGGATTTTTAGGTATACCATGATGATGGAAGGTAGTCATGAATGATCTATCCAACAAGAAGGAGATATGCAAATTTAGATGAGGTCATGGCCTATGATACAATAGTATAATAAAAAATGTTGACCGATGAAGGTAAATATAAGTCTCATCCTTAAAAATAATACATATGTATAAAGGAGAGATAGAATGTGATGCCATAAAAAAATAGTGGCATATTCTAGGTGAAGGGAAGCTAATAAAGAAGAATGATATAAGACTTCCTTTGTTATAAATGTCTTTATTACAGATGCACAATGCAAATAAGGCAAAGAATTGAGGAGTGTAGTGCATAAAACATAATAATGGTGATTGTAATTAGTTTGTATTCCATTTGAGGTTGAAATTTGGTGATTAGCAGAAGAAGATGCTCACAGTGCTTGGTTAGATAATGAATGCTATGCTGCAATTTTATAGTAAATAGATAAGTTAGAAAGGCATTGGGATATTTTTCTTCATGGGAAGATAAAAGCAATGAAGAGTTTAATGCATCATGTTCACTAGTTGTTAGGCTCATTAGAATGATAGATTTGAATGGGAGTTTGAAAGACCAAAATAAATAACATTGCCATACATGGTGCATAAGATTCCTAGACTTGTCTTGTTTTTAATATTTTTGATGTTGCCCATGTTTTATGTAAAAGGTGGTCAAAATAAAGTCTTTATGATTTTTGAAAAAATTTAAATGCATTGTGAGGTTGTAATAGATAGTTAAAGTAGAAGAGAAGAGGAGAGAAGAGAGAAGAGAGAAGAGATAAGAGATAAGAGAGAAGAGAGAAGAGAGAAGAGAGAATAGAGAAGAGCAAAGAGATGATGTTAGAAAGGAAGAAGATTGTTGGTAGAGAAAGGAGAGAGAAAGAGAGTGAGATGAAATAAGATGAAGAAAAGAGTAGAGTAGGATTAGTTAATTCGATTTTATCGAATGCATTTGTAAAGGATCAAAATTATGAAAATTGAAATTTCTAGAGCCTTTTTGTTTTAGGACAAGACAAATTATAAATTGGAGGGAGTGTTAGTAGAGATAAAGGGAATTATAATTTAATGTTATTTGATATTATTTGTATTAAAAAAGAGAAATAGGGGTAAAAAAGAAGTCAATTAGTCGTGGAAAGGAAAAGTCATTTGAGAAAATTGAAGAGTCATAAATGAAGGTGAAAATTCATTTTAAATCTTTTATAAGCACTAGTATTAGAAATTTTAAAGTAGATACCATTTTAGTGAATAAGAATTTTATCATTTGGGTATCCAGATTTGTCTTTGTTATTTCTAGTTTTTAATGTATTTACTTGTAATTCTAGTCATTTAATAGTTTGATTGTAAATATATGGTTATTTATTATTTTTTACACTAATCTATTGCTAACACACATTCATATGATTACTATCCATCAACTAAAGCTAATGGGCTAACTCAAATGTAGGTAGTTCAAGAGAAATGGGCAATTTGACTTCCCTTCCATATACAAGGACATATAGAGAATAGTAAATGGTAGCTTTGGGAGTCACTCTATCAATCCATAAGGTTGTCCTTAGCTTTGTATGCCACACTCTTTGATTCTCTTCCATAGTCCTCTTGATAATCCTTATCAAGTTTTTATTTGTGGATTTTGGTAGTCCATTACTTTGGGGGTAGTAGTTAGAGGATGTACTGAGGTAGATTCCCATCTTAAGTTCCCATTAACTTGTCTTCATGCCAATAAATACTAAGGCAAAATCTTAAATAATAGTAGTTGGGACACCAAACCTAGTTATTATGCTAACATATAAGTCCAATACTATTGTTTCTTTGTCTTCTTTCAAGAAAATTACTTCCACCCACCTGGTAAAGTATTCAGTTGTAGTGAGTACCCATTTATGTCCTACACTTGAAGGTGGATTTATCATTCATATGAATCCCAACCCCTATTACATGAAGGGTTACTCCACCTAAATTGGGTTGAGTGGAAAAGATTCTAATCTTTATATGCCTACAAATATAACACACTTATGACATTTCTTAACCCATGCATAGGCATCCTTTAAGAGGATGGGCTAGTAATAACCAACTCTCATTACCTTTTTTTTTGGGAGGAAAATGGCCTCCTATATGTCCATCATGAAACTACTCTAAGAGCTTTGTCACTTGATTATCATCAATGCACCTAAGAAGTACCCTATTGGGGGACCCCTTATTAAAAAAACACCATCAACTAATCCTAAAATTAAAGTATAAAATGCATTCTTTTTTCTTTATCTAAACCTTGGGGGAAGTTTCCTATCATTAAGAAATGTGTCATATCTTGGAGCTAACTATTATGAAGTGGAGGTGCATCTATTTGTGAGTTGTCTTGTGTCACCAAAACAACTTATATGCATTCTTGAAGTTCATCCACCATATGCTCACATAATCCTTTGCCTCTTACCACCTTGGTGAATTTGATCTCCACATCATACTCCATGACTTTGGTAATCTAGCCAGCTCTCTTCTCATTCAATTCTTTGTTAAGGAGGAAGTCCCTAACTCTAGGATGAGACACTTAGAAAGCATTGGCTTGAACTTTTTGAGGATTATAAAATTTGTAAGAACCTAATTTTAAATAAATGTGTACTTTAACTCATATCCTTCCATCCCTTGACTAAAAAAGGCATTTGGTTACTCAATTCCTTCACCATTATTCTACATTAGAATAGATGATATGTTGTCAACATTGGTAACGATGTACAATTTAAAATCCTTTGAGAAATTAGGATTCATGAGTGAGGGTGATTTTGAAATTCCTTGCTTGATGGATTAAATTTTTTTGTTAACTTAATTTGACCAAGTAGACACTTGGCTCTTATTCAACATGGTGGTGATGTGTTTGACGAGATTTAAAAAACTAGGTATAAACCTTCTCACAAAGTTTATTTTCCCAAGGAAGCTCTAGATTCCTTTCTTGTGATTAGGTAAAGAGAGTGCTAAGATAACACTTATACTCTATGAGATTCAATGGATAACCCTTCCTTTGAGATAACATGGCCCAAACATTTTCCTTTATGAATAAAAATCACACATTTATTGGGATTTAAATAGATCCTATACTCTTTACATCTTTGAAAGATCAACCTTAGATGGTTCATGTTATCACTAACCTTCTTAGAGAAAACTATGATGTCATCCAAATAAACTAGTACCATCTAATTCAACAACCCTTAGAAAGCCATGTCCATGTCTCTTTGGAAAGTCACCTCTATATTTGACAACCCAAAAAGCATCTTTTGGTAAGCATATGTGTCCCACTTTATGGTGAAGGTAGTCTTATACTGATCTTCATCTCTTACCAACACTTGGTTGTAAACTGAATACCCATCTAAAAGGGAAAACATTCTAAACCAACAAATATATAAATGAGTTGATCCATAGATGGTAAGGGGTAATGATATTTCAAAGAGACCCTATTTAGATCCTTAAAGTCAACACACAATCTAATTTCCCTACTCTTCTTCCTCAAAGGTACCAAATTAGCTACCCATGAGGAGTGCTTAATAGGAAATATGATCTTGGATTCAATTAATTTGGTTAATTTATTCCTCATAAGCTCTTCAATTTTGGGTTTTATATGTCTTTGCTTGTACTTGATAGGCTTGTAATTAGCCTATAGTTATATAGTGTATTGGGCTAGCTTGGGATCAAAGCCTCTTAGATTTCTATATTCCCAAGCAAATATGTTTGCATATTCCTTAAAAATTTCTATGAAATAATGCCTCTCAATTTTAGTGCTTACCTTCCCAAGCTTGAGTAGATTTTCCTTAAAGATAAGGACTCTTTCATAGTTCTCTTTACTTATTGACATCACTGCCTTATATTTTGTCATATGATATCCCTCATGGAAAATAAATTCAAAGGTGATAAGCCCTTTATGAAGATTTTTAGATCTCAATTCAACAGTTTGCTCTTCATATTAATGCTATTTTTTTTTTTTAGTTTATAGAGGAGAACTTTTCTTCTTGATGCAAGAAACATGCAATTTGCTTGTCATTCTCAAAATCCTAAGAATGAGATCCATTGTTTGGCACTGATGGTCTTAACACCACTTTGACATGTGGCTACACCTTGGTCTTTTTAACTCGTTTAGGATATCAAATTGATATCCCATAATTTCCAACTTATTAACATTTTGATTCTAATTATTCAACATTGCTTGGAGTCAAAGGCCTCAAAATCCTTAATTAGGTCCCATACTCTATGTTTGTAAGTCTTCATTAAAGGATTTTTATTGATATTATAGCCTTTAACCTAATGTACTATCCACTCATTATCACCATAAAATTTCAACTACTTGATCCCTATCTTACTAAACCATTATAAACCATATATGAGACCCTCATATTCTACTACATTGTAAGAGAAACTGAATTGAAACCTGTAAGAAGAGAAATACTTGTAATTTAAAGGGGATAGTAGCATTATACCTTCACCCACTCCATGTTTTATCCTTGAACCATCAAATAATAATTTACATAAGCCACTAGGATATTCTTGAGGTATAATGAGGGATAGTATGGATTAATTTTCTTCATGTAAGTAGTAGACAACTAGGTCTTTTTCTTCAACACCTTCCAAGGGATCAACAAACTAATTGTCATTCCAAAGTTCGTCTAAGAACATATCTTGTATCTCATTAAGATGAGTGTTTATTTCTTGACCAAATGTGAATTTTGTTGGAGAGTTTTCATTGATGTCATGGTGATGTCATAAGGTATCCTAATGAGTGGATGAAGTGCTTGGATATCCTAAGTAACAATGAAAAAGTGTTCAATTTACTTGTCCTAATGTGATTAAAGGAGGCTTGGTTGATCTTTAGTTTTAGAATGATTAGATATGTTTAGGGATGAGTATGATGATTTAAGTACGTGCAAGAGGTCCCTAATATATTATCTATTCTTTGAGAGCTTATGTGCATAATTGGAATTCATTTGGCAGTCCATAGTTTTCATATAGATAGTTTGGGTCTAATGATAAAAAAATCTAAGTAGACAATTTGTTGACATCACCATTACCATATATGGATGAGTTAGGGGGAGTTGGTTAGATGGTTGTGATAAAATTATTCCCTAGTTATTATGTGCTAAATCCGAAGTCATGCACCTCATCATAGTCAAAGATATGTGGGTGAAATTTTCGGTTCCTAGGCATTTTGATAGTGTTTTCCCATAGCCAAATTTGTAATGTGGTAAGAAGAGATGAGTAATAATATTGATGAAATTTTATCTCCACATATGGATGTTTTAAGAGAATGTGATCATATGGGTTTGTTCTATTTTGATCACAGTTTGTTTATGTTAAATTTTAGATCATGCACTAAAGTGCAACAAAAGTTATACAAGTACAAAGTTGGCCCTTTAGGTAGTTTTTGACATAATTGGATCTATGAAAAAATATTTTGAGAAGGAATTTTAAAGGAGTTATATCTCACACACATGAAGGTTCCAAGATTAGATTGTTATATGGTTGGATTCTCCTATGTAAGGAGATCATATGGCCCAAATTATAGATCATGAATCCGAGCATAATAAAAGATATGACCATGTAAATTTTGCCTTCCAAGATGAAAATTGAGGCTCCCATAGTTAAATTTTCACATGTTTTAGTTTGAGAAAAATCAAGGGAGAGCATTTAAACCAAGAAGTTAGGAAGAAATGAGATGAATACAAGTGCATAATGTTTAACATTGAACAGGGATAAAGATCGAGCTTCTTCCAAGGATCAATGGTGAGTGGGAGATCATACAAATAGATATCAATGGTGAATATTAAAGTTAAGAGCTCAAAGTGATAGTTTTCTAGCATTGTTAAAGAGAGTTCAATCTTGAATAAATCAATGAAGCATATGGAGTCAACATTACAAGATTTCATAAGATGAGGTCAAAGTGACTGAGGTTTAATATTTGAGAATTGGCACCTATATATTAAAGTTTAGAAAATATCGATGGTGCATATTTGATTTGAATGGAGAGGAAACAATATGTGAGCTTAGTGTTCAAAGTTTAATTGTGATCATTGACATTTAATTATTTGAATTTTAATAAAGGGAAAAACCAATTTATGTATTTTGGTTATAAATTTTGATACAAGATAAATTTTTTGATGCTATAAAAATCAAAGATGAAGAGGACTCCATGATGAATCTAATGAAACTAATTTGAATATTTGAAAGTGTGTATATAAAAATATATTGAGCTTAAAATTTGACTATGTTTTTGTGCATGTTTTACAAGTGACTCAAGAAGGATATTTGAGCTTATGTATATACTATTTTGATGTTTCATGTTTAATTAGATATTTGGGAGTTTTTTAGACTCCATAAGGGTGATTTATGTGTATATTGCAAGATTGACCAATTGGATAAAATATGAATAAAGGTTTAGAAGTTGATTGTGTATTTGTTCATGGTGACTGTGTGCACATAATATTGTTTAAGTATTTTGTGATTAATAAGAAGGGTATTGTGATGGATATGAACATTCAAGGGATATATCATATAGAATGGGTTCATACTTTTGAAAATTATTCCTAAGTTCTTAGTTTTCTCAAAGAATTTTATAAGAGCTTGATGGGTCTCCATAGGACTTAAAAGTGACTTAGGCCTATTTGAAAATGGATTGTGCTTAAGTGTGGCCCATGTGATATGCATTAAGGGTGAAGGCATGTATTATGGCTGACAAGGAAAGATTATGGTCTTTTTAATTCATTTATTCTCTATATAAAGTGAAACCAATTGTGTAGGTTTCTAGACTTGGATGTAAGATTTTAGTTAGACTTGTGCATGGTGAATGTGAGTGTTGTGAAGTGAAAGATAGGTAGTGTACCTATTGTTAATCAATAGAATAATTTTTTGACTATATATATGAATTTTATTTCATGTTCCTAATGTCAAGATAGAACTCCTTCAATTTGAGGATATGTGAAGAGGTTAGTGCGCACATATGAGGACTGTTTGAGTGAAGAAGGAGAGAGATTGTGGCATGCCTTTATGAGAAGCCTATTTAAGATAGAGAGAGTTTATGTAGGGGTTAGATAAACAAATATCCATCATCAGGTATTGAATACATCATTTATAAGGTGGATGTGTTCAAAGGAAGGTCTAAATTACTTTGTCTTCCTTAGGGGCAATTGCTCCTTATGAAACATGTGTTTCACTAAATACCTTTGGTTAGGAGGATATGATCAAGGTTTGTTGGTCTAAAGGAGTTGATGAGAATCTTGTTTTTAATTTATTATAGGACATTAGTCCATTTGTGTTGTATTCTTAAGAGTGGGATTTATTCCCCATGAGGGTTTCCCATAGGAACTATGTGCTATGTGTTTGATCTTGTGTATACATTGAATGTATGAGCTCTCTTGTTAATGATTCTTCATCAAGTTGATATATGATGATTGGTTAATATTTTAAAGGATTAAAATTGAAATTAAAATATCTAGGATCACTAATTTACCCCCCTTCTTAGTGATTTTACCTCTAACAATAAATGGCTTCTTGTTATTTGAGGGGGATACCAACATTGCACATACACCCACTCCATGTTTGCTCCTTGAACCATCAAAAACCAATTTCCATTAGCCACTAGGATATTCTTAAGGTCTAATGAGGGATGGAATGGATTTATTATCTTCATGTAAGTAGTAGACACCCATGTCTTTTTATTCAACACATTCCAAGGGATTAACCAACTGATTGTCATTCCAAAGTTCATCTAAGAACATATTTGGTATCTCCTTAGGATGAGTGTTTAGATCATGACCAATTGTGAATTCATCCTCATCAAAGATACTAAAATTATGTTTTATGATATCTATCTCATAGGGTTTAATGTGGAATTATGCAATGGGCTCAGCCTTGATGGATACTTTGGTCCCATATCTTGTTCTAAATGCCTTATATAAATAATTTGCTTCAAGATAACCTCTAATATTTGTAGTGAATTCCATATATAGTGATGTATAAAAATGATGAGGTACATCTAATATCGACACATCTTGAAACACTGAGATACTAGGATAAGCATTCAAGGTTAAGTTAAGGTTGTTTGGTGGAAGAACCATCAATTTATAGAACTCCTTTAGACTGAGTCTCATATTTTAGACCTAACTTATTAGCTATGAAATTTTAAATTAATGAGGTTCTAGCCCCACTTTCTACCAATAAATTATTCACTAAAGAGTCACCAATGATTATTAAAATGTAGAATGGTGGTTTGACCACCCTACGTGGTTGCCCTTCACTAGGCCCTTTGGTTGCATTAGTGAGAACTACATTCTCTTTAATTGATGGTTTCTCAAAAACATTGATTATTGATAATCCTTCTTGGAGGATGTCTACCTGACTAGGCATGGAGAGCATATCCCACATTAGCACACTCACATTGGACCTTTTCATTTATTCCACAATGTTGATGGGTGAACCACCAACCTTTTGTTGTGCTTTGGGAGCCACAATAACACCTTGAGTTTTTGAGTTTTAAGGGATAAATATATTCCCCTAATTTTGATTCCTTGGATCTATTACAACCTTTGGAATAGTAGAAAGTACATTTGACTTTTATATTAAAGGAGTAATGGTAGGAGGCTCCTTGATTGCTTCTTGGTTACCATCCATGTTCCTTCTTTTGAACCTTGTATTTATTGCCACTAGAATGTATGCTTGGCTATAACTAGTTTGTTGATTAAGTGCTAACACTCTTCTTGCTCATAACTCACCATTATGGTAGTCAACTAGCTTAGTCCTTCATTAATCCCTTCACTTTATTGAGGCTCTTCTAGTTTTGTCATCATCGGTACCTCTGTGTTCTGGGCCATAACAACTTGATTGTACCTATAGTTTGTAGCCTGCTACCATTGGTCATTGAAAGCTTGGTTGAAGTCAGTGTTTGGGATAATGGATTTCCTAAAAGATTGATTCCAAGGCATGGTCCCCTCATATTTTAGATCAATTTTTTTTTTAACTTGGACTAAAGTGTTAGAAGTGCTTGAAACATTTGGATTATAGTTGTTATGTATATTATAGTTAGGCTACCCTTATCTCTGACCTTAACCTTGGCCTTGGACTTGGAAGTTTAATTTCTAGGGTAGCCTATTTGCTTTATAATATTGCTAATAAGATTAATATGAGGTTTAGTAAGGCTTATTGAAAGCTTCTACCTCTTAACATTTAATATTTCATTTCCAAAAGACTAGAACATGCTCTTAAGCTCTTGAAAATTCTTTTATTATTGGGAATTACTAGATTGACTAGTGGAAGCCTTTTCTTGTTTGGGTGAGGGTATAAAAATAATTTTAGGTATAATAGGAATGAAAATAAGGATAGGAATATAAACATGAGGGTGGTATGATCTTAGGTAATAAAGGAATTGGTGGTCTAGGTGTAAGCTTGCCATCCTGCACCAGATAATTTTTTTCTCTGATTGCCACCTCATATCATTTGGCAATGTGTTTCCTCTCATGGAATGGATCATTACTATAATTTCACTATTTAGGGCCTTTAAATAATAAAGGAAAAGTTAGGTGTAAGTCTAATAGAGACTAGGATTCTATCCCAAGTCTTTTGGAACCTTGTGTTGAAGTCTTACATAACTTCATGAGGGGCTCTTTGAAATATGGTTAACTACTCTACAAGTGACAAATGATCAGTTTTATCCTCAAATATTTTACATAATGAATCTCCCAAATTATCCCATGATGTAATTGAGTTGCTAGCAAGGATTTTATACCAGTCTAAGGATTTAGCTTTGAAGGAGATAACTAATAACCTAATTGCTACATTTTCCTCATTAATATCATGAATGTTACAGAAGTTGGCTGTATCCATGAGGTTCTTAGAAGGGGTTGTAGCTTAGTCTTCTATGAAATAGGGGACACTTTTAAGATCTTCTACTAGAATAAGATCATATTGAGGGAGGTCTAGAGGAATTTTTCTATTAAAAGACATAAAGAGGAAATCTCTAGGGGCTACCATGGCAATGTAAGGGTTTAAGAAAGACCTTCTAGAAGGGGTAGGCCTTGAAATTGACTTAGGAATAAAGTTGACTTTAAATGGGTGTGTATTAGCAAACCTTAATCTATTTGATGATTTTAAAGTTAATTTAATGAATTCAAAGGGAATACCTCTAAAAGATAACCTTGAAGTCACCTTTAGCTTTAGGTGCAGTCACTACTCTACTACTATAATATTGGATCTTCTTTTGGAGTCACCAAATGTTATTGCTAGAAAGCTATAACTATTTCAAATTGATCAAACCAACATCAAAATTTGACCAATATTTTTTTAACTGTGTCCTATCAAGGGTGCCATAAACTATTTTAGTATTAATTTCACCCTTAGAGAGGGTTCTTCAGGCTCTTTCCAATTGAGATACACTATGGTATTAACCCTAGGTTGTGGGTTGCCTATGGTGGGGTTGGACCTTTGAATAAGGTTAAATTCTTTTATATGGGTCACCTATACTAGTGTTTGTATTGAGAAATGGTTTAGAAAGGAGAAAAGGGATACTAATAAAGTTAACCAGGTGATACACCAAATTTAAATGAGAACTCACATAAGCATGAAATTAACAATGAGGAAGCATAAGACAATACTATCTCATATAATATCACAAAACTTTACTAGTTGCATAAGTGTTTCATAAACTAGGTTTAGGAAGTAATGAATGAAGACAAATAGGATTTCTAAGACTAACTAAAAGCTTGCATCAATTATAAAAAGAACAATAACTTAGACCTACAACTAACTTGAAGACACCTAGAAGTGAGCAAGAAAGAAGGACAATGGGCATGGAAGATTATCATTTATAATGTCATCATTCACAAGCTCTACTACACATAATTTATAAGGGTGAGATAGGTAAATAAAGTCTTTATTGATTCAAGAGGTATTTCATGCAAATTTTTATAGGGTCTAGCCTTAACAAATGAGAGTTTCTACTCTTTCAGAATTAAGAGAGAATTTATTATGAAAAGTGAGATAGAGACTTACAAATGGAAAATAATAATAGATATAGGAGAAAGGGGGAAAGAGGGGGAGTACACCATCTGAGATCATAAATGAGTTTCCATTCTTATTGAATTTTGAACCATCTTTGATCTAATTAGGACTAACCCTTCATCAATAAGTTAACTTGCATTAACTCTAATTAGCCTTAAATTTCTTGTCATTGGTTGAGCAATAAACTAGATGACAAGAGTCTATTTTGTAGATGATGAGTCATGATCCTTTTAAGGAAGAAATATCCTTAAGATTTGAAAAAAATTGAATTCTCCAACTTCTTTTGCAACTACCATATCTCTTTGCTTTGATCTTCCATGACACCTTACACTTGATTTCACTATAAGGATAGAGTCCTCATACCTTGAATCTGGATAGAGTTATGTCTTGTATGCTTAGAGAAGTGGTAAGTACCTTATTGTCAAGGATGTGGCCATGTCTAATATGAGACAATTGTTCATAACCATTCATATCTACCCCTACTTCAATATCTAAGCATATTTCCTACTAGAGATTGAAAAATAATCCAATTTATTGGTTTCATATAGTCATTATACATGAAGAGCTTACAGACTGCATAACATCATTCTTGAACCATATTAATTCTAAATAGTCCTATTCTGCCTCTAAACATTGTGTTATTTAAGAATTCACTACACATGAGGATCTCCCTTCATGAGATGATGTTGAAACCATAAGAAATTGAGTTTGCATGCATTGTATCCTCCAACAGAGGTCTCAACTAAGCTTCAATGGTGTCCTTTGAAATATTTACCTTGGTTTAACCTTAGGTCATATTTGTTTTATATTAAAGTATCTTAGCTTCAAATTTTAATGGTCACCATTGATCTTGAATTTACATGGTCTGACACACTCTGTTGGATCTATTGACTCATTAAAATCTGACTCATTATTGATCAGCTTCCTCATGATTGAATGTGCACTGTTAGATCTACTTTCTTATGTACTATTGATCTCTTTTTACATTGATTGAATATGTATCATTGATGTACTTGGTAGCTTCTATGGTTATGACACCTATCATCTTCTCACTTGTCTTTAGGATTCATTGACCTTTTGACTTTGAGATCACCATTGATCTTTGAATGCATGATTAAATGTACTATATTAGATCTTTAGGACCCACTGACACTATCCTCACTCACTCACCATTGATCTCAAGTAAATGATAAGAAGTGCTCCATTAGATCTTTAAGGTCCACTGACTTCATTGGGATTCCACTCATCCTTAGATATTTGATCTAATTAAATATTGATCATTGATCTTGGAATATTTGAATTCAAATAGCTAATTTATGAGGCCCAAATTTGACATCTATGATCATGTATTACTTGTTAATTATTTTCAAATCCAAATGGTTAATTGCTACAACTTTAACTTGACATCCCCATGCATGTTTCATTCTGCTTGTTCAACTTTGATGAATTAGATATTGAGATAGACAAATCATGAAGACATTAAATTTGTAGAGAATGTTCAAAGAATGAAAAACACCATATCCATACAAGTCTTTGACCTTGGTTGAATTTTCAAGTGCATCTATTAAATTTTTAACCAGACTAATATGTTCATATCTACATGATGTACTTGTGATGGTCTAGTTCTTCTGGACTTGTGTAAGAAATTATCTCTTTATAAGGATCCAATGAAATATAAGACTTTATACAACCTAATTTA
Organism: Torreya grandis; assembly: GCA_037957365.1. Taxonomy (NCBI): domain Eukaryota; kingdom Viridiplantae; phylum Streptophyta; class Pinopsida; order Cupressales; family Taxaceae; genus Torreya; species Torreya grandis. The sequence goes on along the minus strand of JARHVA010001487.1, from coordinate 67,793 downwards.
TGACCTTGAATTCTTGAAACACCATGAGAAACTACTAGTCTTTTCATTTTGCAATCCTAGACCTTTTTCCAAGCCTAATTCCTAAGGATCAACAAATTGCACTTTAAGTTTGCTTAAAGTGTTTCAAATTATTTTTAAGCAATATGAGATCTTCTTCTCCTACTTTTGGTCCACTCATTCCATCCAGAAATCTCCTCATCTATCAAAACCATTTCTAGGCAAAATATTCTTATGTGGGTCAAATTTGGCCAACATTTATTATTACTCATATAAGATTATAGACCATAAATCAAGCTATAACTAAGGAAAAAGACCTATAGTCATAGTACCTATAGTCATAAGCTTTTTATGAAGTACAAAATCTAAATCATGTTAAGGAGATATATTCTTAAATTTTCATGCACAAATGATCACATCAAGATACAAGAGATGGGAGGAAAATTATCTAGTTCATAGTTGGTGACCTTCTTAAGGTGTAAACACAGTCTTAGACTATATAAAAGGTAACTTAAAGCCAAATTAAGGATGAGAAGAGGTCAAACATGTTTCAAGAAGAGTCCAAAGCTATTTGAAGATATAGTGAAACTCAATAGGATATCTAAATTAAATAAAAACACCAAGAAGGTTTTGAGAGGTTTGTTTAGTATGTTTTAAGGATTAATGTCATTAAAGAGTCCGTATAAGCATGGAAAAGTCAAAACATAGTCAAGTTCTAGGGAGAGGGTTTTATTTTCAAGGAAGGAGTATTGAATATGAAGGATAAAGTGAGAGTCCCCAAATAATCATAATAAGTCAGCCAATGGTCAACTAAAATAGTGACTTATAGGGATCAAAAGCATAGTCAAACATAGTCGAAAGATGGTCTATTTTCATAATAAGGAGATAGTGACATGGTATGAAGAGATAGTAATCTAAGGTTATTATGATCATGTGGTTCATAAAAATAATGGAATGATGTAAAATATTAAGGGCATATCTTTAAGGATAAACACTCAGCTAAATTCAAGACTTAGCTACTATCAAGGAAGAAAGACAATACTATGGAAGAGGGTTTTAAGGTTTGAGACCTTCAAGATACACCAAAAAGAGGTTGTTGAGTTTAAGGAGATAATTATGACAAGGAGAAAGACTCATGGGTATCTTAACTATTTATCAATCTCACAAATCATCTCTAAACTCAACTAAAGTTTATACATACACCTATAACCAATCATAATGAGGGATCACGATCATAAGGGTTTCTATGAATTGAATGGTCTGATAAAAGGTTTCATAAAGTCATGATTAGATCATAGGGTAATAAATGATGATTCATAAAGTAAAATAATTATAGAGATAAATCCAAAGGGTTTTAACACAGTCATTTTCAACCCTTGAACACTCACCTACAACCATAGGGCTTAAAGCATATCTCTAAGTTACATGACCAACAAGCATTGTGTTCTAATGGAGATGTATTATGAGCCAATGTAAGTTTCATGAAACATAATTAATGTTTTAGGTCAAAATTTCATGTTAGGGTGTCTAATATTAATATAAATTGAGGATAACTTATAAATAGACACCTATAACCATTTTAACATAGACTCCTACCCAATTTATTGAGACAGTTTGAGGAGATAGTGATCAAGAAGGAGGTTAATGCTCAAAAGATTTTTCATGAGAATAAAATGATGATATAATGACTTATATATATCATGATTGAGGTTTCTTGTACTTGGATAGTATAGTCATGGTCAACACTTCACCACCTACAACCATACTAATGCCAAGACCCTCTCACACAGTCATATACCTAAGGTGTAAAAGCTAAAGACCATCTTTCAAGAAGGAAGCATGTTTGGTATTATATGTTGTCAAGTGATCAAATGTAAAATATTTGAAATATTTTAAAGATAACTAGGATACTTAAAAACATTAATTAAGGTGATATTACATCAATTGTATGGAATATGACTATGTGAAGGCTATAAAGCATTATTTGAGGGTAAACATGCCGAATGGGGAGTGAGAGAAAGGTTAAAAGTTTTTAAAAAGGTATTAAATGTGAAAAATAATAGTATAATACATATCATTTGGCTAAATTACCTCAAAATAACACCTATACCAATGTTGATAGGGTGTAAGTTTCAATAGCCTATAAAGAGGAAGGATGTTGTGATAGGCAACATGGTCCACTAAGTAACTGATGGAGGCTAAAAGAGAGATAAATAAGGTTTTTTATAACCTAGTAAATTCCTATAAATATTTATTAAGACTCAAATACTTAGGTAAACCATGAATAAATAGCCTCTTATAATGAAAATGCAGTCACAATCAAACACATGAGCTTGTCTTGAGGGAAATGGCAAGTTTAGGGCACCTACACATGGAATCAAAACTATAAAATTAGTGAAAATAATAATTATGACCACATAAAACTTATAATGTCATTTTATATGTATTTTTACAAGTGGAACTGAACACTATTTTGACATAATCATCAACATGTTCATTCACAATCACCATTGGAGTACACAGGGTTCTTGAAGAGTTTAAGTTGTGTTAAAATTTTTGGATATTAATTGGAATGTTTTAAAAGAACGAATAGATGTTATTATATCTTAATAAAACCTTTAAAAAGTTATCACACTCCATTTTCTATATAAACCATGCCATTGAGGGTTAAAACAAACAAGCATACCTATACCACCAAAAGGCATTTTCAAACCCTCTAAGCAATATGAAACATTGATAATGATAACATGAGATGGTATAGGTTACATGATTATGTTTAAAAATAGGGAGAAGTAATGGAGGAGTCATTTTTAGTCCAAGGAGGAAATTTTAATTTTGTGATCTAAGACACCCATTTGAGCCACCCGATCAAGTGCTCGTATCTTTCACCATGTGAAGAGTTTGGCCAAACACTCTTATAATTATTTGAGGATCCATATGAAATTGTATTTAATGAAAAATTGAGTTTGGTTGAGGGGACTTACTTTATGAACAATCTCTAAGAGCATAATCATGTCTAGAATGTTTGCAAACCCTATAGGCAAATTTCTTTACATGGCTACATTTTCATATATTTTGCATGGGAACCCAAAATTATCAAGGAAATTGAGGGGGTTATATATAATTGATATTAATGTCAATAATTTTTCGTTTTTAGGTTTGTACTTTATGAAAAAATGTTAAGAAGGTTCACCTCCAAAACCTTCCCAAACCCTCATAATGACCAATTTTGATAAAATTCTCATTTGTTGAAATCAAAACCTCATGGATCAAATAGAAACCTATGAAAACATAAATTAAACTCAGATATGGTCCTAGAAATGATAATTTGTTGTATGGAACTATATGGATTAGGAAAAAAAAAAGGGTTTGAGAGGAAAAATCACCAAAGATGAGGTACAAGGTAGTTTACATGAAATCTAATCCATATATTTTTAATCTTGAGACTTTTTATTCTTCTTAAAATCATAATATAGTTATAAATATACCTTAAAGTGTCCTTACCATCTCATAAAAAAATCCACTCTATAGAAATTGGGGTAGTTTTGACCTAGTCAACTAGTTTGACTGAGTTACAAGTTTTTCTTCATAAAAAGAAGTTATTTCATGATATGGAGGATTTTTAAATCTTAAATATAATTTTTTTTTCAGGTTTCATGGTTTTAATATAGGTTTCAAAACCCATCAAGTATAAAAGGTTAGGCAACTAGGCCTATTTGGCATAGTAGGCCTATCTGGCAAGACAAGTCAACTAAAGAATGACATTAAAATGATATCAAGGAGTTCATGAAAAATTTACATGCCAAATATATGATACTAAAGTGTAATTATCATGCACATTCAGATTTAAAGTGCCATTTCATGCAAGGAGGGGCTAGAGAGGCATTTAACTAGTCTTAAAGTGCCAATGACTCTAAGTTGACTAATCATGAGTTGACTAAATAATATGTGCATATTCCTTTGTTTTCATACAAGATAAGGAATTAAAAAACTTTAAACTCAATTAAATTGGATTTATAAATCAAAATATGGTGTAAAAAGAATGCAAAGGGAGCTTTGACATCTCAAATAGGCCCACCATACTCTTTTTAATGCTAAAAAGGAGATCATACAAGCTACCATGTATTAGCTGAAGTCAAAGGATTTTTTATAACTATTGAAATTGAATTTTGTGCTTGATTTTAGGTTTAGTACACTTCTCTTCTCCCTCTATGCCAATGTCTTGGCTAGAGCTTCTCTATTTTCTATATATTTAGGCTTTTAGTCCATTCTTTGGGATCCCTCTCTTGGGCATGACTCAAATATAACAATATTGAGTTTTTTAACCTTTTGAGATGAATAAAATGACTATTTTTAGATTCCAATATTTTGGTATAGTATGTTTATGTTAGTTTATTTACACATGTGGTAGAACTTTATTCCTTGGTAGGTCCTGATCTCACCTAGTTACTATTATGTCATCTTATGCAATTCATATTCAGTGTTTGATGTCATTTGAATGAGCTAATAGTGGCTATACTTATTGGTTAGTACATTAAATCAAGCCTATTCCATCATTTCCCTCATGTTTTGATCAATTGATGAACCTTTATATGAAATACTATTGCATAAGATTTTGTTCGAATTATAGATTTAGTCATTATATTGTTTTATCCATGTTTTAGGAGATCAAATAGAGTGGATGAACCAGAAATATAGGTGTATCAACATTAGTACCTTAAATTTCCTATTCATTTTCCTTCTAACCCTTTTCATACCAAAAAACACAATAGTTTAGTAAATACAACATAAATCATACATCAGAGGAACTAGCCTCATTAAAATTTGGAGGTTTTGTCTATGTTCAGGTGTCCCACAACTCAGATCATTACAATGTTAGTCCAAGTGTGAACGAGTTTTAGATTAATCTGTCAGCCTTCAACCAAGGTACTATCTAGGTTGATAATAATTTTGGTATGCTTGATGAGATGCAAATCCATCCATTAGAGTACAAATTTGTAACATATTCATTTTCAAAAGTAATTTCAAGTACTCCTATGGTCCTTATCTCAGAGGTAAAAAGTATTTTTTGTTAATAATTTAGTTGATTTTCATGTGTCTTATAAGCTATGATAGCCTATAAAGATGAATTATATCATTCATCTCCTTACCAATAGTTCCATAATGATCCATATACATCTTATCATGATCCATATTAATAGTATGGTGACTCATACTAGCCCTATAATACTCCTCATGAACCTTCTTACCCACAATATGAACTAGATCTATTCCAAGATCAACTACCCTTCTAAAACTTACTAAATTTTCATGATGAGATGGAGATGAGGAGGGTGAACCAAATGATTGTTGAATAAATATTAGCCTACAAGCAAGAACAATTAGGTAACCTATCTCAATCTCAAAAGTCACAACCTCCTGCTACCCCATATCAATATACATATATTGCAACTCCATATCAGTAATAACTTTTCCCAATCATGCCTCAAGTTGTAATACCTTCAATACCATAGGTTATTAAACCCAATTTTCTAACCTAGAAGCAAAAAGAACATTCAGACATAAGTTAAGATATTTAAATCAAGAGTAAGAAGTAAGTCATATAACCTCCACTCTTCCTCCTAAAAATCCCAATTCCTTGCCTTCATGGAAAGCCATTCAAGGAAATATGTAATCAAAAGAGGAGGTGATAATTGTCTAAGATGAGTAGCCTCAAGATCATAATCAATCATCAAATTTAGCTCCTTTGGAACTTTCTCATCTTATTGAGTATTTCCAAGGGTCTACTATGCCTATTCTTAAAAAGGAGCCTCTCCTTTGTGAGGCAAGTGAAGAAGTTACAACTGAGGTATATGAAGATGAGAATGGCTCACGTGAACAAGAAGAAAACATCATCATTGGGATTGGTCCAATCTCACAAGATGTACTAGAAGATGATTTAAAAGAGGAAGCTGAGATAGAGGCTAAGATGCAAGTACAAGAACAAGTGCAAGAAGAAGAGGTTGTTGATATCCAAGAGGAAGACACTCAAATTATACAAGTTGATGATGTTTTCCATGAGTTCTTTGATCACACAAAATCTACCATTATCATGACAATCCACAAGTTCTTGTAGTATTAGTAGTAGTCGTAGTAGTAGAATGGAAGTACCAATTAGTTAATGAAGATAAAGAACAAACTAAATTTTAGAGCATGCCCAATCATCAGCTTATGTTTAAGATTAAGAAATTTTGATTGACCAATTTGACATACCAAAATATGACTTTTAGCCTATTGATCATAATGAATAAAATGTAATTGTACTTCAATTGGATGAGAATGAATCATATGACTTGTTTTATATCCTTAATTTAGGTTACACATTACTTGAATGTGGTTCATTATAGGTTAAGAGAAGTGATTTCATCAAAAAATAAGAAACCAACTCCTCAAACAATCAAGTCCAAGGAGTTGTTTTCTTATTTTATTAATTGTTTGAGTCTCTAAAGAAAGGTTATCAACTTATAAATTCATCTTCAGATGTTTACCTATTTTTGGAAGATAAATATGAAATTAGTTGGCCTCAAGAAGTCATTACATCATAGCCATATTTCTTAAAGGCCAGCCTTACTAATATGACACATGAAACACATTAAGCTTCTCAAAATGATCATAATAATTTTCTAATTAATGAATAAAAATTGAGATTGTTCTTGTAAAGTAGACACATCTAGGAAGATTATGACTAGGTCTTGGACTTACATCAATTCATGCACCTAAAATTGGTAGTAGAAGAACCAGTTGCTTCATCAATAGATTATGAAGATGCAATGATCTTAGCTAAAAAAGAGAGATATCAAGAGAATCCAATCATGTTTCAAGGCTCCATGGTGGACAAAAAATCTTTCATTTGACCCTGGAGGAAAGCTTTTCACTTCAAGTTAGTTGTTCTAGGTTTGTTTTTGTTCAATAAGTGAATACCATAAGCAATAGTCTACTTCCTTTATATTGTGTTTGTATTATTTTATTATTTTCATAGGTTAATTATCCTTGATTATTAGTTTAGTTTTCATAGTCAAAGGAGCTTTTTCAAAGCCCAAAAGTCTATTTGGAGTTCAAGAGAGTCATCAAGCCATCAAACAATGTCTCAGATTGTCATTGTCATGTGAAATGTACTAGGTTATTTTGAAAAACATGATGGTCATCCCATATGAATCACCATAAATGTTGTTAATTTTTATTTTCAAGGCTAAATACCAAATTTTACAATTCAAAACTTTTCCTAATACTGTTATAAACCTTGTTCAATAACATTGTTTCTTGTAAAACCTTGTATTTTACATGAAAAGTGTAATTTTTGGCTTATAAAGGATTAAGTTATATGTAAAAAAGTCATTAAAATATCTAAATTACCTTTAAATCTATTCAGTTATATGACATTATCCTAAGTCAAAAGTTTCATGACTTAAAAAGGTAACTTAAGGCAATTTTAAGTGTGAAAAAGGACATTTAGAGCTCTCACGTGCCAAATTTGGCTTCCAAAAGCATGGAATTTTTTTATTTTTATGTAAATTCATGACAATTACTCTTGGTGTCCATTTCATTCACTAATTTTGATGGTGAAAGACTAAGATGTAAATAAAAGGCAAAGAAAACCATCTTTCATGCATTTTTTCATTGAAGTGTATGGAATTGTATGACCTTCCCTAGAGTTGAGCTATTGAATAGGGTAAAAAAGGCATGAAATAGGTTTAAAAAATATTTCATGGAAATTATATGCAATAAAAACCCAAAAATTGGTTTCCTATAGACAATTGGCTTCTTTGCACATAGAGATAGGCCTTCAGGTTTGTAGCTAGTATAGTTTGGAGAGAGAAAATCTAGATCTAAATTTTTGTGCAAAGAAAGTAGACTCAGAGGGAATTATACAAGATTAAGTGGTTATAAAATTGGTCTCTACTACCCCATGATTCATTTGGTTGAATTTGGGGCATAAATCTATAGTTTTACATCCATGAAGGCAACCAATTTTATACAATTTCTCCTCACCAGGGCATCATTTCAAAAAAAATTGAGTTTTCAAAGCTTATTAGGACATGAATCATCCTTAAATTGAATTATTTAAGTCATTTTCACACATATGATGGTCATTTAGAGCTCAATAATATGTCTATAGTTGAATTTTATAGTCTACATGCTTCTAAAGAAGTTTGTCATAGCCAAACACATGAGCCCATCTTGAGAGAAATGGCAAGTTTGGGTCACCTACACATGGTAATAATACTTTAAAATTTGTTAAAATCAGAATTATGATGACATAAAACTATTAATTAAATTGGAGAGGTATTTTGACAAGTGGACATGCACACTATTTTGACACAATCATCAGTATCTCTATTCAAGGTCACCATTGGAGTAGGTAGGCTTCTTTAGGAGTTTAAGGTGTGTTAAAAGGGTTGGAGATTAATTTAAATGTTTAAAAATAATGAAGAGTTTTTATTAAATATTTATAAAACCTTTAAATAGTGATCACACTCCAGTTTCTATACAAACCATGCCCTTGAGGGCTAAACAAGAAAGTAGGCCTATACTACCAAAAGGCATTTTCAAACCCTATAAGCAAGGTGACACCTTGAGAATGATATAATGACATGTTAAAGGTTACATTATTATTTTTTAAATTAGGGAGAATAAATTGAGGATTTAGTTTCAATCCAAGGAGGAAATTTGAATTTTCCAGGCTAAGGACATCCATTCGAGCCACTTGATCAAGTGCTCATATCCTTCCCCACATGAAGAGTTTGGACAAAAAATCATATTGTTATTTTATGACCCATATGTAATTATAACTAATGAAAAATTTATGTTGTTTGAGTGGATGTAATTTATGAATAGTTGCTAAGAGCATAAGCATGTCTAGAATGCTTGTAAACCCTACAAGCAAATTTATTCATGTGACTATATTTTCATACATTTTACATGGGAACCCAATATTATTAAGGATTTTTAGGGGGTATATATACTTGATATTCATGTAATAATTTTTGGTTAGGAGTTTTGTAATTTATGAACCATCATTAAGAAGGTTCACCTCCAAAACCCTCCCAACCCTCATAATGACTAGTTTTGAGAAAAGTCTCATTTATTGAAATCAGAACCAAATGGATCAATATAAAACCTATTAAGTCATAAATTAAAATTAGATAGGGTATAATAAATTATTATTATTTTTTACTAAACTGTATGGATCAAGGAAAAAAATAGGTTTTTGAGAGGAAAAAGTGCCAAAGATGAGGTATAAGGAAGTTTACATGAAATCCAATCCATGAAGTTTAAATCCTAAGAATTTTTATTCATTATAAAATCATTATCTAGTTATAAATATGATATAAAGTTTTTGTACCAGCTCATCAAAAAAATCCACTCTATAGAAATTGAGGTAGTTTTGACCTAGTCAACTAGTTTGATTGTGTTACATGTCTTTCTTCATCAAAATTAGATATTTCATGATATGGAGGATTTTTATAGACCTAAAAATCATTATTTTTATAGGTTTCATGGTTTTCATGCCATTTTCAAAATCCACCAAGTATATAAGGTTAGGTTACGAGGCCTATTTGGCAAGACAAGGCAACTAAAGAATGACATTGAAAGGTTATCAAAGAGTTCATGAAGAATTTCCATGCCACATATATACTCTTAAAGTGGAATTATCATGAAAATTTAGCCTTAAAGTGTAATTTCATGTAAGGAAGGGCTAAAGAGTTAGTTAACTAGTCTTAAAGTGCCAATGACTCTAAGTTGGCTAATCATGAGCTGACTAAACAATACATGCATATTCTTTTATTTTCATGCAAAATAAGGCATTAAAACACTTCAAAATCACTTCAAGTAGAGTTATAAATAAAAATATGGGGTATAAAACATGGAAAGGGAGCTTTGACATATCAAATGGGCCCACCGTCCTCTTTCTAATGCCCAAAAAGGAGATCGTGCAAGCTACCATGCACTAGATGAAGTCAAAGGAATTTTGATAACTATTGTAACTAAATTTTGGACTTGAGTTGATGTTTAGTGCACTTATCTTCTCCCTCTAAGCCAATCTCTTGGCTAAAACTTCTCTATTTTCTATATATTCAGTCTTTCAAGCCATTTTTTAGGATCCCTGTCTTTGGCATGACTAGACTCTACCAAGATTGAGTTTTGTAACCTTTTGAGATGAATAAAATGACTATTTTTAGATTCCAATATTTTGGTATAACGTGTTTATGTTAATTTATTTACACATGTGGTATAACTTTCTCCCTTAGAAGGTCTTCATCTCAACTAGTTACTAGTATGTCATCTTATGTAGTCTCATTCAGTGTTTGATGTCATTTGACTAAGCTAACAGTGGCTATATGTATTGGTTAACTCATTAAATCAAGCCTATTCCATCATTGACCTCATATTTTGATCAAACAATGAACCTTTAAATTAAATACTATTTCATTGGAGTCTTCTAGAGTTGTAGATTCAATCATTGTAGTGTCTTATTAGTGTTTTAGGGGATCAAATAGAGTGGATGAACCAATAATATAGGTGTATCACCATTAGTAGCTTAAATTTCCCTTTTAGTTTTATTTTAACCCTTTTCATACCAAAAATCATAGTAGTTTAATAATTTGAGAATAATGATATGTCAAAGGATCTATCCTCATCAAAATATAGAGGTCTAATATGAGTTTAGGTGTCTCACACCTTAGATCATTCAAATGTTAGTCTAGGTGTAAATGAGTTTTAGAACAATCTACCAGCCTTCAAGCAGGGTACAATCTAGGTTACTAATAGTTTTGGCACACCCAATGGGATGCAAATCCAACCATTGGAGTATAAATTTGTTATGTATTAATCTTTAAAAGCATTTTCAAGTATTCCTATGGTCCTTATCTCAGAGGTAAAAGACACATTTTGTTCATAATTCGTATATTTTATGTGTTTTCTAGGCTATAGAAGCCTATAGAGATGAATTCTATCATTCATCTCCTTATCAACAGGTCTAGAGTGATCCATATACATCCCATCATGATCCATATCAGTAGTATGGTGGTTTATACCATCCTTATAATACTCCTCATAAACCTTCTTACACCCAATATGAGCTAGATCCATTCCAAGATCAACCACCCTTCCAAAACTCACTAAATTTTCATGATGAGATAGAGGAGATGAGGAGGATCAACCAAATGATTTATAGATAAATATTAGCCTACAAATAAGAAAAATAAAGTAACCAGTCTCAATCTCAAAATTCACTACCTCATGTTGCCCCATATCAATATCCATGGATTAAAACTCTAAATCAACAAGAAGTTTTCCCAATCATGCCTCAAGTTGCAGTAAATTTAATACCATAGGTTCCTAAACCCAATTTTCCAACCTAGAATAAAAAATATCATTCAGACATAAGTCAAGATGTTGAAATCAAGAGCAAGCAGGAAGTTATATAGCCTCCACTCCTTCCTACTCAAAATCCCAAGGCTTTTCCTTCATGGAAAGCAATTTAAGGAAATATGTAGTAGATAGAGGAGGTGATAGTTGTCCAAGATGAATATCCCTAAGAGTAGAATTGATCATTCATGGCAGCTCTTTTAGATCTTTCAAATCTTCTTGAGTATTTCCAGGGGTCTACAATGCCTATTATTGAAAAGGAACCTCTCCTTTGTGAGGCAAGTGAAGAATTTGCACCTGAGGTATATGAAGATGAGAATGACTCATGTGAGCAAGAAGAAAACATCATCATTGGGATTAGTCCAATCTCACAAGATGTACTAGAAGATTATTTAAAATAGGAGGCTAAGATACAAGTATAATAAAATGTGCAAAAAGAAGTTGTTGAAATCCAAGAGGAAGACACTTAAATTATACAAGTTAATGATGTTTTCTACAAGTTCTTTGATCACATAGAAGCTACCATTTATCATGATAGTCCATAAGTGGTTGTAGAAGAAAAAAACATAAGTACCAATCATCTAACGAAGATTAAGAATAATCTAAATTTGATAGCATGCATAATTATCAACTTGATGTTAAAGATGAAGCAATTTCGATTGACCAATCTAACATACCAAAAGATGACTTTTAGCCTATTAATCATAATGAAAAAACTCCAAATATACTTCAACTTAATGAGAAAAATTCATATGAATTGTTTGATATCATTAATTTAGGTTACACATTACTTGAATGTGGTTGATTTTAGGTTGAGAGAAGTACTTTCATCAAACAATAAGGACCATCTCTTCAAACAATCAAGTCTAGGGAGTTGTTTTCTTAGGAGATGACTTATTTGAGTCTCTCAAGCAATGTTATCAAATTATAACATCATCTTCATATGTCTATCTATTTTTGGAAGCTGAATATGAACTCAGTTGGCCTCCAATAGTCATTACATTAGAGCCATATTTCTTAGAGGCTAGGCTTTTAGATATGACAGAAGAGACACATAAAGCTAACCAACATGATCATAATCAGTTACTCATGAATGAAAAATAATTGAGATTTTTCATGCAAAGTACATGCATTTAAGAGGAGTATGATTAGGTTTTGGACTCACCTCTTCAATTCATGTACCTAAAATTGGTAGTAGAAGAACCAGTTACTTTCCCAATAAATTATGAAGATATAAATGCTCTTAGATATAAAAGAGAGATATCAAGAGAATCCAATCATGTTTCAAGGTTTCATGGTGGATAAAATAGGTTTCCATTTGACCTTAAAGTAAATATTTTGAATTCAAGTTAGTTGTTCTAGGTGTTTTATTTTCAATAAGTGAAAAACACAAATAATAGTATATTTCCCTTTTATTGTGTTTGTCCTATTTTCTTATTTCCATACGTTAGTTGTCCTTGCTTCTTAGTTTAGTTGTTTTTTCCTTTTAGTCTTATTTTTGTTGTAGTCAAAAGAGGTTTGTCAAAGCCTAAAAGTCTATTTGGAGTTCAAGAGAGTCATCGAGCCATCAAAAAATATCTTAGATTGTCATTGTCATGTGAAGTCTACTAGGTTATTTTGAGTAGTAGGCTGGTCATCCTTCATGAGTCACCAAAAATGTTGTTAATCTGATCTATCAAGGCCAAATACCAACCCATACAATTCAAAAAATTCCCTAGTACTATTATAAACCTTGTTTAGTGGCAATTTTCCTTGTAAAACCTTATATCTTGCATCAAAAGATGAGTTTTTGGCTTAAAAAGGATTAAGTTCTATGTAAAAAAGTCATTAAAAGGTATAAAATACCTTTAAATCTATTCAATTATATGAAATTATCCTAAGTCCAAATTTTAATGACTTAAAAAGGTCACTTAAGGCAATTTTAAGTGTGAAAAAAGTCATTTTGAGCTCCCACATGCCAAATTTAGCTTCCAAAAGCATGAAAACTATTTTATTTCTTGTTAATGCATGATAATGACTCATGGTCTCCCTTTCATACTCTACTTTTGGTGGTGGAAGACTAAGATCTAAATAAAAGGCAATGAAAATCCATTGTTCATGATTATTTCATTGAAGTGTATGACCTTCCATATAGTTGAGCTCATGAATATGGGTAGCAGGGCATGATATAGGTTACAAAAACATTTCATGGAAATTAGATGCAATACAAGCCAAAAAATGGGTTCTTACATGGAATTAGCTTCTTTATTGATGCAGGTTCATTCTTTAAGGACCCTAAGTTTGATCCATTTTTGTCTTTAGTTGGTCTAATAGGTGTTTTATAGGTTATAAAGGTCATTAGAGGTCCATATGTAGAGTTTAGATAGTCTTGTAGTGAATGAAGTTTGAATTGTTCTTTTCTCACCAAAAGTTCTATTTAAAAATTTGAATATTGGGAAGCCTTTATAAGAACTTTGTGTAATGTGTGAAGGTTGTAAAGGATGTAATAAATATGTCTAGGGGTTTAGACCATATAGAAGGCTCATATATGTCATATTGTATAAAAATTAAGAAAATTGCATTGTAACACACAAGAATCTCTATGAGAAAGTTGGTGAAGAATTAGTTATGCACTTTATTGGAGTTGATAAGGGATAGGAATCAATTTTGTGTTAGTTAGACAATATATTCCATTTGAATAGAGGAATAGAGGATGACTTCCAAGTTTTGTATGAACAAAGTTATGGAGTTTCCAACCTATGTTGTTTAAAGGATGAATTCTAGACCCTACTTGAGGTCTGATTATTGACTGTAAGTTTTTATGAATGAGAGAGTGTGAATAATATTTGATTATAAGTATGTTTAAAAGCTAATTTGTCTTTTTTGTGGAAAGATTTGAAGGAATACAAAACAAAGAAGATCCTTGTTCTTTAAGGAGAGTAAAAATACCTTGTTATGAGGTCTTTTATAGATTTTATAGATTGTGTCTTATGTGATAGACATTTAAATGACATTTGGTAACTTTTATATGTGTTATTGAATGATTTTTGAATGTATGTTAAGAAAATAGTGATAAAAAAAGATAATGAAGCATTGGTATTCAGATTTATATATACACAACCCCTATTTATGCGAGTTTCCTATTTTTCAAACTGTGTGTTTATTTTTATTAATAAGTGGTTATTAAATCCATTAGAAATAATTTATATACATATCTATAGGTCCTTGAGATTTTTCAAAGAATGTGTAGAGAAGAAAAGACATGAAAACTATTGAGTTTGGAAACTAGTAACTAATGCTTGTTTTTGTGAAGCACTTTTGAAAAGTGGATTGAGTTTTGGAATCTTAAAAGGACATGGTTAAATAATTGATTGGAAAAGTTTTTATAATTTAATGGTAAGTTTTTATAACATTAAATAAAGTTATTTACAACTTATATTTCTTAGCATTGTAATTTGATCATACACACAGAACACAGGCATGTTGGGTATTCCTTTCTATGCACAATCAAGTGTAATTGTGTTATTAAAAGCATAATAGTGAATTAATTAGTGGAATCTAAGGGTTGGATGACTTTAATTATGTTTATACAGACCTTATAAACCCATTTTGGTCCTTTGAATTATTCTGAGTTATTCATAAATGAATTTTAACTACACTCATGTTAGTATAGGGTCATGAAAGCCTTAATCTAGGGTTTGGTTAGTTTAATGAGTTCCCACCATTAGTTTTGGATGAAAATTTATGAAAACCTCAAGTTTTAGGTTTTTAAATATATTTAAAAGTTTTCTTGGTGAGAATGTACATATAGGTACAAAAATTCAAGACTGAGGGTAAAAGAAAGCTAGGTGACCTAATTAGGGTAAATAGAGGTAAGAATCAAGATTGAAAAGTGACTTAAGTAAAGAGTTAAGGTCTAAAATTTTGTGGATAGATAAATTGAAATAGAGGGTATTCATAAAACAATTTTTTTTCTAGAATATTGTGGTAAAGACTAGTACAAAACAAGAAACCTTGAAAATAGGGCTAGAAGGACTGAGATGGAAAAAGGGTAGAGTGGTTAAGGAGAATTTGTGAGATGTTGGTGAGTTAGTGAATGGTTAGATAGGTAAGGTACATCCTAATAATAAATACTACAAAAAAATTAAACCATAAGATCATTAATTGATTTTCAATCTCTTGTAGGATGATAACCTTTGAATAAAGAATATGTAAAGTGTAAACAAAGTTGAGTAGAGAAAAGAGTTTTAACTTGAAGTGTGAAGGAAGTTGTTTATTGAGAATAGAGGATTGATAAGACATTTCTTAATCAAGTTCAAAACTATTGGAAAGTATAATAACCATATATTAACCTAGTACCATTTAATGAAGTGGACTAAGAAAACTATTGTCAAGAGTGAGAACTATGATACAAAGGCATAGAGTGAGTGAATCTTGGTATATGCTCTACATCATTTTGGTATCTAAGCTAGAAAATGATTTTGTGGATTGTTGAAATATTTGAAATTATGTGTTTTGAAGTGAAATTTAGGACATGTGATCAAGGATAGTGCTCCATGGAGAGAGGTAACATAGAAGAAGATGATTTGGTCAAGATAATGTCCCAAATGATTGCTCTATTGGTTATGAGAATGGAGGCTATTGAGGATACTCTTAGAAGGAGAGATCAAAGAGAAGAAGAGATGATGAACATCAAGGTTAGTTAGTACCTTTTCAAGAAAGAATGAATGAGGGAGGAAATTAAGAGGTGGTTCAAGGGAGACCACAAGAGAATGCAACAATAGTTTAAGAAGGCATGGGACAACACCATGTAAGGTAGGTCAGACCATTTTTAGATGGTAGATTGAGGAGAGATGAAGGTCCAATGAGGTAAGGATCAAGATAGATATTTTAGGGGAAATGTTGGAATTTCCATAGATAAGTACATAGGGTAGTAGAGTGTCTAAGGAATATGAATATAAGTATGTAGTAGCAAAGAGAGGTGAATGAGGATAGAAGGCATGACAATAAAAAGTCATTAATCATGAGGAGAGTACTATTCTAGTAGAAACAAGTCAAGGAACTAGCCAAAAGGAGAAGCCTATTTAGAAGTAGATGTAAGATAAGAAGTAAAATGTGTAATCTAGTAATTAATAGAGGTAATATTAATAACATTATTTTATTGGAGATGTTGTAGATGTTGGGATTGAAGAGAATGTCACATCCAGAACCATACAAGGTTGCATGGGTTTAGAAAGGTCATCATATTTTGGTAAGGGAATAGAGTTGGGTTGATTTTTAGATAGGAAGGTATAAAGATCAAGTGGTATGTGATATTTTTCCTAGAGATGTAAGTCTTTTTTGGTTTTAGGGAGACCATGGAAGTTTGATAAGCATGCCATAAATGATGGTCAAGCTAACACATATACTATTAAGCAACATGTATAGACATATGTACTTTTTCCATTGAAGAATGAAGAAGATAAAATATATAAGAGAATGATGATGATGATGATGATGATGATGATAAGGTAGTATTGATGATGATGATGATGATGATGATGATGATGATGATGATGATGATGATGATGATGATGATAAGGTAGTATTGGATTCAATAAATGGAGAGTTTGGGTTTGATCAAAATACTCAAGAAAGAAGAAGAGGTAAGTTGTGTTGAGATGGTTAGTGTGCAACATTGTGAGTCCACAAAGATGGATATGAGAGAGAGATTGTACTAGATTACAAAGTGATAGCAAGAAATTGTCAAGTGAAGGAAAGCATAGCACCAAAGAGAGTTCTTAAGAGAGAAGAAAGCCAAGGCAATTATGGAAGCCAAGTCCATGAAAGAGAGGATAATAGAAGATTTTGATATTGCAACTGATTTGGAAAGGAAGTGGCTTGGGATTGACACCAAGAAAGTGAAGAGATTAGAAGTTAAATTGTCCAAGAACTAGATATCCCATGAGAGAGCCATGAAAGCTCTAAATTATATTGATAATAAGTTGATTTGTGATGAAAATAAAGGGTTGGAGTAGGAAACTAAAGAAGTGGTGGAAGATGAACGAAAAAGTTTGCAAAATAATCATGAACAAAATAAGGTTGTGAAAGAATTGATCCATATGCAGTAGGCCCATGAACAAGGTAATATTGAAGGAGTGACTAATAAAAGAGATGAGACAATGAAAGAGAATATGCAACCCATGGATATGCAGTAGATTGAGGGAAGTCAAGATGATGTTGATGAATAAAAACAAATCCAAAGTTTACATGCATATGAGGTATGCAAAGAACAAGAAGAAGTGATGCATGAAGTGGAATAGGAAGAACAAGGAGCATTGGTGAAAGAGGAAGAGGAATGAATAATTGTAGTAATGGGTGATGACAAAGAAAAGAAGAAGATAAATCAATTTGAAGAAGAGAAAGATTGGAATACATATGCATGGCAAGAAGGAGATGACAATAGACATGTTTTCTTTAACAATTTGGTTTTGTGTGTAGGTATTGTGTTGAAGGAGATGAATCAAAGGAAGCCTAAATATGAGGCCCAAGAACATGTTTACCTCTATGAGAGGAAAGTGTAATTAGATACCTTATTTGAGGAGGTTCATTACATTTAGGTAATAACATATACCAAGTACATCATTCTATACATGTGGCAAAGCTTTCTCAGCTTGTTATTATGATGCAGAGGCATCTTATAAGGACCCTAAGTTTAATCCATTTTTTTTATTTATTTGGTCTAATAGGTGTTTTATAGTTTATAGAGGTCATCAGAGGTCCATATGTGGAGTTCACATAGTCTTGAAGTGAATGGAATTTGAATTGTGTTTTCCTCACCAAAAGTTCTATTTGAAAATTTGAATATTGGGAAGCCTTTTGAAAAACTTGTATGCAATGTGTGAAAGTGAAAAAGTATGTAATAAACATGTATATGGGTTTAGACCCTATATAAGGCTCATATATGTCATATTGTATAAAAATATAGAAAATTGCATTATAACACACAAGACTCTATGTGGAAAAGTTGGCCAAGAAGTAGTTATGCATTTTTTTGGAGTTAATAGGGGTTAGGAGTCAGTTTTGTGTTAGTTATAAAAGATATTAAATTAATATATAGGAATGTAGGATGACTATAAATTTTTTTATGAATAAAGCTATGGAGTTTACAATCTCTGATGTTGAAAGGATGAATTATAGACCCTTCTCGAGGTCTGATTATTGATTATAAGTGTTTGTGAATGAAAGAGTGAGAATAATATTTGCTTATAAGGATGTTTTGAAGATAATTCATCTTTTTTTATGGAAATATTTGAAGGAATACAAAATAAAAAAGATCTTTGTTCTTGAAGGAGAGTAAACATACCCTATTATGAGGTCTTTTTTTGTTGTTGTAGACTATGTCTCATGTGCTAGATGTTTAAATGACATTTGGTAATGGTTATATGTGTTATTGAACAAGTTGTGAATGTATGTTGATAAAATAGTGATAAATAGTGATAATGAAGCATTGGTATATAGATTTATGTATACACAACCCCTATTTATGTGAGTTTCATATTTTATAAATTATGTGTTTATTTTTATTAAGAAGTGGTTATTTAATCCATTAGAAATATGTTATATATATGTACAGGTCCTTAAGATTGTTCAAATAATGTGCAAAGAATAAAATACAAGAAAACTATTGAGTTTGGAAACTAGTAACTAAGCCTTGTTTATATGATGCACTTGAGTAAAGTGGATTGAGTTTTAGAATATTGAAAGGACAAGGTCAAATAATTGATTGGAAAAGGTTTTAGAGTGTAATGGCAAGTGTTTAGAACATTTACTAATGTTATTTTTACCTTATATTGCTTAGCATTGTAGTTTCATCATACATATAACACAGGCCTATTGGGTATTCCTTTTTGTGCACAATCAAGTGTAATTGTGCTATGAAATGCATAAAAATGGACTAATTAGTGGAATCTAAGGGTTGGATGACTTGATTTATGTTTATATATACCTTATAAACTTATTTTGGTTTTTTTAATCATTCTAAGTTATTCATTAATGAATTTTAAATACACTCAGGTTAGTATAGGGTCATGAAATCCCTAATCTAGGGTTTGGGTAGTTTAATGAGTTCCCACTATTATTTTTAAATGAAACCTTGTGAAAAACTCAAGTTTTAGGTGTTTAAATATATTTACAATTTTTCTTGGTGAGAACATACATATAGGTATGTAAATTTAAGACTGAAGGTTAAAGATCCCTAATAGACATAATTGGGGTAAATAGAGGTAATAATCTAATTTGAAAAGTGACTTAAGTAAAGAGTTAAGGTCTAAAATTTTGTGGAAAAATAAAGTACAATAAAGGGTATTCATAAAAGTTAATTTTTTTTCTAAAACCTTATGGTATGGACTACTAAAAAAACAAGAAACCTTGAAAATAGGGCTAGAATGACTGAGATGGAAAAAGGGTAGAGTGGTCAAGGAGAATTTGTGAGATGTTGGTGAGTTGGTGAATGGTCAGAGAGGTAAGGTAATTCATATTAAGTAAAACTAAGAAAACTGAAACCATAAAATCATTAAGTGAGTTTCAATCTCTTGTAGGATGATAACCTTAGAACAAAGAATGTTTAAAGTGTAAACAAAGCTGTGTAAAGAAAAGAGTTTTAACTTGAAGTGTGAAGGAAGTTGTTGAATGAGAATAGAGGACCGATAAGACATTATTAAAGCAAGCTCAAAATCATTAAAAAGTATAAGAACCATAGATGAACCTAGAAAAATTGAATGAAGTGGACTAAGAAAACTATTATCAAGAGTGATAAGTGTGATACAAAGGCATAGAGTGAGTGAGTCTTTTTGTATGCTATATCATTTTCACATAGAGATAGGTCTTTCGATTTGTAGTTAGTATTGTCAGAAGAGAGAAGATCTAGATATGAATTTTTGGTCAAATAAATTAGACTCAAAAGGATTACTTATAGAGAAAGTGGTTCTAAAATTTGTCTCTTATACCTCAAGAATCATCCATTTGAAGTTAGGGCATACATCTATAGATTTGCATCCATGAAGGTAACCAATTTTCTACAATTTCTCCTCACTAGGGCATCATTTCAAGAAAATTCTAGTTTTTAAATATTTTTAGGAATATTATTCATCCTTTCATGGAATTCTTTAGGTCCTTTTCACACTTATGAGGGTCATATAGAGCTCAAGATTAGGTATGTAGTTGAATTTTGTATTCTACATACTTCTAAAGAAGTTTGTATGGTTCATGGGAGAAGGATTTTCAAGTTTTCCTATTTTTTATTTTTTGAAGAGGCCTCCATCATGTTAACATGTATTAAAATCAAGATTATAAAGGTTTTATAATGTTTCATATCCTAGAATACCATTCATGTTTTTCAAGCACATCAAAAATCCTTGTTTAGAAAAAACTAAGGTTTTCTAGCATATTTTAAGGTACTTAACATATTCGTAGGTTTCATTTTTAGCCTCCTATCCTTCTCTAATGGCCCCTAAATTTATGTGTGTGTTTAAGTATAGGAATAAGATTGCATATGACCTTTCAATCTGGCATTTACATGATCATAGTTCTCTACCTCACCTTCATATTGTTTACCTTCATCTTCATTGTCATACATTGCCTTTATACTATTGTAAGGTTTCTTGTTCACCCTTCATTCAAGTGTTTCATCCTTCATTCATGTCATCAATACATACATTCATCTCCATCTCACTAATGAATCCATCATAATGAGGAGATAAAGTATAGAAAAGTCCATCATGGTTATGATTACTCAAAAAAGATTGAAAACCATAAAGCAAACTATAGCCAAGGAAAAAGACCTTCAATCATGGTACCTGCAATCATAAACTTGTTATGAAGTAAAAAATCCAAAGAATGTAGAGGAGAAATATTATTAAAGTTTCATGCCCAAAAAATCACATCAAGATAAAAAATATGAGAGTAAAATGATTTAATTCATAATTGGTGATCTTCTTAAGGTCTAAACAAAGTCTCAAACCATGCAAAAGGTAACCTTCAACCAAGTTGAAGATGAGAGGAGGTTAAGAATGTTTCAAGAAGAGTCTAAAGATATTTGAAGATAGAGTAAAGATTAATAGGAGATAAAAATCAAGGAAAATCACCAAGAAGGTTTTGTGAGGTTTGTTTAGTATGTTTTAAGGTTTAAGGTCAGTACACATTCCATACAAGCATGGAAAATTCAATGCACAATCAAGTTCTAGAGACAGAGGGATTTGTTTTCAAGGATGTAGTAATGACTATGAAGGAATATAGATGTATGGTAATAATTATTAAGTGAGGATAAAGTGAGGGTCTCTAATAACTCATAATAACTCATCCAATGATCAATTAAAATAGTGATCTACAGGCATCAAATGCATAGTCAAGCATAATAAGAGGATAGGCTTATTTTCATAATGAGTAGATATTGGAATGGTATAAAGAGATAGGTCTATAAAGTTATTATGATCATGTGGTTAATAATAAAAATGAGATGATGTAAACTCTTAAAGTCATATCTTTAAGGACAAACACTCATCTATAGTCAAGACTCAGCTACTATTAAGGTAGAGAGATAGTACTATGGAAGAGGGTTTTAAGGTTTGAGACCTTTAAGACAAACTTGAAAGAGGTTGTTGATTTTACATAGATAATTATTATAAGGAGAGAAAATAATGGGTATCTTACCTTTTTATCATGATCACAAATAATCTTTAAACTCAACTAATGTTTGTACATACACTTATAACCAATGATAATGAGGAACATAATCATAATGGTTTCCTTGAATTGAATGGTCTGATAGAAGGTTTCATAAAGTCATTTTTATGTCATAGGGTAATAAATTATGATTAATCAAGTAAAATAATGCTAGATAAGAGTCTCAAGGGTTTTAACACAGTCATTTTCAACCCTTTAACACTCAACTATAGCCATAGGGCTTAAAGCATATCTCCAAGTTGCATGACCAACAAGCATAGTGTCCTAATAGAAGAGTCTTATGAGCTAATGTAAGATTCATGAAAAATAATGAATTTTTGAGTTAAAAAGGTAATGTGAAGGTGTCTAAAATTAATCAAAAATTAGGTCAACTTATAAATAGGCATCTACAACCATTTTAACATAGACTCCCACCCAAGTTGGTGAGATAGTTTGAGGAGACAGTGATCAAGAAGGAGGTTCATACTCAAAAGATGATTCATGAGAATAAAAAGATGATATAAGAGTTATATAGATCATGATGGAGGTCCTAAGCACATGGATAGTACATTTAAGGTCATCACTTCACCACCTATAGCCATATTAATGCCAGGATCCTTTTACATAACCATATACCTAAGGTGTAAAAGCTAAAGAACATATTTGAAGAAGGAAGCATGTTTGGTATTATATGTTGTCAAGTGATCAAATGAACAATATTTATAATATTTTCAAGAGAACTAAGACATTTCCAAACATGAATTAAGTTGATGGTATAATGATGGTATAGAATATACTGTGTGAATGTGTAGTTATGTAAAATGTGAAAATCGGTAACTTGAGTGTGGTTTGTGATACCCAACCCATAGGTCCCTCTTGCTTATCTCATGACGCTCATAGGCATATTTTCACTAATTCACAGTCATCCATATCTTTCCAAATAGTGATTCCACCTCCTCCAAGTAAAATTTCTAGTGATGAATTCATCCTCTTGGGTCTCATTCCTTCAAGAATATAGTGCCTAACTTGGATAAAAGCACTAAACCTTAGGGTGTCTATTTATGATGATCCTATACAAGTGAACTTTTACCTCTAATGGTCAGTTTATTCTTATTCCTATCCCTCTTCTTGTCATCCTAATGTGAATACATTTAACCCATGACCAACAAATCCCTTTAAAATCCCATTCAAAGTTAATTTAGAAGGGGTTGGAAAATATCATAAAGCAAGTAAGAATACAGGTTAGACTACTTAGGAATATTTCCCTATTCTCTACATAAAACTAACCAATATAACTAAAAGCTTATTTAAACCCTTACACCAGTCCCTAGCCACCTCAATCATACCTAGTTTTAGCATTTTGCATCTTAATACACACTATTTCATAAAGCACATCAAGTGGGAGAACTACATATGGCTTGATCCCTCTTTAGAGTATTGGTATGTAGGCAACATTCCCACACAAGGGGTGTGAATACACATTTAGTGCATATTAGACACACTAACCCCCCTCTTCCTCAAATTTTGTCAAAGCACAATGGAGTATAGGGTTTGAAGACTAAATTAGCTCTATAGGGAGTTCTACGGACATCCAATAATCAAAATTTCATAGGTAGGCTCACACGGACATATCAAACAAAACCTAGAAAGCTCAAGTCTCTTAGAGAATAATGGTAGAAGAGGACTAGAGTGTCAAACCCCAGGGTGTCTTATTTTGACACTCCTATCCAATCATAAAATGAAGGCAAAAACTTGATTTATGATAGTGTCCCAATCTTGCATAGTGAATTCTAAACTTTGTCTTAGCCATCTCAGTCATGTTTCTAGCTAAGTCTTATTTTCTCTCTCTTATTGATATTTTTAGAAAGATTCAAAATATACAAATTAGTAGCTTAATTATTACATATTCATTTACTGATTTCCTATTTTAGACCTTTAACTAAATGAGGAATAATACACCAATATTCCAAAAAAAGTTAAATAATTTGGTGAACCCAACTTACTTCATTTGCACATAAAAACCTTATAAACCCTAGGGTAAATTTCCTACTGATTTTTCTTATATTTTTCTAATTTTTTACCTATATAATAAAATAATAAATCAACATTAAAATTTAAAATTTTGTAGTAATTTTTAAATATTTTTCTTTCAAACCCTAGTTGCCCATACTAGGTCCCTATATTTTCCCAATATTTTTCCTATATTTTTATTATTTTTTACCTTCATAATAAAATAAAAAATTAGCATTAAATTTTAAATTTTTTTTATTAATTTTAAATAATTTTATTTCAAACCCTAATTGCCCATACTAGGTCTTGGTATTTTCCTAGTATTTTTCTTATATTTTTCTAATTTTTTACTTATATATTTAAATCATAAATTTACATCAAATTTTAAAATTCCTTAGTAATTTAAAAAATAATTTCATTCAAAACCCTAGTTTCATGTACTAGCTCCTATTTGCTTCTTGAGGTATCACCTTACATCTAAAATCAGATTTCAAAAATGGATCTCACTTATTTTCTAATATTTCTTACATATTCAATAAATAATAAGGAGACCATACTTGGTCCTATCATGTACATGAATGATGAAGTATACCATATGTTAATACAAAGCTTAATTCTTTACAGTTCATGCTTACTTTTCATAATATGGGATAATATTAAGAAAGTTATTATTAAACATGTTAAGATCCCTCTTGCCTCACCTTCCTTGGAGCCACTATCTTGAGCTGAGTTATGTTGCATGGTCCATTTTACTCTTCCCTAGGTCATTACTTGTCACCAAAGATCCCATTTGACACCCTTTATCCCTCCAACACCTTGACTTATCGATTATCTCTGCTCTCCTCCCATAACTACTACTAGTCTTATACAAATAATAGATAATGTGGTTAGAGCTATTACTCGACGTGTTACCATGCCTCCCCCACCAAGTTAAGAGCCCCAATATCTTCCTATTACTTCCCATATAAGGCCCAACCTACCTACATAGGCAGATCTACACAAGGAATATGATATTATTGATAAGTTGAGAAACACACCGACTAAAATTTCTATGTTAGAACTGCTTCAAAAAGCTAATGTGTTTGAGGACATTCTTTATTAGGCACTCACTCAGAATTCTATGCTGATTAATTTAGATTCTTATTATTTAAAATTAGTGGTCAACATGATAAAGATTATAAAAGATATTATTTATTGTGATCTTGACGACATGTCATCTCAGATAGTTATTGATCAAAACTTACCACTATTCATATAATTTCAGGTTAAAACTAGTGCAGTTAAGAGAGTTCTAGTTGATAGTGGTTCTAGACTTAACATATATAATATTAAATTCTTATAAACCATGGGTGTAGATATGGTATCCATGTAAAAATCATATTAGAATATTATAGGGTTTGATGATATACCATGATATACATCAGACACCATTGCTTTGGATATCATGGTAGGGCTCAAAACCCTCTCTATATAGTTCTAAGTCATGCTAGGTCCTCTTCATTATAATATTTCACTTGGACAACCTTGGGTACATACCATGGGGTTAGTTCCTTCTACTCTTCATTGATGTGTTAAGTTTTTCCATGATGGATACCTATACACATGCCCAATAGATAACCAGTCATTTAGATATTGTTGGATTATAAAGTCATCTTTGACTATTTCACCAGATGGGATACCTCATATCATAGTTTAGTCACCACCTCATTGTCTTTCTTGTGATTAGATACATACATATGAGGTAGGAAAAACAAGCACATCTCACACTCCTCCACTTACAATTATGTCCTCAACTCTATATATTCAGCTAGTCATAGCAGCTTCAATAATTCTAGCTACTCCATCATTCATGATTTCTACACATATTACAATTATACATTCAACGATAGTAGTTCTAGTAGTATCAGATATACATTTACTCTAGTAATTATAGATAATCTCACAACACCCCTATCTTCTACTACTATAGTTGATGAGACTCCCATATCATAACTATCCCTTATGGTAAATTTTGAGTTACCATATGTACATGATGTTGACATAGATTCCTAGGCTACTTTAAATGATGATATGACACCCACACTAATAGATGACTACTTGTGTGGATTGAGTTTTACACTAGTTGGCCTAGGAGAGTACTGAGATGACTCTAGAGCTCTCATTACACATCTTAAATCACTCTTAGCATCTCATACTACACTCTCATGATATACTCCACATTAATGACCATAGATAAATGACTTGGCACATAGAGTTCACATGGTTACCTCTATGGATATAGAGCAAATCATTCAAATATAGGCAGGTAGTACATAACATTAGCCACATATTATGATATAGATGTTACTTGATCATGGATTAATCACACTACCTATAGTATGACATAGATCTATTAGAAGATTATCATAATAATATGGTCACCCATTTTATCTTTTTCATAGGATTATAGACCATGATACAAATTCATGTACATCTTTACAGTAGAGATTAGATAAATGACAAGTTTAGGGTTTTATTCAAATTACATCACCACCAACATCAACTTCACCACTTCCAATGAAAACATTTATTACTAGAGATAAACATCTTAGAGGAGAATCAACATCTTCACCACCATATCCACCTTCAGTTTGACTTCAGTAGGATGACACCATGTATACAAATTTTATAGCATACAATGATACTTATGATGATGATCTTGAGGAATTTAATGATGGCCATGATCCCTTCCTCCATATCCCTCCCTAGTGGGCTCTATCCTTGAACCTTGTACCCCCTATAGCCTAGTCTTTTATGTCATTATGTATATATTACTTTATTTATATGCTTCTATATAGACTCTTTTCAATTAATTGTACATATCCTCTTTTCAATTACTTGTACATAACTTCCTTTCAATTTCTTGTACATAGTATTTTTATGATTGATTTTGCATATCTTATGTCAAAAATATAAAAATATTAAACATTATAAAATCTAAAAACATTCAAACATTCCAAAATCCATAAACATTCAAATATTCCAAACTAAATAAACATTCAAATAATTCAAAACATCAAAAAAATTTCAATTGTATGGATTCTCCAAACTTTACATTTCTAATGATATGTTAGACTTACATTTTACTTTTTTATGTTATTGTTTGTCAATTTATCTACATTACCATGCTTCACTTAATGTTTTTTGAGTGTGTGCAGTGACATTCATATCCTTGATAACTTCACTCTACCCATTTAGGGGGCATCCTACTTCATATATTTGAGATGCACATAAGTATATCTACCCCCTAGAAGCATCTTCTACATGACTACACTATTAAGGTTATGTCATTCCTACACTACATACTCTAGTTATCTGTTGATGTACATTACTTACTAGCTTACATAGTTTACTTTATCAACACTCACTAGTATATAACACTTGTGTATTTCTAAGCATATACCTAGTCTTGTACTACATGTCTTGCATACTTTCACTTATTACATTGATTAATTAGATGAAATTGTACTTCCAATATTTACATATTTTCCTTTCTTGATTTGTGTAGCTAGATGTGATTGCATTTATCAATTCCTATTTATCTCCTATATGTGCCTTAAGAAATTTGTGAATGTCCTTTAATTATATTCTTATGTGTGTCTTAAGACATTTACCAATGTCATTTTTTGGTACTCTTCTCTATGATTATAGATCTCATGCCAACCTTGATTATTTCCAATTGTATGTGTATGTGGCATTTAAACATGCCTTGTATGTTTGGTTTCAAATTTGAGTGACATATGCCCATGTCCCTTATTTTCTTGGCCCCTTGGCCACTCTTATATGTTTCTTGTTTCTTGCCTTGTATGCTTGTTTCTTAATTTCTTTTTGATTGTTCACAATGCCATGATCTACATCATGCATTATTTTGATTTATTAGATGCTATGATGGACATCATGCTCCATCCCTCCTTGATAACTAAAAACTAACCAAACTTCTAGTTTCAATTCAACACATTGCACATACTATTACATTATTATATCTATCTAGTCATACCCTTGTTGATCTAATAATATCTCATTATAAATCATGCTATATCTTAGAATATCTTTTTGATTATCATTACTATATCATTTATCTTTGTAGCATAATAGACTTATAAGGATCTTTCTTCTAAGGGTAGTCATTACAGGGTCTTCATTCCTACCCTCAAAAGAGGGGGAAATAAATAAGGGCTTTGTCATAGAGATCAGGGATCCTAATAGTTGAAAAAGTAGTTTTGAAAACACACAGAATAGTAATCAGAGCTCAAACTAGTAAAACATACTAGGTAGATAGGGAAAATTACAAAATAATCATTAGAATTAACCCCTAACAATAGTGCTAAGATTGGACTACAATACTGGACAACAGGGTGTCTATTTTTGATCTTATCCAAACAACAAAAAATAGGTTTTCTAGAAATAGGTAGAAAAATAAGTTCAGCTATATTTTTTCACATTCAGACCAGTTTAGATACAATAGTTTCAATACAATTTTTCTTAGAGAATCTAGATATAGGGGGCATCATGTATAACATGATGGATCTTACTTACAGTTTTAGTTAGGGAAATTGGTATAAATTCTAGATGAGAATCCATGTTTTGGACACCAATAATTTGGGATAATGTCACAACATATTTGTCTACTTTTCTTTCTAAGTTTATTATATTACGTAGGCATTCTCAATATTTATATGCCTTATTCCATCTGCAAGTGGCTGGCATCATTTTAGAGTGGCTTTCATACAAGCTTAACCTTCACATTTTTGAATGGATTTTATATAAGCCTAGTGCCTAGTTTTGGAGTGGCTTTCATACAAGCCTAATCTCCACCATTTTTGAGTGGCTAAGAGTGGCCTAGTTTCTAGCATACATTCAGCTATCCACACCACATTTTTAGATTATAGAGCATTTATGAGATTTAGGATCCATCTCATAAGACACACATTTCATACTAGTATCAGTACATAGCTTCACTTCATGGGACAATGATGGAGCTAAAGGACTAGCTAGCCTTTGTATTATTAAGCCACCTACTCAGAGGGATTAGGTTGAGGGTTTAGGGTTTAGTGGGTGATGATAGAGCAAAAGGGATAGCCTTTGTATTCTTGATCCACTCTTGGGGAATTGAGCACTTAGATCCATTCATGATATTACTCAATACTACTCAACATCACTCAGCATCACAATAGGTTTTGTATTAGTTCATGTACTAAGTGAGGTGTATTCATTCCTTTCTCTTCCTCTCTCTCTTACCTAGCTTTGTATGTTATTATTTTATAGATATCATATATAGTAAGAAATGATCTACTCCTTGTTCTCTTTTATAGATTTACAGTTCATAGTATGCTCTCTCTACACACACCCAACATACACAACTTCATGAGCTTCACTCTTGTAGGTAAGTTCAAGTACACTTTCTATTTTTACTTTATCCTAGTATTTCACTTTGCTACATCACTATAATAAGGGGGGGTAAATGTAGTCATATAAAATGTGACAATTGGTAACTTGAGTGTGGCTTGTGACACCCAACCCATAGGTCCTTCTTGCTTGCTCTCATGACCCTCATAGGCATCTTTTTATTGATTCCTAGTCATCTATATCCTTCTAGACAGTGATTCCACATCTTCCACACATCATTTCCAATGATGAATCCATCCCCCTAGGTCCCATTCCTTTAGGACTATAGCACTTAACTTGGGTAATAACGTTAGACCCTAAGGTGTCCATTTCTAGAGCTCCTATCCAAGTGCATTTTTACCTCCAACGATTAGTTTATTTCAGTTCCTATCCCTCTTATTTTTCTCCTAACACAAATACATTCAACCTATGACTAATAAATCCCTATAAAATCCCATTCAAAGTTAATTTAGAAGAGGTTGGCAAATATCACAATGCAAGCAAGAATACAAGTAAGATTACTCAAGCACATTTCCCTATTCTTTGCATACAAATAGAAAATACAACTAAAGATTATTAAAATCTTTACACCAATCCCTAGACACCTCAAGCACACCCATTTTTATCATTTTGCATCTTTATATAAACTATTTCACAAAGCACATCAAGTGGGAGAAGTACATATGGTTTGATCCCTCTTCAGAGTATCGGTATGTCGGCAACATACCCACATAAGGGGTGTGGATACATGTTTAATTCATATTAAACACACTAACACCATATCTTTCCTAAATTTTATCTTGGTTTTGAATACTAAATCAACTTTACAGGGAGTTATATGGACATCTAGTAGTCAAACTTTCACAAGTCGACTCACACAAACATAACAAATAAAACCTAGAAAGTTCAGGTCTCCTAGACAATAGTGACAAAAGAGGACTATATAACTAGATGCTAGGGTGTCCTATTTTTGTTCTCCTATATAATCATAAAATGAAGGACAAACCCTAATTTATGATAGTGTCCCAGTCATGTATAATGAATTCCAGACTCTCTCAACCATCTATGTCATGTTTCCAGTTAAGTCTTATTTTCTCTCTCTTATTACTATTTTAAAAATATTCAAATTATAGTAAAATTATAAAAATAATTAGATTAATTATTTCATGTTCATTTAATAATTTCCTATTTTATACCTTTAATTAAATTAGGAATAAGAAACCAATATTCTAAAAAAAGTTAAATTGGAATGCTAGAAAACATTGTTTGATGGGAAATATGCCAAAGGAGGTGTGAGAGAAAGGCTAAAAGTTTTTAAAAAGGTATTAAAGGCTCCAATTAATGATATAATATATATTATTCATATCCATTCCATCCAAATAACACCTACACCAATGTTGACAGGGTGTAAGTCTTAAGAGCCTATAAAGAGGAAGGATGTTGTGATAGGCAACATGATCCACTATGTAACTAATGGAGGATAAAATAGGTATAAATAAGGTTTTTAATAACATATTAATGGAATATAAATCTTTATTAATACTAAAATACTTATGTAAATCATGAATACATAGCCTCTTAGCATGAAAATATAGTCACAATCAAACACATGAGCATATTTTAGGAGAAATGGTAAGTTTGGGGCACCTACACATGGAATTAAGAATTTAAAACTGGTTTACATCATAATTATTACCAAATAAAGCTAATAATTCAATTTTATAGGTATTTTTACAAGTGGAAGTGCACACTATTTTGACACAGACATCAACATCTCTATTCATTGTCACCATTAGAGTAGGCAAGCTTCTTGAGTAGTTTAATGTGTGTTAATAAGGTTGGATATTAATTTAAATGTTTAAAAATAATTAATATATGTTAATAAATATTTATAACACATTTTAATAGTGATCACACTCTATTTTATATACAAACCATGCCCTTGAGGACTAAAACAAGTAAGTAGGCCTATACCACCAAAAGGCATTTTCTAACCCTCCAAGAAAGATGATACATTTAAAATGATATAATGATATGGTATAGGTAAAATTATTATTTTTTAAATAAGGGAGAATAAATTAAGGGGTCATTTTTAGTCCAAGGAGGAAAGGAGGAAATTAAAAATTTGTAGTCTAAGACACCTATTTGAGCCATTTGATCAAGTGCTCGTATATTTCACCACATGAAGAGTTTGTATAAATGATATTATCATGATTTTAGGAAACATATGAGACTATAATTCATGAAAAATTGATTTTTTTTGAGGGAACGTACTTTATGAATAATCTCTAAGAGCATAAACATGTCTAGAATGCTTGCAAACCCTACAGGAAAATTTATTCACATGGCTATATTTTCATACCTTTTGCACAGGAACCAAATATTATCATATAATTTTAGTTTTAATATATAATTTATATTAATTTGAATAATTTTAGGTTTGGAGGTCTATAATTTATGAACCATTATTAAGAAGGTTCACCTCTAAAACCCTCATAAACTATCATAATGATGAATTTTGTGAAAAGCACCATTTATTGCAATAAAAACTTCATGTATCAACCTAAAACCTATTCAAAAATCAATTAAACTTAGATTGGGTCCCAATAATGATAATTTTTTATATGGATCAGGTCAAAAATTAGGTTTTTAAGAGAAAAAATCACCAAAGATGAGGTACAAAGAAGTTTACATGAAATAAAAAATATGGAGTTTGAATTATGGGACTTGTTCTGCATCCTCAAATCATAATATATTCAAAAATATACTTTAAATTGTCCTTAAAAACTCATCAAAAAGGCCACTCTATAGAAATTAAGGAAGTTTTGACTTAGTCAACTAGTTTGACTGAGTTACATGTGTTTCTTCATCAAAGGAGCTATTTCATGATATGGAGGATTTTTCCAAGCCTAAATATCATTTTTTCTTAGGTTTAATAGTTTTTATGTAGGTTTCAAAATCCATCAAGTACAAAAGATTAGACTACTAGGTCTATCTAGCATAGTAGGCCTATTTGAGACAAGTCAACTAAAGAATGGTGTTGAAAGGCTATCAAGGAGTTCATGCATGATTTTCATTCCACATATCTACTATTAAATTATAATTATCATTCACATTCATCCTTCAAGTGCCATTTTAGGAAAGGAGGGGCTAGAGAGGTAATTAACTAGTCTTAGTGTGCTAATGACTCTAAGTTGACTAATCATGAGTTGACTAAAAAATACATGCATATTCCTTTGTTTTTACACAAGAGAATGCATTCAAACACTTTAAAATAACTTCAAGTGTAGTTTTTAATCAAAATATGGTGTAGAAATCATGTAAAGGAAGATTTAACATGCCAAATAGGCCCACCATCCTCTTTCTAATGCCAAGAAGGAGATCATGCAAGCTACCATGCACTAGATGAAGTCAAAGGACTTTTGATAACTATTGTAACTAAATTTTTGACTTGATTTGAGGTTTATTACACTTCTCTTCTCCCTGCATGCCAATCTCTTAGCTAGAGATTCTCCATTTTCTATATATGTAGGATTTCAAGCCATTTTTTAGGATCCCTCTCTTCGGCATGACTAGACTTTGCCAAGATTGAATTTTGTAACCTATTGAGATTCCAATATTCTAGTGTAATTTGTTTATGTTAGTTGGTTTGTACATGTGGTAGAACTTTCTCCATTGGCATGTCTTGATCTCACCTAGTTATTAGTATGTTATCTTATGTAGGTCATGTTTAGTGTTTGATATCATTTGAATAAGCTAACTATGGCTATATTTACTGGTTAGTGCCTTGAATTAAGATTATTCCATCATTTTCATCATGTTTTGATCAATTGATGAACCTTTATATAAACTAATGTTACATAGGAGTCTTTTGAAGTTGTAGATTCAATCATTGTATTATCTTATCAATGGTTTAAGAGCTCAAATAGAGTAAATGAACTAACAATAAAGGTGTATCACCATTAGTAGCTTAGATTTCCCTTTAAATTTCCTTCTAGCCCTTTTCATCCCAAAAAACATAGTAGTTTAGTAATTAGACCATAATTTATACATCAATGGAGTTATTCTTATCAAAATATAGAGGTCTGGTATGAGTTCAGGTGTCCCACACCTCAAATCATTCCAATGTTAGTCTAGGTGTGAAGGAATTTTAGAGTAATCCATCATCCTTCAAGCAGGGTGCTATCTAGATTACTAATAATCCCTCAACATGTTTCATGGAAATGACTTATAGCGGTGTGAAAATAAAAAAAATTATTAGGATCATACTATTTAGGGGGATAATTAGGATATGTAAATAGTTTATAAGGTGCTAAAAGTTATTTTATTTTCCCATGATTAATGGCATATGATAAGTTTGGGGATTGTCTACTTTATCTACTCTTGGTTTGGGTTGATGGGGATTGCTAGTTATCTCATTTTTTGAATGTAGGAAAGATCCCTTGATGAATTTGGTATTAGGTTCAAACTATTTCATTAATAGGTATTGATGCTTAGCTTGGTCAAGAGCCTTAATTAAATTTTGGGGAGAAAAAATTCAAAACTTGTATTGGAGTGAAGGTTTTAATTCCATTATAAATATTTTGAACAAGTTATCATTATTCATGTTTTTATTGACATTGTGAGATAAAAATTTCCATCATTTGATAAAATCATGAGTTGATTTAGTAGGGGGTTGCTTAGCATTGATGAAATGACTAAGGTGATTTTTGGGAAGATCATTTTGTTGGAATTATTTAATTAAAGGACTGACTAAATCCTCTAGTTTCCATATAGAATTTTGGGGAAGTTGGTTATACCATTCTAATACATCACATATAAAGGTTTTAACTAAAATTTTGGTTGTAAAAAAGTTATTAGTTTGGATCCACTCTTTATAAAGATTATCAAATGACTTAAGAAAAGATGCAGGGTCTTTAGCCCCATCATATTTAATGGTTAGAGATATATTACCAATGTGAATGGATATAATGAAAAGGGATAAACGTTCATTTTCAATGTGTTGAAGCATCTTATTCTGCATGATTGGTTTGGGAATGACATTACACACAACATATCTAAGAGGTAGAGAAATACATTTTTGATTATTTTGAGAGAGAATATTAGGAGGTTAATAGCCATGTTGACCAAATTATGTTTTAATTGCATCATTTGGGAGGTGTTATATGTTTTCACAATGTTCATTTGTTGCACTATTTGTGAAATAATCTAAGTTGTATCAATTGGTGGATTAGTGTTTGTAGGAGGATTCCTCAAAATGGTATTAGGGGGAGGGTTGTTAGGTGTTAGATTCCTTCTGGGGTTATCAAATAAGTTTGTGTTAATCACCCCTACATTAAGGTAAGATTTTTAAATATGGTATTTGTCTTGATAAGTATGAAAAGGATCTAAACCCCAAATCTCATTAGTTTGAGTATTTTTAACAATGTTTCAATTGAAATATGAGGGAGGAGAAGAGGTGATCCAAGAGTGAGGATCCAATTGGGAAGTGAAGGTAGGAAAAAAGAGCACCACATATAACATCTAAATGGATTCAAGTTATCCTAAAAGATTTTGATAAGGGATTTCATGATGCTTGAAGAAAGAATCAAAGATTATAAAGAAAGAAAAAAAGAGACAAAGTTAGCTAGATAGAGAACAATATTGGCCAATAAGTACAAAGTCAACTAGGTTAACATAGTATGTGAAGAAATTTAAGAGAACAAGAAATAAAAAAATAGAGTCAACCTATTGAGTGTTTACTACAAAGGATAAAATTTAAATAAGACAGAGAGATACATAGTTGTATGGGTTGATTGTGTACTATAAATGAGGAAAACATATATATGAGAAAGATACATAGTCAGATGGGTTCACTATGTACTTGAAAAAGGG
Organism: Torreya grandis; assembly: GCA_037957365.1. Taxonomy (NCBI): domain Eukaryota; kingdom Viridiplantae; phylum Streptophyta; class Pinopsida; order Cupressales; family Taxaceae; genus Torreya; species Torreya grandis. The sequence goes on along the minus strand of JARHVA010001487.1, from coordinate 32,399 downwards.
AAAGTGATCAGACTAATAAGATGCATAGTCATGTAGAATTATTGTGTACTGAAGGTAAACAAGATTGATAGTCTATAGGAGACTATATCGATAAGGATGATAGTGTTCTATAAATAGAAAAGGCTATTTCAAGATAATATCTAAGTAGATGAAACTAAACACTCAAGTAATTGGATCAATATGACTAATCTAATTATAACACACAACACAAACCTTGTACTAATGCTAGATAAATAAAGTTTTATATTAAAAAATATAATGATTAGAGAGTAAATAATAAATTTAAAGTAAATTTTAAATAATTAGTCATTCTATATAGTTATTAAGTTACAATGAAATTTGAATATAATGTCATTAGAAGTTCACGGTAATAAGGAAATAAAAAGTAATCTAAGGATGGTTTTAGGAAGTTTATGCTAAAAAGGATCTATATTGGTGATGTTACTAGATGGGTATTGGGGCTTACCCCCTCATTTCAAAAACTCATAGTGATAAGGGTGTCGAGTGATTTGCTAATATACACCATCAACCACGTGTTTATACTTAGCCAAAAAACTAAGTTGACTTCCTTCTTGTTGATGAAATCCAAGTAGGTAGAGCTTGGGAAGACAATGTTTAATACTTTTATGTGTTTAAAATAATTTGGAAGTGAGTGTAAAAGAGAAAACTAATGTGAAAATGGTAATTTGAAAACCACCTAATTAATCTATGTTTGTTACTCTAAGCATGAAAACAAGTGAAAGGAAAGATGAATTAATTACTAGTAAAAATTGGTTAATTACTTAATTATGAAGAGTAGAGAATTGGTTAAGGTGATATTTTCACTAATATTATATGGAAGAAAGATATGGAAAAACATAGTCACATAGGTCAACTATGTATTCGATATAGAAAATAGGCTAAAAAATTATGTCGAGTGATTCAACCCAATTGGTTGTTACAAACTACAAACTGGTGAAAAATAATACTAAAAAATAATAACTAAAATGATATAGAAGGTAAGAATGAACCTTGGTGGGTTTTAAGATGTTTAGATTGAATTTTTTTATATTATGATGTTTAAGTGTTGATTCAAAAATTCTATTAATAGAGTCAACTGGCTTGATAGAGTTTTCAAAAACTTTGTGTTGAAGAAGTTACAAATAAACTTGACTAGTTTGGCTATGTATGCAAATATATAACTGAAGAATAAGATAGTGACACATTGATTGATCTATTCACCTGTATTTGGAAAAGACCTAAACATATAAAATAGAGTCATTTTGGAGTGACTGTGTGTTACATCTATGCACAAACTGTTAGAACTATATCTATAGGTTTGATACATTACTACAAAAATAGAAATATATAATATAATGATAAAATGAAAGTGTGAAAGAAAATATACAAGGGTTTGATTCATATGAGGTTAACTAGAATATATACAAATATAAATGCAATTGATCTATTAATCAATCCTAGATTGAAGAAGATAAATCCTACTTACACTTTTGATTGTTGATACATTAGATATTTGAGGTCATGACCAAGATGGATCTACTAGATCTAACCAATGGATCTCCTACCACAATAGCATCACTAGAGAGGGTTCCGAATCCTCTAGTTAGGCAACACTATGCAATAATCGTAGCTAGGTCATATGTTTTCATATTCACAAGTATATGCAAAGTAAATTAAAATATAATCTAATTCTCACCAAATCTTGTTGAAAAAAGTGGGGGTAAGAAACATAAAAATTAATCATGTATAGGATAATACTAATTAAGATATGTAGAGGTAAAACCCTAAGTCATAAAGAGTGTAATATATTCAAAATCCATTGCTTATGTTAATTCTATCTACTAAAATAGAGGAGTAAAGTTAGAGATACTTACTTTGAAGACAAACCCATTGAGACTCAATCTCTCCCTTGGCTAAATTTACTTTTCAAGAGGTTTTTTTGGTTCATAAGGATCACCAAGAAAGGCCAAAACATTCAATAATTTTCCACAAGATAAGATTATTCTCTAATTATAAACCCTAAGCAATAACTCCTCAAATAGAATATTGGAAGAGTAAATTATAAGGAAACACAAATGAATAATGAAATCTTGTCTCTCTCTAAGAAATGGTGAAATGAATTTGTATATATAGATATATCTAACCCTAAACCTTTACAAAATTTTAACCAACAAGGTCATCCTAGTTGACTCTATATCATTAATTGATAAAAACAAGTTAGGTCCTAGTCTAGGTCAACCAGAGCTGACCTATAATTGTAATGTGATTTTAAAAATTTGAATATAGGGTCAACCTCAGTTGATAGTGTAATTTTAACTATAAAAAATATTTTTAGGCTTAGGTAGGTACTAATTAAGGTAGTGAAATTCTTGGATGAGTGTTAAAGAGAGGAGGTAAAGACTAGGGAAGTACATAGGAGAAGGTTGTGTAGATAACAAGTGTTAGAGACCTGATACTCTCAATAACTAAATCAACTCATATATTGAACAAAATGTAGATTACAAACACTAGTTATATATCATGGGCCACTTCAACGTGGCTACCTCCTTTGAGCAAGGCTCTACTACAATTGTTCTTTGATACCCTATAACACCATATACCCCTATAATTATACTATTTCTTACCTATCTCTCTCCATATGCTAAAGCATGTAAGATTATTCCCTATCCTATTATACCCCTCTATGTATATTACATTCCATCCCCCTTAAATATGTTTTACCCTCAAAACATGATAAAAAATAGGAGGACCAAATGAAAGCCAAACTAAAAATAAGTTGAAGACTAGATGGAATCTCTACCATGCATGTTTTTCTACTTCCACTTCTTCTATTTTTGATATGAGAGGATCATGTATAATAATAAGGCAAACATAAACAATAAAATAGGAGGTAGATGTGCATAAATATGAATATGTGGACTAACCACAACTGGAAACTAGCAGTGAAAGTCAGGAAATGAAAATTGAATCTTGATGATGATCACCTCAAATCTAGAATAAGGGTGTGTAAAATAGTTATCCTTGTGAAATAATTGAGGGGATTTACCATCCCCCTTAGCATTGTTTCTTGGGTAGGTAGAACATTGATTTTCTACTTGGGATCTTTGATTATTAGTGTGGGCTCATCTGGGGTCTACTCGAGCATGGTAGTTGCCTGAATGGATTCATTGGAGGAGTGCTCAAACAATTCTAGTGCTTGCTATGGTGTTTTTATGGTCTAAGAGAGTATGGGTTGGAGACATTTCCAATTAATTTGGTCTTACATGAGATTTTCTAAGCCCACCACTTCCATTATTATTGAGGGTGCCACATTTGAACCTCTACTTAAATCACATCTTGAAGTCTATTGATGAAGCAATGAATGAATAATGTAGTAGAGGTGCCATTAGTGAATGTCTAGAACTTAGTTTGATATTCTCATATTATGTTGGTTTGTTGAAGCTGAGTCAATGAACTGGTGAGATGATTTCTCAAGAGAATGGAAAACCCCATGAGAACTAGAAGATTAGACATCAATTTCAACTAAAAATACATCCTTATAATATGACTATTTTTTTAAATTTTTTTTGACACTGACACAAAAACTAAACATTAATCACTAAAATAAATGAACACTAAATGAATCAACATATACCTACCAAACACATATTATGCATTATCGATGACTTAATTTTAACACACACTATAAAAAGACTAAGGTAATTCATGATGACTTTATAACATATGAAGACACTTAAAAATATACTTACCATAAAACTTTAAAGTATGACCATAGACTATTAGAATAACATTCATACACCATAAAGTATTGAACACCTAAAAAATTATCTTGAAACCAACTATCACGAATACACCTAAGAACTTACTAGGAATTATTTTGAAACTAATAATGATGTAATAAGTTTTACCCTAGAAATATTATGATCACATCAAGTAAATTTTCCACATACCCCTAAAAATATCACTAAACAAACCAAATTATGTAAATCATAATCCCCACATTAATAAATAATAAAAAATCAATCCAAACCTAAAACCTAAACCTAAAATATTAATACCATGTAACAAGTCAAAAACCATGAATTGATTTGACAAAACCATGACTGGGTTATAAAGTGATTTTTGAGAAGACTTTGATGCAGATGCCAATTGGTCGATACAGAGATAGGTTCATTAGTGTTTTCCATCCTAGGTGGGGACAAATTGTTAGTCTTCCAAGATAACTAAGTTACAAGTGGAGGAGCTTGATCCACATCAAGGCCAGTGGTAAATAAGAATGAATCCATTACTAATCATAGTCTAAACCTTTGCCAAGTCAAGGAGGATGTGAGTTTTTGGTAGAGAAAACTTATTATTTTATGATGCTTTATGGAATGTGAACTTCATGGAATGTCAAGGTCATTCAAATCATAATTCTAGAATAATAAACACAACCTGATTAGAAGGAGATCTGAAACCCCATGCATATGCCTTTTAGTCACCAATAGATAGATAAGAACCTCCCATAAAACAAACTAAAATATTGAAAATTAATATGAATTATAAGGTGACAAAGCTCTATAATCACCTTGAAGGACCTCATACTTACAATACTTTAATTCTAAAAATTATGGCAACTACACAATAATTAATTTGAAAGAAACACTCTCTCAAACCTCATATTATACCACAATAGAAAAATAATTATTGAGAAAGTGATTTGATACCAATGTCAAAGACCTGATACTATGAATAGCTAAATAGGCTCATATATTGACCAAAATATAGATTAAAATCACCAGTTCCATATCACTGGCCACTTCGAGGGGGCTACCTCCTTTGAGTAAGGCTCTACTACAATTCTTCTTCAATGTAATATACCTAGAGGGGTATAATAGGATAGATAATAATCCCAAATGATTTATCATATGGAGAGAGATAGGTAAGAAATAATATAAGTATAGGGTTAAATGGTGTTATAGGGTATCAAAGAATAATTTTAGTAGAGCCTTACTGAAAGGAGGTAACCCCCTTGAAGTTGTTCATGATATGGAACTAGTGTTTTTAATATGAATGTTGGTCAATATATGAGATGATTTAGTTATTTAGAGTATCATGTCTTTGAAAATAAGTGGTATTATATGGGACAATAATCTTGCAAAGCACCAATGGCCTTCCCACCCCTTTCCCAGTGCACCCTTTACGACATGCACTCAAAGAGATTGAGACTCGATAGGTTATTACAAAAGAGAAAACATTAGTGATTAATAATGTTTGAAAATATTATGTGTATACACCATTTACCAATTAAAATATTTTAACCAATTTCATTAGATATTACTTGACAACACATAGCTATAGTTTTATAACCAATAATTATATTCAATGTAATTTTTCCTGAGGGGATTTTTTGTTGATTTAAAATAATTTATGATCATATATCAATTGGTATAAGAGACTTAAGATAAATTTCAAGTGAATTAATGAAGGAATCACTTTGGATATTGAATCTTTAATCATTATCTATAAGGACCTCTTTACTCCTCCTTATTTAATAATAGGGTGAATGTACAAGGGAAGATTTTGGTCGATGATACATTTTGAAGGTAATTCATCCAATTTGAAAGAGATAAGATTTTCACTATATTATAAAAATTTAAAACTATATTAAATATAATTTAGTTTAATTATATATAAAAAATTAGCATCACTCAAGGCAACACATAATATGTCTTAGAAAATAATTTATATTTTGGATAAATTTAAGATGATAATATTGACTTGTGTAATTTGAATTTCATACACAACATCATAATATTTTAGCACTTGTATTATACTCTTGGAGGGAGGAGGGGAATATTGGATTATTGAGGAGGGGGTATTTGGTTAATCCCACCTTGAATTTGAGAGGAAGGAGGAGAGATGGTAACATTATGTGTCCTAACACTCTATTTTTTTAGGGAATATACCTCATAGAAAGTCATCATAAAATCAATAATACAAGGGATATAATTAATAAGAGGGAAATGAAAAATATAAATCATAAGGGTGCCATCACATAAATCATCACAAATAACCGTATCATGAATAAAATATTTAAACTATTATTTTATGGTAATACAAGGAATAAACATATAAAAAGTAATTTCTTTTATTTATAAAAACCATATTAACAAGCCTAAAAGTATACATCTGAAATTTTATTTTATTAATGAATGTCATGTATACATATTATCTACTCATGTGAGAAAAGAAGAAACACAAGCCTAATAATAAGTTAGCAAAATAAATTGAAATGAAAACTAAGCATAGTTGACATGATATGCATGAAGAGAATCCTAGTAATAAGGAATAAACAAGTAGAGGGTTTTAATGAAACTATAAAAAAATACAAAACAATAAAATATCATATATTATAAAGGAAGGTTTATGAAACATTTTTTTTAGCATTATAAGAATTGAGTGGTTTAGAAAAAATCATTTATTATTTGTGGTTTATAGGAAAATACATACATACAAACAAATACAACTATGGAAAAATGTAGATCTAAGATATGACAACAACTTACAACAACTATATTTTTAATATGCCAAAAAGATAAGATAAAATTATGATAAATTATTTAATAGTTAATGAAATGGGAAAATATCTAAAGTGTGATGAAAATACACATCTTGACATTGTTATATAAATTTAGAGTTGGATATATGATTTGGAAGTTGTTTGAGACTAAACCCTACAATATTGAGTTTCACAAATAAAAGTATAGAATTATAATATAATTAAATCTTTACCTTAAGTAATTAATAGGATACAATATTTGTACCTATGCTACTTCCATTTATGTACCCTACCATGAATTCTATAATTTTATGATTTTAGGTGTTGTAAATTTCTAAGAAAGCAGGAAAGTAGATAGCGAGCATATTTATTTGTAGGATTCATTGAATTGGTGGCCGAAATGTCATACTTTTATCCTATTTTGACATTAAAATAATTCAACACAAGCATTACAAGAGGAATAAAATAATTATTAGCTTAGCTAGCTTGATAAACCTTCAAAGGAGTCACAGTGACATATCGTGCATGCATGGATTCAAGGCAATTAAAATTCTCATATATTTGAGTGTAATCCCAACCTAAGTGAGAGATAAGGCTTAATATTATCTCCCTAAAAAAATTATTTCAACCAAAATATCATTTTTATACTTTATTTTGATAAAAGATACAAACTAACGCTTTTAAATTTTCTATAAGGGTAGAAATATATCAATTTAGTATATTACTATACTTGAATCCTATTGATAATTATTATTGAAATGATTATAGGAAGATATCTATATATAACTATTGAATTCAAATTATGGACTTATTAGAGTCCAACTCAAATAATAAATAGAATAATAACTAATAATCATGTGTCCAAACATAAAAAGGAAAAGAAATAAGGAAGAATGGTACACAAAACAAAACAAACCATAATTAAGGAGTTGTTGATTATGTTACAACCCTAATGGGTTCAATTAACTAAACATACATTTTTTAAAAAAATGGTTACAACTAATCACATTTATTGATGAGTTTAATAATCAACATGCTTTCACAATATTTTAAACTTTTAAATTTTGTTATTAATAGTCAAGTTAGACTCTTTACAGTAAGTATAAATATTTATTTATTCAATGAATAAATAAATATTTATACTTACTGTAAAGAGTCTAACTTGACTATTAAAAAACAAAATTTAAAAGTGTTATTTATTCAATGAATAAATAATGATTTTAACTTTCATTTAAATTCACAACAAAATTGTAACAGTACAAAAAAATCAATAACATGCATCATTTTACAACTCAATTACAATGTATCATTCAATAATAATAAATTCAAATAAACATATTCAAATTGATAACTAGTGTACAACCACTAATATAGAAAGGAATAATATATAATGTCTATACATGAATACTTATAGCCAATACTATAAAGGATAATAATAATGTTAAGTACACTAATAGAAATGATACAATAGAGATTCCTTAAGACAACTATTTAAATTTGGATATTATCTATGAGTATATCTTATATGGTTCATATCTAGTTATAGAGAGGCAAAGCATCATCTGGGTGCTTTTCCTCCCACCATAAATTGATAGTCCCTTGCACACATCTGAGCTGGGAGTGGACCTTACTTTTATGAATGGACAAATAATGGTGATTAAAATATTAATAACTCATCTAGAATAGTGTGTTATACCATCACTATCACATGTATAAATCATACATACGATTGAATACATCCTCTATTTAATATGACATAACACATGCATGTAAATTATATATTACAGTGGACATAAAATGCATACAGATATAACATTACTTTGGTCAAATATTTTATTATAATTTTAGACTTGGAATGAATCTAGTTCTTGTCCACTATAGCTATACTCTCTACTAAAATGCATAATAATCCTTGTACTTCATGTTAACTAATGAAGTGCATTGTTTAGAAAATGATCCTTGCCTATCAATCAACATCAATTAATGTGAGGTAAAACTAATGTGATAATTATAAATAGTCCATTTTTAGTATACACAATAGAATATCATTTTAAAATTATTTATACATAATTTAAAACTAATAGAATCAATACATGTATCTGTGAATTCCAGTTTACAAGTTCATAATAAACTGTTCATTAAGGTAACATACAATGATATGTTCAAAATCACATTGCCATACTTGGTAGTACTCAAATAATAATTAACCCTTCTTAAAAATGCATCAAAATTTAGTAATTATCTAAATTTTTGATACAATTTTGTCCATGAAGGTAAAATATATACAATAGGTTTAGTTTTATCCCTATCAAACCATATAATAAGGATAATGCAATCCAACAAAGTCCATAACTTTCATAGCATTAAAAACACTCTAAGAGTATTATTTTTAAAATTTATAAAACATATGAAAATTAATCAGGGCCAATCCCTTATATTCTACCATTCATAAGTCTAATGAAATAATAAAAATTATACCACCATTCATGACTACACAGGTCTATAATCCTTTGAAATAATCAAAATTTTGAGATTTAATTCATATTATTCCTTGTCTATGAATTAATTCATGTTTTAATGAATTTATTTACATTATAGAAGAATACTTATTTCACTCTATATAAAACAAAACAAAGGGTTATAACTATAGCCTGGTTGCTAACTAAATTTTAGATATTCATGTCACTACCTCATTCCTTTGACTTAAAACTAATTTAAATTCCCATTGAAAACATTATAAACTTAATCCATATAAAACTAATAAATATCATGCATTTATACATGCTTTTATAATAATATCTGAATACTCCATCTATTCAACCTATCAAATTCTAACACATAACTATAATCTCATTAATAATGGTTACTTCTATTATGGTTTTGAACTGGCATTACATCTCAATTCAACAACTTTGAATCAATAATCTCTTTGAGCATATAATGCAACATATTTTTTACTTCTTATGTTCATATGCAAGCATGTAGGTCTTTGTTTATCCACCTATATGTTTGCATATAGACCTATTTTTTATCAATAAATTAACTACTAAAACACTTTAAAAATACACATAAAAATTAACATCTTGATCAAGTTATACATTCTAATTCACCACACATGTCACTTTGTTAAGGCATAATCAATATTATGAACTTGTGGGTGTGAGAAAACTCTCAACCCCAAGTTCATATGGGTGAGTAAATCAATTAAAACTAAGATAAAAATGTAAAACATGACTACTCATAGTTACATAGTGAGAAACATATTCATTTTGTTTTGGGTGTATTAAAACTCCATAAGAATCACAACCTAATTCTATTATTAAAAAATATTTTATCGATAAAAAAGGTCTACAATATATCAAGAGGAAATCTAATAACACTTCTAATATTATAGGTTTAAAATAACAACTAGGGTTTCACAAAATAGGGATGCAGATATAGATTTCTCCAACTAAAAGAAAAGAGAAAAACCCAATGATTTAATCAAATAATGAGCTAAGTTTTCTCCTTGTAAAAAATTCTTTCTTTTTTCTTCTAATGTCCATGTTCTTCCTTATTCCTTGAAAAATGTCATTTCCTTCTTTCCTCTTTTCATTTTTTACCAACACAAACTCCTCATTGAAATCTCTCATGCCAACAAAACTGTTGCCATTTCATTTTCATCCTAAATGACCACTAAAATCCAAGTTTTATGCTGCATTCATAGGCTCCTCTAAAAATGTCCCACTAAACTTCATGTAGTATTTACCATAAAAATTTCATAATCCACTCACAATTTTGTCTTGGTCCAAGTAAATGTAGTTGAAGCTTAACTATTTAACCCATAATGGTTTTTGCCATACAAAAGCCTAATCATTCATCCCATGTTTTGGTCAAAACCAAATAAAATCAATTTCAATAATTTTAATAAAACTTAATTATGAGCAAATAATTCCCAAAATAAATGTTTAAAGAGTATAATGTACAACAATGAAGATAAATGCCCCTTTGGGTTCTAATGATACCAACCCCCTAAAATGAGTCCCTTTCTTTTTCTTACCTCATGTAAAACACACTAATGTTTAAATGACCCCATTCTAAACATAGAACATGTTATTACTTATTATTTGCATGATCAAGTTAGAAATGCTAATGTACAATCAAACATGTGAGCAATATATAATTATGCCACATAATACACCATAAATATAATTAATTCATATACTCCTCTTTATAACATAAAAGTAATAAAAGGGTTGGTACATAATTCCAACCTAAAGATCTATAACCATTATCTAACTCAAAAAATAATAAAAATATTTAAGTAATCACCAAGTAAGACTGCATTCAACAATCAACTAGAAAGTGGAAAAAATCATACCATATAATAAACAAGCACAAATGCAATAAACACACCAATTATCTAAGACAAAACACATAATATGGAAATCATGTAAGTCAAACAAATCTAAAGTGTATGTTTGAGTATTATAGTTTTTTATTTTTCTTACTATACCTCACATGATCTACCACCTCATCCCCTATTATGCTATCTCTATGTATTACTCAGTGGGGTAGATGATGCCCTACATCCACCTCAAGTAGAAGAATGTAATTATTCAATTTCATCAAAAAATATGGAAAAACCACTACTCAGTAAGAAACATAAATACCATTGTGTGTTTTCATATCAAGATGTAAAATTTGACTATCACCATTAGTTTTATGGTGTGTGTGTGTGTACTAAAATTAGAGATACAAAAAAGAAAAATACAACTATTTTTTGCAACAACATAATAAAATATGCTTGTTGATTCCACATATCCCACAAATCTAACTAATCATTAGTCAAATGTTTGTTTAAAAACATATGTTATTTTTTAAGGATGGAATATAATATAACATCATCTTACCCATAAATAGTTCATTGTCCTGGTGATATAATTACAAAAATAAATGTGTGAAATTTTAAATAGTTTAATAAAATATATCAAGCAAAAAGATGAGGGAAAAAACTTTGAAATTCCTCAATATCTTCCCAAATGGAACTATATTTAGAATATTGGTTCCACTAGACCTTGTGTTGAGATAGCTTTTATTTACACAAGCTAAGCTTACTTGTATCAATTATTCTGATTAGGTCTATTGTTACCACTCCTAGATCTAAAACCTATAATGCATTCCAATCAAGTACATGAGAAGCATAAACTACACATCTTTTTAGTTAATAAACATGAAAAAAATTATGAATTTATGTTAAATTTGGTGGAAATGCAAGCTTTTATGAAACATGATTAATTACTTCCATAAATTTGAAAGGTCCCACATATCTAGGTGTTAGTTTTGCTGATTTGTCAAAATTGATACAGCTCTTTTGAGGTTTGACTCATATAAAATGTCACACCCAAAATTTTCATGACTAAAAACACATAATGTTTTTAAGACAAACAACAACAATGATACAACTCATGTAAGACTAGAAGCCATGCAAACTATAATTCATAGCTTCCTATGTGTATACATTTGAATAGCATGGATGAGCTATGAAACAAACTCTCCCACATGAGAGTAACATAAAAATTTTGACCAACTATTCATAGTGTCACTACACCGGCTAGCTCGATAAAAAGAATTTAAAATATCCTTAGATTCTCAAGAACAAAAAAAGATTTCAAGAAAGACACGAGTGATACCAAACCAATTATAGTGAGGACACCCTAAACACACTCAAAAATAAAATACATTAAGGTAAAATACTCTCCCTCAATGCAACTATTTAAGTAGGAAAAATCCTATGAACACTCAAACACATCATGACTAAAAAGGTTCATGTGACTATCCTAAAATAAACATCTAGATAAACAAATATAATTTTTTAAAGCCAATAACCAATTTTGTAATCTAATACCATCTAAAAAGTATCATTGTTGAGTTATAGGGGGACTAGGGCAAAGTATTTTCTACCATTTCAAACCACACTTATCTATGGAAACTAACTCACCCAAGGAAAACTATGGCAAATAGGGCTCAAGGATATATTAGTAAAAATAGAACAAGATTCCAAAAAAACCAAAATGAAGTTTTAGAGATAATATAAAACTAAAAGGAACCAGGATCAACTTTTATTTTTGCATAAATATGACTAACTATTTTTAGTTAGTCAATTTCAAATTGACTTCGTGCAACCAAAATCTTATGCCATAAATTTTCTAAATAAATCAGGTTAAAATTTAACTCTAAAAATATAAAAGGTATCCAAAACTAATAAAAAAATTTGATGTACAAATTTAAAGGTAAAATAAAACACTAAAAATACCCAATTTCACTAAAAAGATTAGCTAACTATTTTTGACAAGCTAATTTTGAAGTAACTTTACATAGCCAAAAAAACTAGCACATGTAAAATCCAGCCAACATCACCTAGAAATGAGATCACAAATCAACATATGATCAAATAAAAAATGGAATGGTTGTTTTTTTAACTTTTATTATATGTCAGTGGATTCCAAAATCAATATTTAGGAAATTTTTCAGCTCATTGCTTTAACTAAGTCAATTTTAGAGCCAACTTGGAAATATTTTCATAGAAAGGTGAAATAAATTATCAATAAAGGGCCACAAAAACTATGAAATGATCTAATAGAAGATAAATAAAGTCACTCGCACAAAATCAAACTATGAAAAACCAAATGTAATTCTTAGTTTCAAGAAATTCCACCTCTGTACAATAATAATTAGTGGGCTCCAAACTGATCTTCTTTGGTTTAACCGATCAGACCAAGACTAGATTTGAATTTTTACTCTTACAAAGGTTAAAACAAATTTAAATTTTCAAAAAGATAATAGTTGTTATCTATCACAATAATTATATATGACAAATACAAGTTGATTACAAAGTAAATCTCGAATTGAGGTACCATCTCAAGGATGAATCTTTGCTTTTAAAAAGTTAAAAGGAATTAAAATATTAATAGTATTCATTTATCAAATTACATAACAATACATGTCTTTAAAATATTCTTCCTTTTGCATGTAGCCAATTATTTTACCTCTCGTCATACCCTACACTAAAACAACCTAAAGACAAGTGTCATCTTTACGTTGAGCAAGTGATATCCTTCTCAGAATCCTTCATGTTATCTAATGGTAAGCATATCAATCAAGATAATTAGTAACGTAAAGGCATATCAAAATTTTAAAAATTAAAGAATACCAAGGTAGCCAATATAGATATGAAAAAGCATCTATCTATCAAGAATGTATGATTTAGTACTCCACATGATTATCATATATCTATACAATAAGAATCAATCAAATATCATATTTGGTTTATTATCACAAACATAAATATCAACAAAAATTAAAAATCACATCAGACATATAGATATTCAACTAAATGCTTGACCTATCAGGAGATCGATTAATCATCCCTGATTACTAGAAAACTAGTTGAAAACAACTATAAATAATTTTTAAAATAAAATAAAATGATAGGAACTTAATATTTTATGTAGTGTAAAATGTAAATAACCCAATTACTTTTCCCAAAACAATTATGTGAATGGTAACTTCCTAAAATTTTGTATAATCAGATTAGGAATAGGTTATCATTACCTTTTAATAATAACAAAACAACAAAATTAAAAGGGGGTTAAATTTCAAACTAATTTAATCCACAACTACTAGAGTATAATCCAGGATTGCATGTCTACATTTAATTTATTAATCTCCTAAGAGAATGTTTCATTCTATACTTGTCTTGTAGGCAAAATAAATAATAAATTTCATCTTTTAAAACAAATCTAATAGGATGCAACAACCAAATGAGAGTTACACATATGCCAATACTTTAACCATTTGATATTAAGGAGTTAATAGCATTATAATAGAGATATAACTACAAAATCTCAACCTAATAAGTGTGTAATAGGTATAGATATGTGGAATTTAAAACATAATGGCATCACTCCATCACATATACAACCATAAATCTAATTCAAACTATTCAATAGTTAACATAACTATTACTAAGTGGGATGTGGACCCAAAAAAGAGTACTACCTATTATTTTTATCCACTAGATGAAGTAAAATAGAATAATGAAACCTAAAATATAGGATAATGAGATGATATTGTACTCAAAGCATGCACATAACTATCAAGCAGCGCTACACATAAATAAAAAGTGTTGTATATAAATAAATATCACTGCCATAGTTTAAGATAAATAATATACATCTACTTTTCTTTGCCCAACCCAAAGAGATGAGGTGGTACAAATGAGAAATGGAAATAAAAAGCCTCACATCCCACTTAAGAGGGTCTAACATAGTTTACCCTCTCTAGGAGGAAGAAACCAAATCACATTGAAGTGTAGGTGTAATATTGCATAGTATCTATAAATTTGTGAAACATACCAAAAAATAAAATGTAATTATTAGTATATTTCCTTTCATCCATTTAACACATGGAGTGTTAAGTCAAAGTGAAGATACTAATAGCCTTTAAAAGGAGAAAATTCTAGTATAAGGGCAGTAAAGAGAAGAAAAGTTGTACTACTACAACTCTTGTATACCACTTCAGCCCTCTAAATTCATGGAAATAATATACTATTGTATACATGAGAGTACTAGAAATTTTATTAAAATTTTCATTGATAGGTTATAAATCTCTAGTTTTATTATTATTATTATTATTATTATTATTATTATTATCATCATTCATCATCATCATCATCATCATCATCATCATCATCATCATCATCATCATCATCATCATCCATCACAAACTAATTACCATAACTGAGAGACAACTAATAAAATAACATGAAGAAGCTATGATAGAATTTAGACTTGCCCAGTTCACTCTAGACAATGCCTTTTCCTTGCTCTATTTTGAAAACTCCTAAAATCCACCAATTGATAGCTTGATTTTGAAAGTCCTTCACTCATCAATATGACACTTTTTTCTTCCAAAACAAGGGATTTGTTTTCCACTCATCTCTTAGCAATTATATGTTTGTCACATGTATTTAATGTCCTTCACCACTTGGGTGGCATCCCATCTCAACAAAAATCCTAAATGTTGTCTTATTTCTTCTCATTAAATGCCATTGCTCACAGGTTATGTGTGCCTTTCACACCCTTGTACGTCCCTTATCAATCTCACCCACTAACATAAAACACTGTGGTACCCACTTGTCTTAGAGTTTACCCATATTTAATATATCAAATGCATACATGATATTAATATATAAATAAAGTATTGAAGGATTTTTTTAATAAAAAGGTAGTTGGGGGGCACTTATGGTCCATTTTCCTCTTTAGTCAAAATATTCTCCTTATACAGTCTTTAAAATAAAATAGTGTAACATTTATATGATCATTAATCAATAATTATAATTAATAATTTTAAATTATATGTTAACAAAATTATAATGATAATAATCTGGATGTCTTAAATATTATGTGTGTATACATATATTCTAACACACACATTCTAATGATGAAAGTCAATATTTATACTAATTAAAAGAAAAATAAATGCATCTATCTAAATTATTATATGAGATTTGATTCAAAAGGTCTAACAAAATGACTAATTTAGATTTGACACACATACCACATTGATTAACCATGTTATTTATTTCTCATCATTTTTTTTAACAAAAGATAGTGACATCCATTTGTATGCACCATTATCACAAATTAAAATCCCACTATACACCAAAGGAAATGTGGTCTAGATAACTAATACCATAAGTCATATCTGGTGACACTTCTCATTAGTAGTCAATAAGGGTCATCACTCACTAGGCATATGCACAAAAGAGTTATAACACACATTCAATATGATGAACATATTGAAATTGATAAGATAAATTTTGGTCACCATGTGGGGTATTACATACTCCCCTTATAAAAACATCATCTTCAATGAAAAAATCACCAAGAATGATAGAATATTAATTACTCACTCTCAACAACTTAGGAATACTACCATAACCACCAATATTCAAGGTTTTTCTAGAAATCAATTAAACCCAATGCCAATGATATTGAGCACAAATGAACAATTCCAAACAATACTACCCAATATTGATGAAAATTAACTACCATAATCCAATTGATATCACAAAAATGCATCTAAAAAAATTATGAAATTACATGTACATGTGTGAATCTATTATATACTCATACCAAGCACTTAGTGTCATCCCAAGGTGAACATGCCATGTGAAATAAAGTGCACTATGCTAATATTAATGCTAATTGGGAAACCATTCACTACAATATCTCGAATGCTAGACCATACTAAACCAAACTCCCACACTGATTGATACGACCAAACTATGCTATATCGATCCATATCATAAGGTGCTAAATAAAACACAAATAGCCTCTAAAATGAGCAAGTGAAAACAAATTTCATTCTAATATAAGTCATGTTGTTATTTACATCTATCACTAACCAACTAAAGCACACAATCATGAAAGCTCAAGTATTCATCCAATGTATAAATCATATTGAGAGAAGACTAATGAACGTCAATCATGGTGAGGGTACACTACTAGGATAGGTATTTATCCATGGTAGTATTTTCTAGAGTGAACTAAATAATACTAAACCATTTTAAACCATGCTAAAATAACCAATTGATGTATACACTAAAATAACAAGTAATCACTACATACCAAATCATTTGCTTAGGCCTCTCATCATCTATATAGAATGATACCACTACTGAAATGACTGAGAAACACTGTGCTCCATCATATAAACTCCTTAGACCTCCCAAAGAGTCATAACCCCATGTAAGGACCACATATGTGTGTATATATAACCACCATGTCTGGTGGGGTGGGAAGGGTGGTATCATGAATTAGCATGATCGGTTCTCATCATGACCCACTAATTGTATTCCAAGCTACTTCTTCTCCCCCATACCACACCATAAACATACTAGTTATGCACATATAAACACATATGAAACCAACACCAATAATCATCAAAGTAAATATATAGGAGAATCAGTTGATCATATAAGGAAAAACCAATAAAAGTGAGATTAAGTAGTCTCGAAGGAAAAATATAAACCCAAAAATCCAAAATAAATTTCAACAATGTCCATGATCAACCATTTAGAAAAAAACATTCAAAGAAAATAAAATAAAATGCTAGTTTCTAGTCAGCTTAAAAAATGAAATTCAATAAAATATAAATAATTTGGCAAAATATAAGCAAAAAGAGATCACATCACGAACAATATGTGACTTTTACAAGTCACCCAAGGGGAAAAGGAAATTAAAAATAATCATCTCAATTACCTCCCAGAGGTATGAGGCATCTCGAGTACCTCCTAGAGGTATGAGGCATCCCAATTACCTCCTAGAGGTTTGAGACATCTCAATTACCTCCCATAGGTATGAGGAACACTATCTATTACCTCCTAGAGGTAAGAGAAATACCTATAAATTACCTCTCAGAGGTAATATGATAGTTGTACATTACCATATGTAGTCATGTCATAATAAAAATCAACTGCAAAACTCTCATACATATTATCCTAGTGATATATAAGAGTCAAAAGTAATCATATTGTCTCCTATCCCTAACTATCATGTAACCAAACCAATGTCAACTAACATGGCCCACAAAAGATAACTATGACAAAAATATATCAAAAAAAAAATTGCATTGGTCCAACCAATGCCACAATGTCATCCTTGATGACACTTTCAATAAATATCTATAATTATAGTTATAATTCTCATGAAGAATATTTATAACTCTCTATATATGATAACACAATGTCCCACAATAACATGTAGAAGTTCTATCTATTATCCATCTCTAACCATCACTGAAGAGATTGAATTAACAACCCATCTCATAACAAGGTGTTACTGAAGAGAAAGTATCCAATGACATTTTATCATAACAGTTTGTCATGACAAATGAACTATTAAAAATGGAGAATAAAGACTATCAACTCCCACACATGGCATCCTAGTGCCACATAAATACTAATGCAAACATATAGTTTCATATCTCTAACTGGCACTACTCTCAAGTAGTATATCTCATAGAGAATATCATTGTCAAACATATCTTACTAAAGTTTTATCAAGAGAAAATTATATGTATATTTGTGTGTTAACCATTAAACACTACTATTTGTTGATTGAATCATTAGAATAGGATAACCACTAATAATCACTGCACTTGACATCATAAATTATCGTGATATCATGTAGTGTTACCTTCTCAAACCATAAATGATGAAACCAAATACAATTAAATTCATTTCAATTATACTAAATAAGGATGAGTATCAAGAATTCCTATAACATATCTGACTAATCAAAAGATATGACCTATTCCCTAGTGTTGTAAATACTAACAAGACCATTAACCCTATTTACCATAAATTTCTTATTCTAATTTCACTTCTTGGAAATACTCGTGTTGACTCTAGGATTATTGAGGCTAGGTAATTAAGGTAATATGTGTTAATCTACGATCACTCATGAGGTAATCACCATCCAAAAGTAGATTACAAGTTCTTATCTGAATCAATAATTACATTTTATTTTAACCTTATCCATATTTTATTAGGTCAATTTTTCTTTTTGGACTCAATATAGAGTAAGAAGTGCCTTTAATGTTTCCAAATATGAAATAATTTGATTCCTAGTTGACAATTATGACTCAAGCTAGGTTCTAGAATAACAAGTAGAGGAAAATTCATTATTATGTAATTTTAGATAAGACTGATAAATTTACGAATCATCATGTTAAGCTATAAAGGTTCAACATAACATAAGTCAACATAATCAACATGGGTTTGATCAAGGCATAATCGAGGATTAGGTTAACTCTACACATCTCAAACTCAACTTGGACATATTCATACAAATCATCAATATCATTGGGAGGTTCTAAAACAATTTCATAAAAAAATAATGTTTATCCATAAGCATTCCAAAGAAGCACCTAGTAACTTATTACAATTTTACCACTTTCATACTAATAGAAGATAATATTTAGCTAGCATATCACCAATTATTTAATTAATATACTTTTTATTACCACTATATTCCTTAAATGTGTACATCGCTTCTCCTTAAAAGATCATTTCATCTCTATACTACGAGAGTAAAAACATAGTTTTAGGAGAGTAAAAGTCCAAAGGGCATCCATTTTATTGAAAATATCCACAACTATACTATTCCATCAATCAATCAATATTAACAAAAGTTACATTTTTTAATCTTTGACCTTAATATTCAAGATAGGTAACAAGTCTAATCCAAATAAAAGCACTATTAATGCTTAACCAAAGGTAAATAATAAGTTCAGATGTCATAAACTAATAAAGATACTTATAGGAAAGATTTAAAATATTACCTATATCAATAACATAGTAAATAATCTTAATATCACACTATATAATCATGTACCATGGTTCAAGCTTAGAGAAACAATTCCTCTACTCCCCTCTAGAACAAGGTTAATTATTTATACCATAGTACTAAGAAATTTCATTAAGATAACCATATCTCATAATTACATATATAGGAAGATATAGTCAAATACACATTACCACATAATCCTATACAAGAAAAAATATCACACAATACAAAACATCAACCTAAGGAAAAGATGTGCCAATAAATTTATCAATTCAAAACTCATGAAAACTTTACCCAAGCTCTAACGACCTGGACAACAATTCAATTTACAATCTTAGTTCTATGGGAGTGAAAACAAGTATTAATATCATGAAGATAAGTTACACAAATTAATTAACAAATACCAAAAGTAAATCCCTAGGGCTCCCAGTGTTGAAACTGGGATCTGATACCAAAATGTGATGCTCAAATTTTTCATGACTAAAAACATAATTTTTTGTAAGACAAACAACAACAATGATAAAAATCACGTAATACTAGAAGACACATAAACTAAAATTCATAGATTCCCATGTGCATAAATCTAAATAGCATGAATGATCTATGAAACAAACTCTCTCACATCAGAGTAACATAATAATTGTGACCAACTATTAACAATGTCACTACATCAGCTATCCTAATAGAACAAATCTAAAATATCTTTAGATTCTTGAGAATAGAAAAAGATTTCAAACAAGACACAAGTGATACCAAACCACTTTTGGTGAGGAAACGCTAAACACACTCAAGAATAAAATACATCAAGGTAGACTATTCTCCCTCGATGTAACTATTTAAGTAGGAAAACCCCTATGAACACTCCAACACATCATGACTAAAAAGGTCCATGTGATGATCCTAAAACTAAATACCCAAATAAATAAATATATTTTTATAAATCCAATAACTAATTTTTTAATATAATACCATCTCAAAAGAAACATTGTTGAGTTATAGGGGGGACAAGATGAAGGATTCACTACCATTTTAAACCACACTTATCTATGGAAACTGACTCACCTAGGGAAAACTATGGCAAACAGGGCTCAAGGAAATCTTATTAAAAATAGAAAGTGATTCCAAAAGAACCAAAATGAAGTTTTAGAGATAATATAAATATAAAAGGAATTAGGATCAACTATTATTTTTGCATAAATATGACTCTAACTATTTTTAGTTAATCAATTTCAAATTGACTTCACGTAGCCAAACTATTCTATCACAAATTTTCTAAATAAATTAGGTTTAAAATTGAACTGATAAAAATATCAAAGGTATTTGAAAATGATAAAACAATTTTAATGTACAAATTTAATGGTAAAATAAAACACTAATAACACTTAGTTTCACTAAAAGGCTTAGCTAGCTATTTTTGACAGGTTAATTTTAAAGCAATTTTACATAGCCAAAAAACAACACATGCAAAACTAGCCAACATCACCCAAAAATGGGATGACAAATCAACATATGATCAAATAAAAAAATGAAATGGTTATTGTTTTGAACTCTCTCATGATATTTCAGTGGGTTCCAAAATTAATATTTGGGAAATCTAACAGTGCATTGCTTTAACCAAGTCGATTTCAGAACCAACTTGGAAAGATTTTCATAGAAAGGTGAAATAAATTTTCAATAAAGAAGGACCACTAAAAATATTAAATGACCCAATAGAAGATAAATAAATTCACTCACAATGAATCAAACTATGAAAAACCAAATGCAATTCTTAGTTTCAATAAATTCCACCTCCAAACAATAATAATTAGTGGGTTCTAATTTGATCTTCTTTGGTTGAAACCAATCAGATCAAGACTAAATTTTAATTGTTACTCTTATAGAGGTTTAAATAACTTTCAATTTTAAACAAGACAATATTTTTTATCTATCATGATAATTATATATAATAAATACAAGTTGATTACAAAGTAAATTCAGAATTGACGTACCATCTCAAGGATGAATCTTTGTTTTTAAAAAGTTAGAAGGGATTAAAATCTTAATAGTATTCATTTATCAAATTACATAACAAGACAAGTCTTTTCAAGGTTATTCCTTTCGCTTGTAGCCAATGATTTTGCCTTTCATCATACCCTACACTAAAACAACCTGAAGACAAGTGTCAGCTTTACGCTAAGTAAGTGATATTTTTCTCAGAATCCTTCAAGTTATCTAATGATAAACATCTCAATAAAGATACTTAGTAACGTAAAGGCATATCAAATTTTTAAACATTCAAGAATACTAACGTAACCAATATAGATATGAAGAAGCATCTATATGGTAAGAATGTATTATTTAGTACTCCACATGATTATTATATATCTATATAATAAGAATAAATCAAATCTCATATTAGGTTTACTATTAAAAACATAAATATCAACAAAAATTAAAATTCACATCAGATATATAGATATTAAACTTAATTCTCAACTTATTAATCATCCCTGATTACTAGAAAACTAGTTGAAAACAACTATAAATAATTTTTAAAATAAAATAAAATGATAAGAACTTAATCTTTTATGCACTGTCAAATGTAACTAACCCAATTAATTTTCCCTAAAAAATTATGTGAATAGTAAATTCCTAAAATTTAGTATAATCAGATTAGGAATAGGTTATCATTAATTTTTAATAATAATAAAAATAAATAAATAAAAAAGGGGGTTAAATTTCAATCTAATTTTATAGACAACTACTAGTATGGAATCCAAACCTGCATGTCTCTACATTTAATTTATTAATCTCCTAAGAGAAAGTTTCATTCTATACTTATCTTGTAGGCAAAATAAAAAATAAATTTTATCTTTTAAAACAAATCTAATTAGATGCAATAGCCAAAGGAGAGTTATACATATGTCAATACTTTAACCATTTGATATTAAATAGTTGATAGTGTTAAAACATAGATATAACTATGAAATATCAACCCAATAAAGGTGTAATAGGTATAGATATGTGTAAGTTCAACAAAATATATCATCACCCCATCACATATATAACCATACATCTAATTCAAACTATACAATAGTTAACATAACTATTACCAAGTGGGACGTGGACCAACAAAAGAGTACTACCTACTATTTTGATCCATTGGATGAAGTAAAATAGAATAATGAAACCCAAAATATAGGATAATGAGATGATATAGTACTCAAATCATATGCATAACTATCAAGCAGCATTCCACATAAATAAAAAGTGTTGTATATAAATAAATATCATTGCCACAGTCTAAGATAAATAATATACATCTAATTTTCTTCACCCAACCCAAAGAGATGAGATTGTATAGACGAGGAATGAAAATCAAAAGTCTCACATCCCACTTAAAATGGTCCATCATAGTTTACCCTCTCTAGGAGGAAGAAACTAAAGCACATTGAAGGGTAGAATTAATATTACATAGTATCTATAAATTTGTGCGGCATACCAAAAAATGAAATGAAAGTATTAGTATATTTCTTCTCATCCATTTAAAACATGGGGTGCTAAGTCAAAGGGAAGATACTAATAGCCTTTAAAAGGATAAAATTCCATTCTAAGGGTTGTATAGAGAAGAAACGTCATACTGCTACAACTATGGTATACCACTTTAGTCCTCTAAATTCAATGAAAAAATATGTTGTTGTATACATGGGAGTACCAAGTACCATATTAAAATTTTTATAGACAACTTATAAATCTCTAGTTTTCTTAATATTATTTCCATTATTATTTTTATTCTAGACATCCATCACAAACTAATTACTAGAACTGAGAGACAACCAATAAAATAACATGAAGAAGCCATGATAGAATTTACACTTGCCTGGTTCCATTTAGACAGTGCCTTTCCCTTCGTCTATTTTGAAAACTCTTGAAATTCACCCATCAAGAGCTTGCTCTTGAAATTCCTTCACTCGTCAACATGCTGCATTTTTCTTCCAAAATGAGGGATTTATTTTCCACTCATCTCCCAGTGATTTTATATGTGCCACATGTATTTAACATCCTTCACCACTTGGGTGGAATCCCATCTCAACCAAAATCTTAAAAGGTTTCTTGTCTCTTCTTATTAAATGCCATTGCTGATAGGTTATGGGTGTTTCTCATGGCCTTATACGTTCCTTACCAAGCTCACCCACTAACATAAAATAATGTGGTACCCACTTGGCTTAGAGTCTATCCATATTTAATCTATTAAATACAAAAATGATATTAATAGATAAACAAAGGATTGAAGGATGGTTTTAATAATAAAGTAGTTGGGGGGCATTTATGGTCCATTTTCCTCTTTAGTCAAAATATTCTCCTTAAACAGTCTTTAAGAAAAATGGAACACTTATACGGTCATTAATCAATAATTATAATTAATAATTTTATATTATATGTTAGCAAAATTATAATGATAATATTTTAGACATCTTTATATATATATATATATATATATATATATATTTTCTAACACACATTCTAATGATGAAAGTCAATATTTATACTAATTAAAATAAAATTAAATGCATCTATCTGAATTATTATACGAGATTCATTTCAAAAGGTCTAACAAAATAAATTACTTAGATTTGACACACATACCACATTAATTAACCATTTTATTTATTTCTCATCATTTTCTGTTAACAAAAGATAGTGGCATCCATTTGGATACACCATTGTCATAGGTTAAAATCCCACTATACACCAAAGGAAATGTGGTTTAGATAACTAATACCATTATTCATGGCTGGTAACACTATTCATCAGTAGACAATAAGGGTCATCACTCAATAGGCATATGTATAAAAGAGTTGTAACATACATTGAATGCAATGAACATATTAAAATTGACAAGAGAATGTTTTGTCACCATGCAGGGTATTACAAAAAAACCTTGTATTCAATTTAGAACTACCTTGATATTTATTTTGGATCAGTTTTGATTTATATCTATCATTAGATTCATTCAATCTTTGCCTAGTTAATTCCACCTATTGTTCTATTTTAACAAGCATATCTAGTCCAAAACCCACTTTATCTTATAATTTATCCTAGATGATAGGTGTTCTACACTTTCATCGATACAAAGTTTTGAATAGTACCATTTTAAATTTTGAATGAAATGAATTTTTATAAGCAAATTCAACTAATGGTAGGCATTCCTTCCACTTGTATTACTGATACATGAAATACATTCTTATAATGTCCTCCAAAATATAATTTACCCTTTCAGTTTGCCTATCTTGTTCTAGATGGTAGGCTGTAATGAAGTTCAATTATATCCCCAAAGTTTCATTAAGAATTTTCCAAAACCTTGAGGTCATATGAGGGCCTCTATCTATAATTTTTCTCTCTATAAAACCATGAAATATATAAATTTATTTTACAAACCTCTTTGCTAAAATTGGTACATATTCATTTAATTTCTTAGAATGAAATGTGCCACCTTGGTGAGTTTGTCAACTACATAATAATCATATGATATCTATTCCTTAACATGGGAAGCCATTGGAATAACTATTATGCAATCATGAAGAAAGGGAAACCAATTAAGTTATACCTTTATCTCCTATGTTTCATGGGTTTCAGCATCCATGGATACACATGGATATTCTATCAAACAATTGAGTGTCACACAATAGAGATTATATTAATGCATTTCACACAGTGGAATATAAATCATACTCTAAAACATAAAATCACACTTACACATTCCTATACATGATTATTACATCACATGAAAGAGTTATGGACTCATACAAATCCTTCTAAAATGACATAACTCCATGTTCTATTCTTGGATGGTTTTGATCCTTCCCAACTTGTCTCTCCCAAAACTCTCTCCCAAAAGACCTCCCTTATTTTCCTTCTATATTCCTCTTAACATCACCAGCTTCATGAAGTGTCTATTCAAATTACCTAACCTCTATGTAATGTATAATAGCTAGGTGGCCTTACTTTTCATGATTCATACCTAATTGTCAGTAGTTGTTAGAAATTGTCAAGTGATGTTTCAAGCGAAATGATAGTTAGAAACACCACCATAATTTCCACTAAGATCTAATGGATATGAAATTTGAATAACATATCATATACAATGTTTTATATCACCCCTATAAATTTTAGTTACCATAAGTTAACATAGGTCGTTGCAGGTGAAGAACAACCTTATAAACTACATATATGACATTTACAAGAAGAATGGAATTAACTAAAACTTATAAAACTATAACTCTATGCATCCAAATGATATGAAATTTGAAACACATAAATATGAATATATTTAATATAAAACCACTATATTTAGTAACCTAGTTTTTAACACATATTTAATGTAATGTAGATAATCAGCAAGATATATATATATATATATATATATATATATATATATATGTATGTATATATATATATATATGTATATATATATATATGTATATATATATATGTATATATATATATATATATATATATATATATATATATATATATATATATGTATATATATATATATATGTATGTATTCTAAGTGACAATTAAAAAAATTGCCATAACTTTGTTTCCACTTATACAATTGAGATAAAATTTGGAACACACCTTAAAGGATAATGTTCCTTTCACCAATAAAATTTTAGAACTCAAATATCACCTTAGATATACCACACAATCATAAACATTTTATAGATTGGGTAGATGCATCTTCTAACATATTGATAATTTACAAAAACTATCATAATATTTGCCTCACATATCTAAATAAGCTAAAATTTGAAGGAAAGATTTTAGATGACATTTTATGAAACTGATCCAAATTTGGTGAGCTAATTGTTATCTCAGCTAAAATACAAGGTCATGAACCTTATACCTAGTGATATAGGCATAACCTAAAATAAAAAGCTGAAACATTTTTGTAATAACTCCAAATGTTCTAAAATTTTGTACAGAAGATGTAAATGTCATCTAATAAGCTTCCACTAGGTTTTAGCATCTAATTCATTTTGAAACATAACCATAAGTAAAGAAAAATCTTGATAGTGTAAGAAATTAGTGTGTATTTAAGATAGATCCAAATGGTCTAAAATTTTATATAGAGGTTGTAAATGTCATGTCCTAAACTACCACCATGTTTCAACATCCAACTCATTCCATAACATAGCTAGAAGTGAAGAAACTTCTTGCTAGTGTAATAATTGGTATGTCCTAAAGGTAGATATAAATTATCTAAAAATTGGTAGAGATGTTTTAGGTGTCCTATTCTATGACCCTAAAAAATTAATTAACTAATTTATACCTCAGTTGACTAACCATTTCAAATAAGTTTCTATTACTGAACAATCCACACAAACTAATATAACCAGTCAAAAAGTCTTTATGATTTTATATGGAAAAGGAATACTTTTGAAACATCATTCCAAGAGGTAAAAGAGATCACACAAACAAAACCCCAACCAAAAAAACAAAACAAACACATCACACTCTATTTTTAGTTGATATAATATTGCACAAACTCTGGATGATCTTGCATCAGAGACCTGATGTTTATAAAATGTGAGTTCATGCTCACATAGATGGGATAAGTAAAAAAACTACTCTTTTGGTCATGAGGCAAAATTATTGACATCCCATTCCAACATAACAAGTAAATTAGTTGTTTGTTATTATTTTTTCTATGCCATTTCTATATCCTACATACTAGTTTTTCTTCTCTTCTCTTTACATTTCTACTTGCTCTTTTTCTCCTTATGGAATTTGACTCACCATAATCTCTCTCCTTTGTGGGATTTGACCTAACATAGACCATCATCATCCACCAAAGGCATTACCATATCTCAATCAACTCACATTTGGGATAAAACCCACTCTCATATATCTACCACCACCAAGCTTATCTTTCATGCATCTCAATCTCTAATGTGGGTTTGAACCCAACACAAACTGACCACCTCCTCTTAAAGCCCATTTATATCAAAATTTTTCCAATCAAGTATTGGATCACTTATAACATCAAAAACCACCATTTTTAGTTTATCACTCATGGTTTTAATCTCATTCATCACTCTCAATCTGAGCACAACTGAATCAATATACACTAGGGCATGCAAATGATAGCCCATATCATTAAGAATCACCTCAAGGATAGTCTTTATCATCAAATACCTCATATTCTAAATTTTAATATCAAGTAATCTCTCCATCTTAACTTCAAATTTAGCTTCTTATCCACATGATCATGATTACATACATACTATTAACTCCTTTCATTTTTTGAAATCAAGGAACTCACTCTCCATATCTGAAAAATTAAGTTCTTTTACACTTACTATGGTTGATCTTAAACTCAATTTTTCCAATTTATCCTTTTCCATGCTATAAAATTGCTTCACAAAAATATTTGTCTTATAAAATCCTTCTCTAACAATTGTCTATTATTCTTCTTCCTCAATTGGATACAATTGACCTTTCACTTGCATATCTCCTTGAGAACCAACTTTTTCCCATGATCCATCACACTCCCTTGTATCCATATTAGCTTGACGACACTGCACATTGGCTAGAACATCAACACCAAGCTAACTATCCACCCATTGCTACCATATCACTCACTTGGTTATATTCTTCACTCTACCTCTCATACTAATTAGCATATTAGACTACACCACACTTAGTCCTTTTCTTAACCACTTTCTATATATCTAAACCTACATAACATACAAACCTATAGGGAAAAAAAGAGTTCCCACATTCACCTCAACAACCACTCCATCATGCCTAAATAACATGTTGTCCAACTCCTCTTCAATGCTATAATGATGATCAATATTTTCACTCTCACAATGGACTACCAATGGCTCATTCTTAAAAACAAACATGGATATTTTCTACACCTTGACATATTTGATTTCAACTCTTTCACATGGTTGATCATTCAAAATCATCTCCTTTTATGTACTTTACTACACAACCTCTATATCCAATACTTTAACCATGAAAACCTACAACTTTATATGGTTGTCTTATTCAATCTCCTACAATTCTACATGGATGAAACATTCATTAACATATAACTCTACATCATTGAAGTATTTACTCACCTAAAACTCTTCATGGCTAAAATATTCATTCAACTCTATCATGCCTTGGTTTTCTTGAACCCTACTGCCATCCAAAATAAATTTTACAATCTTGTTTTCATCATAAACCAAGGATAAATAATCATTTTCCCACTCATGGGATTTCAAAATGTGATCTAGGAATTTGACTCAAGAGAGGATGGTTAGTATTGTGTTAGTTCTAAAATAAAATAAAATGAAATAAACACACTAATAGCATAACATCTCTAGGCCTAGACACTAGTGAGAGCTTAGTTAATAATCATGAATGAAACACACAACTAAAATGCAAAAGAAAACTCTTTTACCTTCCTTGAATGCTCCAAAATGCTTATTGTGGTGGCTTTCTCAGCTTGTGCTCATGAAGTCCTTGGCAATGGAAGAGTGACAACCTCCATCTCTCCTTGGCACCTTTGGCTTGTGGCGTGGCTTGGCTTGGCTTGGAATAAAATTGGAATTTTAACACTAGTTTCTTGAATATTTTTCGAACCAATCTTGCATAATAACTTTGCACTAATTAAGCTTATAAATGATGTTGAGAGGCCTCCTATTTATAGATTTTTGGATTTGATCAGAATCAACCTCAACCATCCATTTCAAGATTAAGATGTGTGGTTGAGGATTAATTCAATTTTTTGGAATTAAGTTTGTAATTATAATCATCATGGAATTGGAAGAAGGGGAAATTAAGAGGCATGGAGGGCATCATGGAAGGCATTGATGAGGCATGGAGTTCATGAATCTTGATATTTATGGCATTTATGGCCTAGGGATGTCTTCCCAAGAAATGATGTCACTTGATGATGTAGATATTCAATATTAATTTCCAAAACAAAGTATTTAACAAGTATCTATTGAATTATTGATTAGGCCTTGATTTGGTTAATTATCTCTTAAACATGATTAAGCACTTTATGCACAAATTACTCAAATTTAGAATGCCTTGTTATTGATCCTAAATTTGACTAGATTGGAATTAGAAGTCACTATTAGATGCATTGGATGCATATTACCATTTAGGATGTTTCCAAAAACAAATAATAAAGGAATGAGGCTTCTGTAATAGATTTGATAAGAAAGAGCAGTCTAGAGCATGCATGTGTAAATTTTGGCATTTTAACTCAAAATAAATTGATCAAAGTTAGCTAGCCCATAAATTATATTACCACATTTAGGGATACCCTGGCTAAAATTAACACTTGAATATATCAATTTCACATCATTGTTCATGTTTTAATGTTTTTAGGCTAAATTTTGCATTTTAGATAGAAACTAACAAAAAGCTTGATTGGAGGTTATCAGTGGCGAATTTGAGTTGTCTACAATTTGCCCTTATTTGGGAAGGCATTACAAGCTATAAGCATAGTAATATATTCTCAAAGAATGAAAATGTCCTACATGCCTACAACTACAATGATGATATACTAACTATATGATGTGTTTGCCCTTGTTTTGGGAAGGCATTGCAAGCTATAAGCACAATAATGTCTTCTCAAAGAATGAAAAGGTCATGCATGCCTAAAACTGCAAAGAATGTTACTTTAAGCACCAAAATAATGTTCATAATTCATTTTAAAATCATTCAAAAGGTGGTCTAAAACATGATTTATCAAATTTGAAATCCGCTAGTTACCAGTCTACCCTTAAGGCATCACCTCAAAAGTAAATATGTTAGATTAAACACATTTTAAATGGATTTTCAAAATTTTGTAAAACATATATGAAAATTGAAGCTAAAATAATACCAAATTATTAAAATTTAGGAGAGAACACATGGTTTTAAAAAAAATCATCCAAAATGGAGTCTATATGACCCCAAACCAAGCATTTTAAAATAGCTCTCAGGTTTGTGTTTTTAAGAAAACACAGTGACCAACGTCAGTTATATACCACCAAAATTAGTAATGTCCAACCAAGATCTAACTGACATCGATTGAGGCAAGTAACCGATGTCGGTGTTTCCTATCGACGTCGATTATTATGTAAAATTGTGATGATAAAAAAATAGTAAAACAAAGTTATAAAATCAATTTTCAAGATTTTTAATGATCCAGATGAAGATTTTAAATATGAAAAATGATATTCTTCATGTGTGGGATGTGTCTAGTCCCACTGGGCATGCCATTATGTGATCTAGGAATTTGACTCAAGAGAGGATGGTTAGTATAATGTTAGTTCTGAAATGAAAATAAAATGAAATAAATAGAGTAATAGCATAACATCTCTAGGCCTAGACACTAGGGAGAGCTTAGTTAAAAATCATGAATGAAACACACAACTAAAATGCAAAATAAAACTCTTTTACCTTCCTTGGATGCTCAAAATGCTTGTTGTGGTGGCTTTCTCTATTTGTGCTCATGAAGTCCTTGGCAATGGAAGCTTGACAACATCCATCTCTCCTTGGAACCTTTGGCTTGTGGCTTGGCTTGGCTTGGAATCAATTTGGAATTATAACACTAGTTGCTTGAAGCTTTTTGGAACCAATCATGCATTATAACTTTGCACTAATTAAGCTTAGAAATGATGTTGTGAGGTCTCCTATTTGTAAATTTTTGAATTTGATCAGAATTAACCTCAACCATCCATCTCAATATTGAGATGTGTGGTTGAGGATTAATTTAATTTTTGGAATTAAGTTTTTATTTATCCTCATTATGGTATTGGAAGAAGGGGAAATTAAGAGGCATGAAATGCATCATGGAAGGCATTGATGAGGCATAAAGGGCATAAATCTTGATATTTGTGGCATTTATCACCCAGGGATGTCTTCCCAAGAAATGAGGTCTCTTGTGATGAATATATTAAATATTCATTTCCAAAACTAAGTATTCAACAATTTTCCATGGAATTATTGATTAGGCCTTGATTTGGGTTAATTAGCTCTTAAACTTGATTAAGCACTTATGCACAAAATACTCAAATTGATTAGAATGCCTTATTATTAGTCCTATATTTGACTAGATTGGAATTGGAAGTCATTGTCAAATGCATTAGATGCATATTACCATTTAGGATGTTTTCAATAACAAATAACAAAGGTACAAGTCTTGTGTAAAACATTTGATAGGAAAGAGCAGTCTAGAACATGCAGGTGCAAAAATTGTCATTTTAACTTGAAATGAATTGATCAAATTTAGCTAGCGCATAAATTGCATTACCCCATTTAGGGATACCCTAGCCAAAATCAGTACTTGAATATATTAGTTTCACATCATTTTGCATGTTTTAGTGTTTTTAGGCCAAATTATGTATTTTAGATGGAAACTAGCCAAAAGCCTGATTGTAGGTTATTAGTGGCCAATTTTAGATGTCTATACAAAATATTTTTCC